>NMRA01000001.1:2779597-2902810 GCA_002633005.1 Phoronis australis
CGGGGGGCTCGAATGAGCTCCCCCATATATGGCGAAATGGGGCGGTCCCCCTCAGTGAAACAGAAAATCCGAAATAACTTAGAAAATGAGACAAAAGGCAGGAACTACCAAAATTCGGCGAATGCACAGTTAATAGCTTTGAGGCCGTACCTCGTAATCTTAGTAAATGGTCCACATTCTCAAAAATTCGAGTCCCCAATTTTATCCTAGAGTGCGCGCATGTAAAACTATATACACTTCTGTGCACTCACCACTATATGTGTTGAGTGCGACGCTATAGGAGCCGCAGGCTATGTGTCAGGTGTTTAAAGCAAGACAGTGTGGCTGATGTAGGCTTGAGCCCCTTCCAGTAAAGATAGCGGACGGATGTCTGGACAGATGTTCGATTCTGTATACGAATCTGATTAGTTTTCCGAGTCACTCACAAGTACCCCACCAGTGTTTGAGGTTTATCAAGGTCTATGGTTTAACTCTAATATTCTGGTTGGTCACGAGTCTGTATTCATTCACTAAAGGCATGGGATTCATTTGTGAATTATGTCAAAGCGAGACCAGACTCAGTTTCAGTTTCGCAGAATTCAACTTAGACAATTAACTGATAGGGAAGTGTGAAATACAAAGAGATAAAGTCTTTTTCAAACAAACGTCCTACTTTTTCCAACGGTGTGTTTCAAAGCTGACATACAATAGTAAGAAACTCCGTTTTTTATACATTTTTCGTAGATGTTTTACCTGAATGGGAATTTAACTTCGGAGTCAACCCAGAATGGTAATTTTTTTTACTAAATCCTCTTTACTTTTGTCCAGTTAATGGTGTACTACAGCTGAGGATTATCCATAGAATAATGGCATAGAACGGTAGACCCCATGCCTAGAGATCTTCCTGTAATAGCAGGATCTCTTCATGATAGGAATAAAATAAGTCATCGTTACAAATAGGAGCCAGGGACTCCGGGGACCGTTCCAAGAAACCTACTTCAGCTCATTTTTGTCTTCGATTTGTCTCAACTCCCCACTTTGAAACTTCCACATCCGCTAAGTTAGTCGAACTAAGTAAAAAATTCAAGACCCACTTGACGCTTTCTTGGAATGATTTTTAATAGAAATTAAGTTTTATTTTAAATTTGACTTAAATTTGAGATTGGTCTAAGCTAAGTCACTTTTATTGGAACGAGTTCCTGATCTATGCAGCGTTGTTCTGTGTTGCCAAGAATTACGCCTAATTTTGAAAAACTAGAGTATGTCCTCAAGAAACCTGGGAATTCACTGATCTCTAGCCTTGTTTGTAGTTAATAGTTTGCAGTCTGTGTGTATGTGGTGTGGATGTGTGCCATTCCGTGTCAACCTTAACATAATAATGCGCAGCATCTATTTAATTATTGCAGTTGCCAACAGGGATTTCTTGAATTGTATTTACATGTGATTTACATGTTTTCATATTCAGTAAATAAGCATGGTGGTCGCCGTGAGCACTTCGTCTGAGTCTAAACCTGGCCTCTGCGGCATATTGTAGACTTAGGAAACCGGCGAAACGCAAGACTTCGCAAAATAGGCTATGCACTGCACGCAAAGGGCTCGTCGTCACAATGGGGCTATTCGGAGAATTCTCCTCGCGGTGTCGCTGCTGTACTAGTGGTGATTGAATTGCGCATGCGTGGCTGTCTGCATGTAAACAACTGGTAAAAGATGTAATTTTTATCAAAATACGTCGTCGCGCTAAGCCTTATTACTGCTAGTTTCCCTGGTGCAAGTCTTCGACAGGTGGCCACAAATTCCNGGGGCGGTCCCCCTCAGTGAAACAGAAAATCCGAAATAACTTAGAAAATGAGACAAAAGGCAGGAACTACCAAAATTCGGCGAATGTACAGTTAATAGCTTTGAGGGTACCTCGTAATCTTAGTAAATGGTCCACATTCTCAAAAATTCGAGTCCCCAATTTTATCCTAGATGCGCGCATGTAAAACTATATACACCTCTGTGCACTCAGCACTATATGTGTTGAGTGCGACACAAATAATTGTCGCTTATAGGAGCCATACTAGGCTATGTGTCAGGTGTTTAAAGCAAGACAGTGCGGCTGATGTAGGCTTGAGCCCCTTCCAGTAAAGATAGCGGACGGATGTCTGGACAGATGTTCGATTCTGTATACGAATCTGATTAGTTTTCCGAGTCACTCACGGCCCACCAGTGTTTGAGGTTTATCAAGGTCTATGGTTTAACTCTAATATTCTGGTTGGTCACGAGTCTGTATTCATTCACTAAAGGCATGGGGTTCATTTGTGAATTATGTCAAAGCGAGACCAGACTCAGTTTCAGTTTCGCAGAATTCAACTTAGAAAATTAACTGTTAGGGAAGTGTGAAATACAAAGAGATAAAGTCTTTTTCAACCAAACGTCCTACTTTTTCCAACGGTGTGTTTCAAAGCTGACATACAATAGTAAGAAACTCCGTTTTTTATACATTTTTCGTAGATGTTTTACCTGAATGGGAATTTAACTTCGGAGTCAACCCAGAATGGTAATTTTTTTTTACTAAATCCTCTTTACTTTTGTCCAGTTAATGGTGTACTACAGCTGAGGATTATCCATAGAATAATACCATAGAACGGTAGACCCCATGCCTAGAGATCTTCCAGTAATAGCAGGATCTCTTCATGATAGGAACTCTGAAAATAAGTCATCGTTACAAATAGGAGCCAGGGACTCCGGGGCCCGTTCCAAGAAACCTACTTAAGTTCAATTTTGCCTTCGATTTGTCTCAACTCCCCACTTTGAAACTTCCGCATCCGCTAAGTTAGTCGAACTAAGTAAAAAAATTCAAGACACACTTGACGCTTTCTTGGAATGATTTTTAAGAGAAATTAAGTTTTATTTTAAATTTGACTTCAATTTGAGATTGGTCTAAGCTAAGTCACTTTTATTGGAACGAGTCCCTGATCTATGCAGCTTCTGTGGTGCAAAGAATTACGCCTAATTTTGAAAAACTAGAGTATGTCCTCAAGAAAACTGGGAATTCAATGATCTCTAGCCTTGTTAGTAGTTAATAGTTTGCAGTCTGTGTGTATGTGGTGTGAATGTGTGCCAGTCCGTGTCAACCTTAACATAATAATGCGCAGCATCTATTTAATTATTGCAGTTGCCAACAGGGATTGCTTGAATTGTATTTACATGTGATTTACATGTTTTCATATTCAGTAAATAAGCATGAATGTTCGGTGGTCGCCGTGAGCACTTCGTCTGAGTCTAAACCTGGCCTCTGCGGCATATTGTAGACTTAGGAAACCGGCGAAACGCAAGACTTCGCAAAATATAACTATGCACTGCACGCAAAGCGCACGTCGTCACATTAGCTTTACTCGCACAATTCTTACGTCCATAGAACCCAACCCCGCGTCATCTTTGGGAAATTTGAAAACCGATGTTTTTGAAAGAACAAACTTCGAGCCAGTGCAATCACCCGATTTTCCTTTACAGCTTACATTCTAAAGTCGATGCAGACTGCCTGGAATGGTTTCACGAGGATTACTGCACTGGTGTGCCGACACAATGGAGAGAGAGTTTGGAAACGGTATGCCAGTTTATAGGAACTTCGTATGACAGCACCGTCTTCGTGGAAAACACAACAACGGGTTTGTAACGCATTTGGCGATGTTACGCGCCACCTGCAGTCACCTCAACATCATGTAAAGGAAGTTTTTGTAGTTGTAAGAAATGAGAATCATACGCACTATTGAGCATCGCATCTTAGCGCACGAACTACCTATACACGAACCTATGATTCATGCATATGAACCCATGAATCGTGCAAACGAACCCAAAAATCACGCATAAATAAAATCATGCGCACGACGTACAAAATTACACATACGAACACAAATCATACGCACGAGCCTGCGAATCATATAAGCACGAACCACCAGACAATAAAGTTTTCTTGCGTGTGATTCCATGCTCATGCAGTCGCGTGTATGATTTTGTGCTCGCATTGTGTTTCGTGCGCATGATTTTTATTCATATGCCTGATTTTTGGGTTCGTATGCATGGTTCATGGGTTGATATGCATGAATCATAGATTTGTAGGTGGTTGGCCGTATGATGCGATACACGTGCGCATGATTCTATGGTACCCCTGCGCTTTCAGCTGAACTGAAGTATCACTATGAGCAGGATTGCTTAGCAGTTATGGGGCGGGATCGCGCTAACCTTAGTGCATAAACACCAACCCATGGTTCTTTTAAAAAATTGTCTCCTTTCGGTGCTATTGATGAGTGTTGGACGTCTCCTGTTCCAATTACACAGCGGGACTAGACGAGTTGCGCGGCAATACGAGAAGTTATTGCTGAAACTTAGAGTGTTGAAAATAGTTTGGCGTNGGAATGGTTTCACGAGGATTACTGCACTGGTGTGCCGACACAATGGAGAGAGAGTTTGGAAACAGTATGCCAGTTTATAGGAACTTCGTATGACAGCACCGTCTTCGTGGAAAACGCCACAACGGGTTTGTAACGCATTCGGCGATGTTAGGCGCCACCTGCAGTCACCTCAACATCATGTAAAAGAAGTTTTTGTAGTTGTAAGAAATGAGAATCATACGCACTATTGCGCATCTTAGCGCACGAACGACCTATGATACACGAACCTATGATTCATGCATATGAACCCATGAATCGTGCAAACGAACCCAAAAATCACGCATAAATAAAAATCATGCGCACGACATACAAAATCACACATACGAACACAAATCATACGCACGAGCCTGCGAATCATATACGCACGAACCACCAGACAATAAAGTTTTCTTGCGTGTGATTCCATGCTCATGCAGTCGCGTGTATGATTTTGTGCTCGCATTGTGTTTCGTGCGCATGATTTTTATTCATATGCCTGATTTTTGGGTTCGTATGCATGGTTCATGGGTTGATATGCATGAATCATAGATTTGTGGGTGGTTGGCCGCATGATGCGATGCACGTGCGCATGATTCTATGGTACCCCTGCGCTTTCAGCTGAACTGAAGTATCACTATGAGCAGGATTGCTTAGCAGTTATGGAGCGGGATCGCGCTAACCTTAGTGCATAAACACCAACCTATGGTTCTTTTAAAAAATTGTCTCCTTTCGGTGCTATTGATGAGTGTTGGACGTCTCCTGTTCCAATTACACAGCGGGACTAGACGAGTTGCGCGGCAATACGAGAAGTTATTGCTGAAACTTAGAGTGTTGAAAATAGTTTTGCGTTCAATGAGACTTGCTTGAAAGAAATTCTGTTACCAGCATGCACTATTGTGGGGAGACTTTTGTTTCTCCCAATTCATGAACAGCACAACAAGTGGCAATTAAATCACACGCGAATGTCTGTTGTAATTTCATTTCCAACCAGGTATTAACACCGTACTGAAGTCGCTTCCATTTGGTCCTAACGACGTTATTTTGACCAGCTGTGGGTCGTATCCTTCGATAAAACTTGCCTGCACCAAACGAGCGCACGATACTGGTGAGTCTACTGTACGTACCCAGAGCCAACTCCCAGCTGGTGGCGCGGTAAGTCGGAATGTTAGCAGCAGCAGTGACAAAGAAAGTTCGCTGAGCATTCGACGAAAGAAGGCTTTAACTTGAATAAATTTGATGAGAATAGTTTTCAGTTCGAATAAAACGTTGTGGAAAATGATTTGTGCTAGACTTTGGCAAACAATCGTAACGTTACACAGCCAAAAATTAGCAGACAGTCGCTAAATTTATTTCCCGTTGATTTGTTCGGTAATTTGAGATCATGTGACACATTTGGTGCACTTGTTGATGACCAATAAAGTGTGAAAGTAATTAGTACGATAGAATCTCACCAGTTTAGGACAAAATATGACTGACGAGTGAAATTTTATTTTAAAATTTTCTCAATGAAATATATGCAGCACCATATCAAGTGCTTTTCCACGTTCAAGGTTTGGACCACAACTACCATCAGACAAAGTTTTGAAAAATTATGAAATTTCACAATAATGTTAGAGCTCCTTGAAAATGTAAAAGGTTATTTTTGGTAATTATTTTGGTACGAAATAGGCGAGATTTTACCGCCGGCAGTCAGGGAACTTCTATGAAAGTAGCACTCAGGTGAGTGGTACAGAACAGACTGCGATTAGATAGGAACATGGTCGTGTGGATGTATATGTACTCGGGCTACAATCCAACAATGACAGCGGTCACCTGAAAAGAACAAGAAAATGTCGTAACCAAAACCCCGGCTCTAGCGATGAAAACCGGTTTTCACATCGAGGGCAGACCTCTCGCTGGTTCCTTGCGTGCCGCTAGGTGGTCAGTAGCCAGCGTGCTGGCTAGGCACGTACGTAAGGCAACCAGCAAGGGGCAGACCTCTGCGGTATTACAGTAAATCTAAACTGGTGGATAAATTAAAATGCAGCTTTATTCTCATTCACCAGACGAAGAGTTGCACACAGGGTCGTACATCATCGATTTCATGTGTTTAATGTTGCTCGGTGGAGAATAAAGGTCCATTGGTGTGACGTATACACTATTTCATCCTTATTTTCATGTCCAGTATCTACCGATTAATGTTTGTTCATTACAAGCATGGAACTCTCTAGCCCAAGTTCTATGTTACGAGTCATGAAAGTTGAACTGAGAGCAAAATATTTCACAGCGTGGTGTGTGTTCAAATTTTTAAAATTTTATCACTCCTTTGTAACAGTTTCAACTGAGTTCAACAACAACTCCTATAATCCAGATCCGTGCATGCGCTCTGTTAAGACGGAAACAAGAGCCGTCGAAAGATCCTCTTCATTTAGGCGCTAAAAATGTATCTCTCTTCCTATTGACATTCAAAACATATCTTACCCAGCTAAATATATGTCTTACAAAGTATATTTGTTCAAAATATGTTGAATTTCTCTTGATGTCAAACGAATTTTCCTGTTGTTTCAAATTGCAAAGAAAACCCGATCTGTCAACTGCTCGTCACTTCTTTGATTTTCTTCCCACAATGCAAAGAACTTCTCCTTATTTGGTACGGCAAGGCAGCCTTAGCACATTTTCCTCTCCATAACCCTGTTGTCCTTGTGCATGTGCAGTGCTCATCGTGTCATAAAGCGACACTCAGTTTTTTTAGGTCACAATTCAATGTTTACACTTGTTGATCCATTTTATTACAGGCGCAGAACACTTGACTATTCAGCTTCCCGATAAGAGCAGAAATGCAGTTTTGAAGGCATATTCCGATTTTTTTCATGCCAACTCGAAAGTGAAGTTAGTTATATTGGGTAAGCTCGTGCATTCAAGTTCAGATAACTAATTAACAGGACACTATCGTTTTTACATCCGCAAAACGCATTTTGGACTTTTAGTGAATGGGATAGTCTTCTCGAAATTAGCTTTTTAAATTGGTCAGAACTATTAAACAACAAATGCCGTTGTGCTTTTGCGATTTTATTACAAATTGCCAATTCTGGCCATTGTCTGCCAGTCATTCGTGGCAACAAAACAGGTGACTTAATCACTTAAAATAATACCCATGCCGCAATTTAGAGAATTATGCGGAGGTTTCAGGTTAGATTCTGAGCTGCGGCTGATTTCAGAAAATTACTTTTCTCGTCGAGATTTCAAAATATTTCTAAGCATTAAATTTTATATAGTACCTTTCGCCAATGTTTTGAACAGAAGTATTTTAGTGACATCGAAAACTGAATTAGTTTCTGAAAATGCAATCCCTGTACAACGAAGCAGCTACGTGGATAGTTTTATGCTGCGCAAAAACAACTTAAAACATTAATTTTGTAGCAGACGCTGTTTTGAGCGAAAAATGACACTTGAATTTACATATATACGTGTACTCTTACAGCCATTCTACTTTAATTTTCTTTATTCAGATCACATCACGGCATCAAGTGGTTGGGTGATGCCCATCATCGATTTAATTCCTCTCTGCAAGAAACACGGTGTTTTAGCGTGTATAGACGGTGCACATGCTCCTGGGCACCTGCCTTTGAACATTGAAGAGCTCGGAGCAGACTTCTACATAGGTTAGTTCCATCATCTCAACACACTTCTGGTGTTCTGTCCTCATCCCTATGGTTTAAACATTATTTACGGCAAAGTCGTGATGATAACGTAACGCGATATGACTATAATAGACGGAGTGAGAATGAAAGTTTTCGTTTTACAGTTATTTCAAATCAGTTTTCATGGAGTTGACACAAGCAGTTGGCCAATATTTATAGATTTTAGAACACATGTTAGTCTAACGTATACTATAGGCCTATAAGCTTGCATTTAGGCCCTTGCGCCTAAATTCGAACTGCGGTTGTCAAAAAATTATTTTTGCTCAATTATTTCACGTATAGGCGCATGCGCCTAAGGTTCGCATATACAAGCAGGTCCTTTGGACTGGTGCCTTTTGCATGTCTCAGATTTTTGTATTTTTTACCCACGGTCATGACAACTGTCAATCAGTAATCGACGTTGTATCACACTGCCTACAAGGGATAATCTTTATCGCTATGCTATAACCGCGCTCCTTGGTTTCAATAAAATGTTTCACGCACCAGAACAGGTGTCAAAATCCGGACCTAGGCGCCGCTTCACTTCCAAGAGCATAATGCCCTATAAAAAGGAATGCTGAACAGTTCGCGCATTTTGTCTTTAGGTAACTTTTACAAGTGGTTATTCACGCCGCTCACTGCTGGGGTTTTATGGATTCACCCAAGGCATCACAAGTACATTCATCCGTTAGTGACGTCACACAAATACAACACGACCCTGCAAGGCGCGTTCTACTTGCTTGGCGCAAGAGATTTCGTTCCGTGTTGCTGTGTGCCTAAAGCGATTGAGTTTATTGAACTCGTTGGTGGGTTGGTAAGTTGATACTTTTAGAGTTAACTCAAGGGCAAAAATTTATATTCTAACCAGATGTTCATCGACAATCACCCCATCACGGCAAACAAACTTCTCTACGTTTTCAAAGACCTTCAGAAAAGTAGGGTTATGATGATAACTTAAATACTCTATAGGAGTTTCCTTGCAGCAGACATCGACAACCCTCCCCCTCTGTCCGCCAACACTGAACAACTCAAAAATAAGTAATTGTTATTTAGTCTGGAACATTCTAACGAGAGAAGCAATTTTACAGAAATTAGCAATAGCGCGGAATAGAGCTCACCGGGGCTCTGGAAAAGCAGCTGAGCACTGCCGCTTAGCCAAATCCCACGCCTTTTCATCACAGTAGGACCTGTAACAAAAACGGCGACCTTGATTAAGTACAGCGAGTGTTTGACAGGCAACAGCGAGAATTGGCAATTTGTAATACAGTCACAAAATAACGGATATTGTAGCTTTAGAACTCTGTTTTTGAGGTTTTATAACAAATTACCAATTCTCGCCGTTGTCCACCAGGCATTCGTTTAAACCAAGGCCGGCCTCTTCGCTTAGTATTCTGCGCAACAACACATTCGCAATGCGTTCGGCTGTTACTGTATAGCTGATGGGTCGATTCCGCGAAACTGCAAATTTCTGTAAAATTACTTTTCTCACGTGGAATATCTATTTAATATTTCCTCCAATTATCACCATTCATCAAGGTATGGGATTTGTCATGGGAAATTTGTCAAGCGATTGGAGTAAAAAGTTGAACACCGTCAGGATATCATGGAGCAANGGCGGCCTTGATTAAGTACAGCGAGTGTTTGACAGGCAACAGCGAGAATTGGCAATTTGTAATACAATCACAAAATAACGGATATTGTAGCTTTTAGAACTCTGTTTTTGAGGTTTTATAACAAATTACCAATTCTCGCCGTTGTCCACCAGGCATTCGTTTAAACCAAGGCCGGCCTCTTCGCTTAGTATTCTGCGCAACAACACATTCGCAATGCGTTCGGCTGTTACTGTATAGCTGATGGGTCGATTCCGCGAAACTGCAAATTTCTGTAAAATTACTTTTCTCACGTGGAATATCTATTTAATATTTCCTCCAATTATCACCATTCATCAAGGTATGGGATTTGTCATGGGAAATTTGTCAAGCGATTGGAGTAAAAAGTTGAACACCGTCAGGATATCATGGAGCAACAAACTACGTCAGGCCTGTAACTATATTTCGTAAGTTCAGTATTCAGTTTTGAGTGGTTATTGTCATGAAAATAAGCGATGGTAATTCGTGGTCTTCTATATTTAGGAAGCTATCAACCAGTACAGCGGTAAACTTGCTGACGAGGCAAGGAATATGTTAGTGAACAGCTGGAACACCGAGAGTTACCCAATACCGAGGGAAGACGAAGCTCCGTGTGCCAAAGTTATACGAATGCCACCATTTGACGTGAAAGGCATTAACAGGACAGCGGTAAGCTTAGCCTTGAGCAAAAGGGTGAAAGTCTATGTCATATTGATGATGGAATTTTCGCTACTCTTAGCTATGCTAAAGTGATCCGTTGAGGCTTTATAGAATTCCAAGTCTGTCAGTTGGTAACGCGTGTGGGTTTTACACGTCAAGACGTTCTCGCTTATGAAGCGCCAAAGTATGAAGCGCCAAAGGGTTCATAAACGCCTGAGTAACTTTTTGCACGTTGAAATGTGCTGAATTAACGTGTACTTTTGCTTAATCTGCGTGTGCCTTTGCTTAATCTACGTGTACTTTTGCTTAAAACGATCATCGTTCTGCTTTTAGTCAATTAATTTGAAAGCAAGGGGGGATTGGACTATATAAACTGATTAAAGGTATGCTTAGATTAAGCAAAACTACGCCTTGATCGATTAATCACATTTTCATTGCGCAAAAAGTTACTCGCTTAGAACCCTGTGGCGCTTCATACCGAAGCGTTCTTAAACGAGTGCATTTCTACGCGTTGAAATGTACGTGCTTGATCTACTCGTACTTTTGCTTAATCTACTCGTACTTTTAATCAGTTAATATAGTCCAATCACGCCGTGCTCTCAAATTTGAGAGAGCGATGACCGTTTCTTGCTAGTTCCTGCGTGCTTATCCAGCACGTGCTAGCTACCGACCACCTAGCGGCACGCAGCTAGGGAACCAGCGAGTGGTCGTTTAAGAACTAAAAGAACGCATAGATTAAAAGTTCGCTTAGATTAAGTAAAAGTAGGCATAGATTAAGCAAAGTACACGTAGATTACGGTTAGCAAAAGTACACGCAAATTAACACATTTCAAGGCGTAGATATATGTACTCGTTTAAGAACCCTTTGGCGCTTCATACTCGTTTACTCATTTACGCGTTAATCTACTTTGTGGATGACTACATAACCAATCACTTTTCGCTATCGTTGGCATCATCATTGTGAATGTACTACCTCCGTGCATTGACTTGGGGAAAGTTTGCCTAACGCGTAAACATATAAAACTTTTATGCTCCGAGTGCAGCGTAAACGTGGCGCACGCGTTACCTACTGACAGACTTGGAATTTCATAAGGATTCACATATGGGGTGTAATCGCAAACGCAAATCGGAAGAATAAGGACTGGGTAGGGCTACTTGAGAGTAGTAACAATGTCAATGGAGGTTAATATATTTGTCTAGTCTTCTGTCTAAGTACATGAGCTGATGCATACTTTGTTTCCAGAAAACTGGATATCTTTTATCTGTCACCAGTTCGACTTCCTGAAATTAACAGTTGATCTTTGTTTCAAGTCTGTAGCCAAGAGAAATAATCGCTTCCGGCCCATAAAAAGGTATGCTGTACGATGCTCCATCAGTCACTTTACTTTTTTAGATTGACTGTGAAAAGCTAATGGACATAATTCACGACAGGTACAGAGTTAGAACGAAGGTCGTACTGGAGTCCGGCTCATTCTGGATTCGTTTGTCTGCGAGCATTTATAACACTTGGGGTGATTTCGTGAAGCTGGACGCTGCCGTATGTGACTTGGCTGAAATTAGGAAGATGTGATGGTTTGATAGCTGTTTCGGATGATACATATTCGACAACTAAGTGAATTCCATCCAATAAGATTAAATATACTGGATGAAATGACAGACCATCAATATTGCCGAGTTAGCAAAGTAAATGATAAATTTCCCATTGACTAGTAGTCGGCCCCATACACTAATGAATACATTACGGGATAAGGAGATTGGATATTTTGTAGGGGAAATTGTAGTCTTTCGACGGATAGTGGAGAATGGATATCATAAGGGTAGGAAGGGAAATTTTCTTTCATGGGGATGGGGGAAGGCAGAGAGTGCCTTAAGTTTTATATTGGTTTTTAAATCTAATAAGATTATACCCCGGTAGTCGGCATTAACAATTCTGATCTGAAATTCTCCGAAATTCGGTTGAGTGCTCATGTATAATGTATGTAGTTGAGGTCACTAGTTAGAGTTAAATCTATTTTTTTATTGTTTAGTTTCATATGAAAAACTTGCTGCCAGTACTGCAATAAAAGTTTTATCTATTTACCTATCTGTCTGTCTATCTACTCCTTCCGGTAGCCTCGTTCCAGCCTGTTGCGCGCAATCGCCTTCGCTTGGTGCGTGTTAAAAATACATTTCAAACGAAGATAAAATAGTTCTTTGGTCAAAATCCTGAGTGTGTTGACTTCCTTATTTGGAAAATACATCAGCTGATACTCGGAGAGTAAGGTTATAAACGGACTTCACGGTCAACATTCAAGAACGAAAAAAAACAGAACAACTGGGTTGAAAAGTGGGTCTTCAGGATAAAAAGCGGGCATCTGGGTCTAGGCCAAAACGTGAGATTGAATTAATCGCAGCTACAAAACAAAGACGTACCGACATCTTTTCTGTCGAATGGGAGGTGCAGCATCCAAAAATGCCCGACAGCGTTTTTGTTGTTGTTTTTTATATTTGAATGCGAAAGTGCGGTTGCAGCAAAAATCCACGAAACGTCCCGTTTTGCTTTTCAGTCGATAGGGAAAATATGACTGTCGTGAGGGAAATTGCAATAGTATATGATGATATGTCAATTTGGTCATGTGTTAAAAAGCGTGACATTTAGATGGTGTGGCAGAATGGCGAAAAAAAAAATTGGGACAGTCCGTCAAGAGCGGGGCAATTGGCTAATACACTGTAAGCTGTCGGCAACACGAAGTATTGGATTGGATTCTTTTACAAGGTAAACTTTTCATTTTTCAAAATTTTAATTCACGGGTATAGGTAAATACTACATATAACAGCTAGTAGACCTACTTCTCAGAAACCTAATTAACAAAAAGACGGCACCTGGGCCATAGTTAAAAATTACAGAACTGCATTATAATAGAAACAATTGAAAAAGTACACTCACACACACACACACACATAGCTAAGCAAATACTAGTAATTTTTCGAAAATTACGTAAACACCTGTTTTGGGGGAATTTTCATTTAGGCCAAATATAATTCCTTTCCCTAAAATACTGTTGAAAAATTCCTGGCATGTAGTATGATACGTTGTCGATAGTGGTTCTACAACTGAAGCCAGTACTCCCGGCACTCCGGCAGGGCCACAGGTCGGTGGTTGTCAGAATGACCAGTGTATTTGCCGGGTTTCTTGACTATTTGCCGAGAAATTGCTGATTGTATGGAACCGTGCCTCAAGAGTCTCGATTAGTGATGAAATGAAAACGAAACAATGAAATTAGGCTTCAGATTTGATTACTACAACTCTTGATCAAAACTCAGTCGTGCAGGCAGTCCTTAATTAAAAACAACCGTTCTGGGAACAAGACTATAGTGCAATGGGGTGTACTGAGCAGATGCCCAGACAAGTGCAACTCCGGAGTCAAAATCACTAGCCACCAAACTGAAATGTACGTATCTTGGAAAAAATATGTTTGTGTTTAACCTTCGAGTAATCCAGCAACATTGCCAACAAGTTAACAACAAGCTGCTCGTGTGGCCGTCCACACAGTCTGATCCATCTGATGAATATTTTGAGTCAGTCCAGTTGAGTAAATAATATGAAAAATAAACCAATTACTGGACTTACGAACTGAGTTACTTGCCTCCTCGTCTCGAGGACTTCGACACGCTCAGTGGCCTGCCCAACTAGTCCTTGATGAGATGAGGACGCAACGTAGCTAACTCAATCCGTAAGTCCAGTAATTGATTTATTTTTTCATATTAGTTTGATCCATCGAAATCACTTTTCGGCTTAGGGAATGTCCAAAAAGTGACGGGAAATTCTTCTCGAGTTGTATAACGGCTGTCAGAATTACACACTCCATGATATCAACACCGTTTCACCATTCTTATCGCACAATAAAATCATTGAAGCTTAACCGACAACGTGTTGTTTGTCGGGTGGTTAGTAGACCCCGACGACGTACAAAGATTTATAGATAACAGGGACATGCTGAGCTAGTTGGATACGTTTTTTAAAAAGGTTCGGATCTAGGCTCAGTTTCGTATTCAATGTCACAGAGCGGCATCGACATGGCGGGCCTTGCACCGCCCTCCTCCTTCCCAGCTTTTGGAAACGAGATGAGATCAAGTCAGTTTCGATTTGATCCAGACCTGACACCCATCAACAATGGGTCTTACGGAGCAGTGCCGTGGTTTGTGCGTGAATATCAGCAGAGGTGGGTGAAGACTAGCAACTAGACTAAAATACATGGCCAACGCTAGGACCATACAGCGTCCTACACTGGAACCAAAGGCATCCGTTTCCCGCAACACAGACTAGTTTTCAAAGTAACCGTTGTTCAAAAGACTCATTCAGGACATTTGACTTCAACGTAATCTACAAGTACGCCACGACTAAACCTATAGAGTGTAGTACTTTCTGTCAGTTATGCCTTGTTCAGGTCCGAGCTGTGCAAACAACTGCTTTGATTGACCCAGGCTAGTGACCAGGTCAAAATCAGCCACTGGCACAGATAGGCCTTCATGCGTAAGCTGTAGCGTGTCAGTTCGCTAAACAAATTCACCGGCGGTCATGTACAGTCCCCGGCGGTCATATTTTGTGGTGGGCCTGACATGTTTTTAGATGCGTCAGTCCCATTTCCGGGTGCGGTGGTCCCATTTGATTCCTGTTGGTCCTGTTCTGGGTCGGTCCGATTTAGAGGACCGGCGGTCATGTTTCTCACCCGTGAATTCGCAAACTAGTCTTTGTGAATATGACTGTACTGCATGTAATCGCGAACTCTGGTTGAGTTACAATCAAAAAGTTCTCCATCGAAGTCCTGGTTTTGCTATAAAAATATGGATTAAACTTAGGTCTGTCACAACGTACATTTTTAGTGAAATGTCTAGAATTATTGACGATCCCTTCATGGCTTCGTTACTCGAAAATTTCGATATTCTCTTTTCAAAAACCTGACCAGCCTCCAGACCACTACTGATGCTGACGCTGACGGATGGTTTCGAGAGGAGTACAATACTGGTTTACCGACGAAATGGAGACAAACTCTGGAAACAGTTTGCAAATTTATTGGAACTTCGTATGATAATACTGTCTTCGTGGAAAACGCTACTACGGGTTTGTTGTTTGATTATTTCCTGTCTATTGCTTCTTTGGTTTATTCATTCTCTGAATTATCAGTTTTTTCACTGATGGAAAATGTGCAGCGTAAAGCAGTTTACGAAAAAGTTTACGAAATTAGATAGCGAAGATCCATGCGAGCACCCAGCCTAAAAATGGGGGGTGGGGGGTTGCTCGAAACTTCGGAGACTGTGGACCTTCTTCATGGGGTACATTCAGAGCTTTGAATTGTGCATTCACCGAATTTTGTCTCGTTTTCTACTTCTTTTCTGAGTTTATGTTTCTCTGAGGCGGAGCTTTTTGTCCACTTCGCCAAGTGGGGGGGGGNCTCCTTCGATTCCCTCTCCGCCCTGGGTGCGCGCATGAGATCGTAAAGAGGAAAATTTACTGTATGTAAGTCTTAAAAACAACTATAAACTCGTGCTCATTCAAAGAAACTAACTTTAGACCACCCACCGCTATTAAACTAGTCTTTACTTATTCCTAATTGAGGCGAGACGTTGTTTCTGGTCTTGAAGAAACTTCGACAATTCGCTATTATTGCTTATTACCGTGCTCACCTAAATTGATGCGCATGACGAGGCAAATTATGGCGGAGCCTGTTCTGAGACAATAACGAACTGACAATTCTATCCAAACCCATAAATCGCCTCTAATTTAACTGCGGTGGAAAAATCAGCAACGATACTGCCATCTCAATGATTTTGACTTTTATTCAGGTATGAACTGCGCAGTGAACTGCATACCACTAGGCCCCGGAGATGCTCTCTTGACGAGTTCAGTGACGTACAACGCAATAAAGCAGGCCTGCATCAAACGCGCACGTGACACAGGCAAGTTTAAAATGGCTCATGGCGCGCACGTCATTTCGCAAGTTATTATTAAAACTCTTCGTAAGCTGCAAATTAAGCAAATCAATCCTGTCTGAATGATGAATTTTGCAAACTTGAAAGATATATATTTTGCCCGTTATTTTTTATGGGGGTTACTAACCCGAAGTCAGCTATTGAGATGGAAGGGGAGTTGCAATCGGTGTAATAGCTTATTCTCCCAGCCTGTGCTTTTACTTCTCTTCAACGCCTCTTTTACTCTTCACAAATTCTCACACCGATACCCACAAGATCCCCTCTCTCCCGGTCCTCTCCAATTTTCCACTCCTATTCTCCTATTCTTCTGGTTCATGTTAAAACGAAATTGGCCTGCCTGGACGTCGAAACCCATCTGCCAATGAGCTGACCTCAACTGTGGACGTGCATTCGTAGACATCATAAAGCCTAGTCATCGGCATTTTAAGTTGAGTGTTAGCTCATTAAAAAATTTGTACGCTTTCGCAAAATAGCAGCTGATTTTGTTTTGAATATTTCATGTAGGTGCGAAGTTGCTGACGATTGATCTGCCAGACAAACGCAAAGATGCGGTGGTGAAAGCGTATGCCGATTTTTTCCGAGCTCATCCGAACGTTAAGGTGATTCTGCTTGGTAAGATTGTTAATTTTGTTATGATTACGAATTTAGGACAAATTTCTGTTAGATCTGTTTTCAAACTATATAATTGTATCAGGTTAGCTTTTCTGCCAGAAAAGCTAAAACCTGATGTCTAGGGTTACGCCGAGACATACTGACCCCTATTTTATTCGTGGTACGTTTCCTCGATCCGCTTTTCTTTAAAATGATACTAAAGATCTCTACTTTAAGTCCGTCACCTTTCCAAATATGGCGTTTTGATTTAAACTAGTCTTTCTTCATTGCCGACAATACTCAGATTAGAAATCTGGACTGGAAGAGAACTTACAGGTCGTCATTGCTTCATACCTGCGCAGAGTTCAGTGGCTATCTCACGGCTAGAGAAAATCTAGTCAAAATCGTGTGTTCTCATTTAAACTATACGGCAATATCTCGCGTAGTCTCACGAAGTCTTGCTTTTCTTGCGATGTCCTAACGAGGTCCTAACGTTATGGAACTCTAACCCTGAACGAACAAGCTGGCTTGGCGAGGCAGTAGCGTACATAGTTTGGGATTGATGTCTGGAAATTTATGTCTTTTCTTAAATTATGATGGATTTTGATTTCTTGAAATACATGCGGTCGTAATCTCTTTTACATTCAGATCACATCACTTCCAACACTGCTTGGATAATGCCAGTAAAGGAATTAATTGAGCTCTGCAGGGCCAACAATATTTTAGTATGTGTGGATGGAGCACATATTCCCGGACAACTGCAAGTAAATATTGAGGAGCTCGAGCCGGATTTTTATGCAGGTATTATTAACATAATGGAGCCTCAAATAGAAATTAATAATTTACACATGTGATAACATTGTAGAATCTGCCTGTTTTAATTATTTTCACAACATGTGATAACATTGTAGCATGTTTGTTTTAACTTTTTTCATCCGCTGATTTTATTATTCCGCTAATAAGAACTCCAAACAATATATTTAAAAGATCAAAAGTGTTTCTCAGTTCACTGGTGTCTGGGTGTATGAATTAAAAATGTTCAAGAAATATTCAATTATGTATTAGGATCACATTACAGGTAACTTTCACAAATGGTTTTTCACGCCTCACGGTGCTGCATTCCTTTGGATCCATCCAAAACATCGCGCCATGGTTCATCCCGTGGTGACGTCACACAAATACAACACGACCCTGCACGGGGCTTTCTACATGCAGGGAACTAGAGAATTCATTTCTCAATGCTGTGTGCCAAAAGCAATTGAGTTTATTGGCAAAGTCGGCGGCTTGGTAAGCATTTGGATAATTTTAGTTAAATTCAAGAATCACGATTGGCAGTGATTGGAACTGAGCTCATTTGTATACAATATAATAAAAGTTTTAAGTACTATTCAACTTTCGCACACCCTTTAAATAGTTACTAAATGGACTCAACTGCAATACTTTTTTCATGTCAATGCCGACTTATTAGCAGACAGTCAGAATAATGAACTGCATGGTTTCGGAATTTTGGACATTCGAAATAGTGAAATTTCGAAGGTAGCAAACCTGCAGAGTAACTTCGTAGTAGTGTGGACTTTCTAAGTAGTGAACCGTCGGAATAGTGACATGTAACCTTGGAAATCTTTTCCATCAAGTTTTTTGTTCGTATGACGTTTGCGAGGCTGTGCGCCATTGGCACTGATTAACAAGAGAAGACTTTCTTCATTGACCAAAGTTTTTATTAGGTCTAGACCCTATTTTTCCCTAATAATATGAAAAATGCTTGTTGGGGTTTTCTTAGTGCAAGAAAATACGGTAGTTCATGGGCGGCGCAGCAATGAAACAAGTGGGGGGCTATAGCCCCAAACTCTATGGTGCGCCACCCATGTAGTTAAATATCAGATTTTTTTTAGCAACGACGGAGGACTGCCTATAGTGAACATAATTATCACCGGCGTGTACTGAATTTGAAAGAATGGAAACGCGCACACGTGTACACGCATGCATGGCATCTACCAATCCATAACCAAAGTGGAAATTTGAAAATGTCTGCACTTTACCGGAGGCCTACCAAAATAGCAGATAACAAACCTATTTTCTGCTACTTTGTTTCTTGGTCGATTTTAAGGCATTCACACGGCACTACTTTTTGGGAGCTCTCTCGCTGCTATGTAGCTTAGCTAGGTATAGACATTTACTTCTAGAATCCCTTGTTACCCCATGGTGTAGCCACCACGCGCGTTCAATGCCGATGAAAAACATAAAGCCTCCTCTAATCGTCTGCACCATCCTATCATCAAACACCATTCAGGTGAAGTTGACTGGATACGGCCCGACGATTACGTGAAGTAAATTCAAAATTATTACTAACTTAGTTATCAATGTAGTTAGTAGTACCAGCCGGTGAGTATATGCTACAATTTTGTTATTGTTGTTGTCCATCTATATCCCATGTTTAAGGGATAGGCTGAGACTGGACCTTTTCCGCGGGGGCGGGGGTTTGATTGAACCCCCCCGAACCCTGGCTACGGGCCAGCGGGGTTGACATTTTAGCCAGCACATCCCTTTTAGTATATAGTAACAGTTGATCAGTTATAAAAGCTTGTTTAAGCAGACCATCAAATTATTATTCATTTATTCCTTTATTCCAGTCAGCCATCCATGAATACAACAGCAGACTGTCAAATGAAGCCAGAAACATGCTAGTGAAAAGCTGGAACACGGAACGTTACCCAATACAGGAACAGGATGAAGCCCCCTTTATGAAAATAATAAGAATGCCACCATTTCGCATTGACGGCACATCGTTGAACCGAGTGAGAAATTGTTGCTGCAAATTATAATGCTTTTGTTGTTTTTAGGCTAATGATATTTACTGTAAAGTATTTTTCTGCATAATAAGTATACATAAATTTCCATTAGTAAAAGCTGAAACACACACAATAGAACAAGGTACTCCTGGAACAAGTTGTCGCTAGTTTAGGGGGCTGCGTGGTCGCTAGTTAAACTAGTGCAACTTACCTCACTAGTGACAACTTGTATAACGGCACTAGACGCACATTGCAGGGCATTATTTTGTACGCCCGGTGGAATACGAATGACATTCCCCCGTAAAGTTACTGTACTGTTTGAAGAAAGACGAAGTCACTCTTAGGATTGCAATTGGTCGAATGCTTATTTTTCAGTTAGACGGTGAGAGACTAGTTGACCTCATCTACGCCAAATCCAAGATCAGAACCAAGATCGTTCTTGAATCCGGAGCATTCTGGATTCGAATAAGTACCAGCATTTATAACACTATGGAGGACTACGTGAAGCTGAAAGATGTCATATGTTCTTTAGCTGGGATTGCGGCTATTGTCTAAACACTGTGACTTTGCGCCCTCTTGTGAGAAAATGACAGTGGCAGACACTTTTGGAAAGGTTTATTAGTGCCATCTTGTGTTTGCTTTAAGCGGTGTACTTACTATGAGGCAGCTAAGATATTTGTACGATATACGGTCAATAAATACTAACGTACATGGACGTAGTTGGCTAAAATACAGTTTTCATCCGTTGGAATTGTCATTTGCAGTTAACACTGACATATCCATCTGAGATCTAGTTAATGATTTCCTGATGCAATTTAAACGGCAGTAGTCACAGGGGGTAGCGCATTTTGAGAACCAGTTTGACGCATGCTATTCATTAGAGAAAACTGGTTAGCAAAATACGGAACCCCTGAAAGCCACCGTTGCCGTTTAAACTGTTGCTTGCTTAATCATCGATATCAATTTGATGCCACAAAATGTTGAACTTTATTAAAATTATCTGATTAACATCCCCCTGCATTATAGTCAGTTAACTCTTACTAAGGAGTGACCATCTAATTCCAAAATGCGGGTGAAATTTTCCCGTGATCTCCCATCAACTTCTCAAAAAGACAGCAAATGGACGGTCCGCGGGTAGCTGTTGACTAGAACAAATTCTGGTGTGTTCTATTAATGAGGGAGAGAGAGGGAACGGAAGGGAAGGAGAGAGGGGGAGGGGGAGGAAGAGGGGGAGAGGGCGAGGGAGACGGGGAGAGAGAGAGATAGAAAGGGAGAGAGAGAGAGAGAGAGAAAGAGGTGGGGGGGAGAGGGCGAACAAGGATTGTTTCAAAACCCCCTCGACACGCACAACCCCCACGGCCCCCAACCCGATTGCCTCACCCCACACAAGCTCGACTGGATGTGAACTGATCGACATTGAACAAACGCCGACTTTACGAGTGTGGCCGTGAGCGCGGCTGGCTTTTCTCTATCTTTTGCAATTAATAGAGTAGATTCGGCAAGTTCGAAAGCCAAAATCAGAAAAAAAAACAACGCGACCAAATCAAACCAACGTTACAAATCGTCTCGTTCCCAGTAGAGTATAATCATCTCGTCTGGTCTTCGCGCATGGAATACAGTTTGAAAACTAATAAAAGCATCTCAAAGTTATATTTAATATATTTTAAACGAGTATACCACAGAAAACAACTAATAAAAATGTGAAATCACGTGTGTGCACGTTAACGTACTCTCTTCCTAAGTTTAGTAGAGCAGGGTCATTGATGACCGCTCGTGGAACTCTTTCCGTGACAACGACCATAGCACACTCACAATCCGCTCTTACAAATCAAGTTCTTATGTCACTTTCTTTTTTTAACCACCAGTCTTGAGCCAGCGCAGATTCGTGTAGCTAAGTCTTAATGGCGTATGTCACTCAGCAACGTAAGAAGACAATAAAATGTTTAAAAAGCGCAGATACCTCAATTGCAACAGGTCGTGAGTCGAGGAGGTCGTAGGTCTAGGCTCGTGGGGTCGTGGGGGTCGAGGGTTTTCTAGAACATTCCGGAGAACAAACAGTTCAAACTAATGAATACATACAAAATGGCAGCACGGTTGGTTCTCAGTAGGTGGCCACTGGGAGGTATAAAACCGCTAAAATCAGAAGCCACAAAAACAATTGAAAACTCATACAAGGCATGAGTTAAATTATTCATACTTTTACCTCAAATTAAGCTTGAATTGAGAAAGTAAAGCAAAATGATAGACGGAACAAAGTAAGGCATCTCTATAATATACAAAAAAATTAAACCAGAACACGATTTTATTGTTCATAACTTCGAATGGAAACGATAGCTAAAGCTCGTCAAACCACTTAGATCATGGGCGGCGCACCATGGGGGGGGGGGGGGGGGNGGGGGGGGGTCTATACCCCCACTTTTTTCAGTGCTACGCCGCCCATGAAATGTGTTGAGTAAAGTAAATGACTAATCACCGGCAAAACACCCAGAGGAAATACATAAGAGAACTGATCATGATTTTGGGCGTATAATGTACTGTAAACAGCCAAGTTTAAACTGAAGAAACATGCAGATGTGCAACAATTTTGTATACCACACTCGGAGTAATTATGCAACGCCATCATGAATTCTCCGGCAAGCACGACGACCGTGCTGTGGAGTACCGGAGTGTCAATTTTATTTAGGTTGGGGAGTGGGACTCGACGGAGGTAAGGAAACTTGAAGTTTGGAAAGTGTGTGCTGGTACATTAGGACCTGTTAACTGGTATTGGTACAACCTGGCGATGAAATTGGGCCATCAGTAATGAAAAAATATCGTACTTTGAAGGCCTAGCTATACAACTGGCCGGGACGTACTGAAGCTTGAGGCCGCAGTGCCGCTAGGAAGTTCAGTTTGAAATGCAGCCCCACAGTCAGTAAGGTAGTCAGAAAATGCGCGATTGCATTGTTTAAGGAGGTGTTTAATACTACTGCAGAGAAAATCGAAAGAATGTTGAAGGTGATTGTCGGAAATTGAAACAACGGACAGTAAACAAAAGTTATCTCATTTTGCTCAGGGGCTGAGATCACTGAGTCCACTTGGGTAGAGGTTGGTTTACACAACTATTAACTAAGACCCCGGCAGCATGAAAACATATCTGCCAGGTCACAGACAGTGGTGTTCTTCAGTGAAGTGTGCAGAGAGGGTCTGGCACATATGTGTACCACTAGCTTTGTTGCGTGGTAGTGATGTGTGGTGTTACAGTTTTATTTATTCCACTATCATGGGTCCCATAACAAAAATCCAAGTATTGAAGGACTCCTTTACTTCTTTATTCGAGAAGTCGAATTTGTGCATGCTCAACAATGCCTAAGATTTTGTGGAAAACGGATGGTTACACAGCAAAGTCTTGTGACAATTTAACAGTTGTTGCCATAAGTCAGTCACCAGCCCGGCGATCAAGAGGCCGCGCCCAGCACTGAACAAAAGGTAATCGACTCTCACGCCACTAGTGTCTATCGTGAAAACTACCTACCATTTTTAAAGGGAATCCTTTGACCTAGTTTTTCTCCCGCGTAAACTTCGCGCCAAATGCTCACACGTGATATTTACGGTATTCAGGATGGACGGTCTCGACGACTATGGGGTATTTTTCAGCGATGATTTTGGCACAAACGAACAAGAAAATGAAGCGCAAGAGAACAGGGCTCAAATATTGAGACGTTTCAAAGAGTTCATTCGCCAATATCACGAAGGAAACTTCTCCTATCGCTACCGGTAAGCCAGATACTGCAGATTGACTGAGTCTGAACTTTCCCGCTGGTTTTTAAAAATGGCTGTGGAAACTGTCAGTGACTAGAGCGAGCACTTGAACTTTAGAGAGTTTCATTCCACGGATCGAGGACTGTGGTCTGTGGCACTTGTTATTAACTCTTAGAATCCGGCAAGCAATCCAAAATGCTAGTTGATTTGAAAATCAATGAGAACGACTTGCGTTTTTGGGGAGGATTACCCGGTTGCATATGAAACAGTCCCAATCAATACAATACTAGGCCTAGGGAGGGCAACGTTTTTTAAATTTTTTACAATGCCTATGTGTCATACATTTTTGAAAAATCCTTGGTGTGAGAAATGAAATGGTACAAAAGTCAGAAAAATTGGGTGAGCAGTTACCGAGAAAATGACTGTTGGCATTGAAACACGACGATTGTGTGTAAAATATCTGCCTTTTTACATAATTTCGTAGAAAATAAAAGAATATACACGTGCTGCATATGAAAAGAGATGTCTTATTGAGACGAACATGGTGGTGTGTATTATATAAAATTTGGATCGATTTCTACAGAGATATTGTTGTTTTTAAACACTAAAAGTGTGTTGTTAGCATATGGAACAGGCTCAGCGTCAACCCCATGTTTGGTGAAAACAATGGATTACACAGCTTAAAAGGAATAGAGCAAAAAGACAATGCATCAGCTTAGAAATAATTACATCTAATCTAGGAGGAAATTTTACATCAAACCACAAGATAACATTGGTGGATTAGGGGGAGGGGGCAAGGGGGCCAGCCCATGGCCTCCCTAAAACTCCCAAATGTTATTTGGCAGTTCGAGGGTGCAAATATCTTACTGGAAAAATCCTGCCTAACACTCTGCCCTGGCCCCCCCTCCTATCTAAAAATCGTGGATCTGCTGGGCTGCCCCTGAGTACTACTACATTTTTGAAAAGTGTCAATGCGCAGCAGTCTGACAGAATTTCTGAAAATGAAATAACTGCCAATTAAAAGAGTCATAAATTCTTCATCTAAAAATCGGGGTAGGGGGCATATTGCGCAACTGCAAAAACATCAATCTCCCGATCAAAACTAGGCTTTTCGGATGATTGAAAACTCGCCATGAAAAATTGGCCTTGAGTTCGAGAAAAGAACTTGTGGAAATGCGCACATATCTAAACTACATCCTGTCCAAATTTTGAGTTTGTAATCGAGAGTATAGTGCTCTTTTGGATTGGAGGAACAAGAGGCACTTTTTTGAAAGTTGATTGCATGGCGGAAAATCGTGCGCTAAAAAAACTTACAAAAAATGTTTTATCAGTGACAATTCGTGACAAAAAGATTACCAACTTTCATATAAAGACTAAGGTAACTATTTATAACGCCATATTGTCTTGTAGGTAACTTTGAAGTCTGAAATCGGGTAATTTACCGACGTGGGTTTTACATGGAGGCAGATATGGAGCACCGTGACCTACTTTTTGATTGTCCTCCCTAACAATACTGACTCGACTAGTCTAAGTTTCCTAAATCTACTGCTATTTGTGGACTTTTAAATACACCGATTGTTAATCTTTCTACTGTTTTATTTTCATTACTGAGTTTTGGCATTGATACAAATTGAGAGTGAACTCTACATTGAATTTTCAATTATCGAAAATAAATAAGGATCTTTGACACTCTTAATTTAAGGACTAGTTCTGTCTATGTATTTTCACTGATCCCAGGACTGAGTTTTAGTTATATTTTAGAAAATGTCATTAGTCAAAGAGGAGCTCACAATGAAGATGAAATGATAGAAAAAGATCATATCTGTGTGTAAAGAAGACACAAATATGCAGCAGATTTAGGGAACATAGTTGAATCCCTATTTGGGACTGTTTCAGGTAACTAAAATGAGAAAAACAACATTCCCTGCTTTATTCAAGTTCTTGGCATGATGACATCTTTTTTGTCACTTTTATTAAACAATTTCAAAATTTCACTGCCAGTGTCATTCAGGATAACTAACCTACTCGAAAAATGTTCAAGTTCCATAAATACTTTCAAGTATTAGAAAACTGAGCTCAGTGCTTTCTGACAGCTGCCAAGTTTGTGGTAATCTGAGACCACTTTGGCAAGCTGCAGATTGCAAAATCGAGCGCTGCACACCACATCAGGAGCACATATAATGTCGACACACTTTGATTGCTTATTCCAGCCAACATGGGCATTCAGGGCCCTCAGTCCCCCGATTTTGGGGCCGAATATAGTCCCCATTCCCCTCTGAAAAATATTGAAAAATCGCACGATATTCCCCGCATGATGCCCGAGGTTCAAATAACTTGTAACTCAAACAGGTGACAATTTGAAAGAGCACAAAATGTTAGTTTTGGGTACTTAAGGCAGAGCTTATGAGGGCTTGCAACAGGGTGGGGGGTGCTATTGATGGTGGGGGTGCTACTGATGGTGACCAGGAGGTACAATTTTCCCTTCGCCCCGAAATATTACCCTCTCAGAAGACATAGGCACCTTTCCCGTCTGATGAACGAAGGTCTTGGAATTTAAATTACAATCATACCTTAATTTTGTCTTAAATAATACGCGTTGCATTCAGATTTGAATACGACAACAGTACTGCACTTTGAAACTAACGTAAGCCTCCAAAATGGCAATGTTTATAGTATGGGGTCTAGCGTATTGTGAAAAACAAATCCATCTGTAAGCAGTATCCAACTAAGAGTCATTATCACATTTTTGGGCTGTGAAAACCAACATATATATTTACTAATGTGAAAGTCAGTCATGTTTTAGCATATGATTTATACATCTTTTTAGTAATTTTTGGAAGAAAGATATGTTTGTCTTTTGCATTGTATGTACAATTCTGATATGTTACTGTAGTTGTTCATTCTGGCTGTAGGTGGTGCTGTAGCCTACTTATTCCAGTTTTGAGAAACAATAGACATAGTGTGCTACAACTTAGTTGTAAAACGCTGCTAGGGCACAAGTCAGCAGAAAACACAAGCAATTCCCAGACCATTTTTGTGTTATTTATTGTTATTTTAGAGAATAAAAAAAGAAATGCGTTTCCTGAAACATACTTCTCTGTTTTTTGAAAACTGAAAACCAGGGTCTCTTTTCTTGGGTTAGGTTCTGGACTGAGTAACTTACGACTACAGAACATTGAAATAATAAATTCTGCATTTTTTTTTCCTATTTCAGTGATCAACTCAAGCGACATTACAACTTGCGTCAGTACTGGCTGGAGGTGGACTTAGCTGATGTGGCTAGTTTTGACGAGTCACTGGCTGACAAGCTTTACAAGCGCCCTACCGAGAATTTACCCCTGGTAAGTTTCTCAATCTCTTCCCGTGTCACAGTGTTAAGTATACAAAAAGACCTCAGGTCCTAGTGTGAAGAAAACAAATGAAAAATTTATGTCATATTTCTCAACAAAAATATCAGGTAGGCTTACTTTTTAGTAGCATGGATTGTATTCTACATTTGTTGTCAAAACGAATTTTGAAACATTTGGAACATAGCATTTAAATCCTTGTGGAGAAATGGCTGTTGAATTTCAAGGAGTGTAATTGAATCTTGTTATGCATTTTAATTGAAGAACGAGAAAATCGTCTGTTATTTATTAATGATAATTTAGGATTGTGGTTTGCACTTGTGTATAAGTACCCTGAAAATAGTCACATTTCCATAAACTTCAATTTTTCGGTAGTGTCTAGCAATATGGAATACATCCTTACTGCTAACTCTTTGACTGTTTAGGGCAAATATTCTGTTCACTGTAGCCAACAACAATGTCTTCTCTGTTACTGACAATTGGGGTTGTGAAATTGAATGTTTGTTGCTTTAGTTTGAGGATGCGGCCAGAGAGGTGGCTGATGAGATCACTAAGCCCCGTCCTGAGGCAGAGGAAGAGGTCCAAGACATCCAGATCCTGCTGAACTCTGACGCCAATGCCTATAGTATTAGGGACTTGAAGGTGAGTTGGACAGGTTCCTCTCAATTAATAGATCCATGAAATTCAACTGTTACGATGTGTCTTCACATATTTGAGTTTTATTATTTAAAATTCATAGTATGTGTTGTTTATAACAATTTGAAAGGGATCTGGCAACCAATAAAGCCATTAAATGTTTGTGTGTATGATCGGTCGTATGGTGACTTAGCAAAATTTGAACGACTGAGTCACGTTTTTGCTACAATGATGCCAAATGTACCATGTTGTGTTCACGTAGGTCCATTGGGTGCACAAAGGTCTTGCTCAATATGTTCCCAGTACCTTCCACTCAGTAAGCTTTTGTCGTTGGCTAAGATATGGTTTGTAAACACCCAATGGCCATATTTTAAAAATGTGTATTTCTCTCTTCATAATAGTCCTAATTCTTTTTACACATTTTTCTGTGCTGTGGAGATCATAGGGTCATAATTTGGTCCACCTAATTTTAAGCCTACTCTGTGTCTGTTTTAACCATCCTTTCCATTGAGGAATGTCGCACTTCGGCTTTACTTGAGAACAACACATGGCTTAGTTTTAAGCCAAAATCTGAATATTCCAACTGGAATACATCAAATAAGATGCATCAAAGGTTCCCATTGAACCAACCAATGATCTTTATTTGGTCTATGATGCTATGTTGTATAATTACGAATGCTAACTTGCTATATTAAAGAATTGAAACAAATTGTTCACCCCTAAACAATAACCAAACAAATGGCTTTAATAGATGTTGCTGCATTGGTACTTTAAGCTTAGAAAATAAATTTTTGTTTCCCCCATATAACAGTAATCATATAAGGGCTGTATCAATAAAGAGGTCATTTGGGATTCCTGATACACAGTTCTAGGTTTTTAAGTAAGTTGTGTAGAATGCATTCTAAGTGTTTCATAATTTTTTAATTGCAGTCTGACCAGATGTCGCGTCTTGTCAAAATCCCTGGTATTGTCATCGCTGCATCTGCCATCCGTGCCAAGGCGACTAGGATCAGTATTCAATGTCGCAGCTGTCGAACCTTCCAGAATAACATCCCTGTTAAACCTGGTCTGGAGGGATATGCTATGCCCAGGAAGTGTCCCACGTGAGTGCAAGGGTTGTCCATTTAGCCCATCTGTGTCATCCCACATAATCTTGATGTACCGATTGCTGAACGTTATCTAGCGTTCAATTACGTAACCACAGGGCCCTCAACCGCTCAATTTTGGTACTGAATATTGGCCCTATTCCCTCTGACGTATTGAAAAATACAGCGAAATTCCCTTCACGTGACCCAAAAAGTCCCATCAAGTGATTCAAAAATTCCCCTCGAGGTTCAAATCACTTGTGACCCAAACATGTGACAATTTGAAAGAGCACAAAATGTTGATGTTGGCTACTCGAGGCATCATATGTGAATTCATTTGTTTACACCTTAATTAATTTCATTATATTCTGCCTAGTTGGACAATCACCTTGTAATTTAGGCATTTGTGTAATATTCTAACGATGTAAACAATCAAATCTTTGCTACTAAAGTATGTTATTTTCTTGTCTGTTATCAACTGGCGAAGTTATCTCAGTCCATAAAGGACCAATGAATGCATAAATACCTGTTGGAAGAATAGGCTTTTCGTGTTAAGCAAAGTTGGCGTTTGTCCAACTTCCCTTGGCATCATTTGCGCTAACCTGTTACTGCATAACAGAAATTCCCTGAGGTTTCAAGACCTCATGCTGGTTTTCTGTGCTCACGGCTATACGAGGCTATTTTGTCCCTGTTTTCTGCTTAGTTTGGAAACATGGAAGTAATTTCTGTTCTGATAACACTCTTGCTATTTACCCGGTCTGCGTATTTCTTATCCTGTGTTATTTTTCCTTGTGATGTAAGGTATTTGACAATCTTCATTGCAGTGATCAGGCAGGTCGTCCACCCTGCCCCGTCGACCCCTTCTTCATCGTTCCAGACAAGTGTCGATGTGTCGACTTTCAGGTGTTGAAGCTCCAGGAGTCGCCAGAGGCAGTGCCCAATGGCGAGTTGCCTCGGCACATGCAGCTCTATTGTGACAGGTATGATTGTGAATTGTCTCCTGTTCTGTAGATGTACATTGCCTATTGGTTTGGTTTGGTTTGGTTTGGTTTGTTATTTATTTTATTGTCAGTCTTGTATTTTTGGCAACAGATTGTCATAAAATCATCAAGGTTTCTTAAGATTAAAATCATGATTTTTAGGGATTTGTCCTGTTTTTCAGCTTTGGCTAAATAAATCACCGTTTTGATCATGCAGGTACCTTTGTGAGCGGGTTGTCCCTGGCAACAGAGTCACAGTCATTGGTGTTTATTCTATCAAGAAGTCCCAAACATCATCCAAGGTATGCTATATGGGGACGAGACTGTCATTTGAGAAATAACTCAAACCTTACTTATTACATGCTCAGTGCATTGTAAGATCCTATCTTGTGTTCCTGTGTAAAATTATTTCAGGTTTGAATTCAGTTTGTAAGATGATGAAATATACGGTAAACTACATAAGATTAGACCTGGGTAATGGGGAAAGTGGTATTTGACTGATAGATGTTGGCGTCATTTCATTGTGGGGAAGCTGAGACATTGTTTATGTTATCTTTGCTAAATTAACAGTTAAAATCGCACCAATTTTGGACAAAGGTGATTGCCAAAGTTGCATTTTCCGTGATGTTATAGGTGCATTCACAGTAAACCAAGATTGTTAATTTTGATGTTGTCACTGCATCTTTCAGCGTGGCACTCGAGACAAGGTGAACGTGGGTATCCGTGCCCCCTACGTCAGGGTCCTCGGTATCTCTGTCGACACACAGGGTCCCGGGCGATCAACTGGTGCCCCTGTCCTTCCTATGGAGGAAGAGGAGTTCCGACGACTGGCAGTTACCCCAAATATCTACGAGACTATTGCCAAGAGCATTGCACCATCTATCTATGGCAGTCTTGAAATGAAGAAAGCCATTGCATGTTTACTGTTTGGTGGATCAAGAAAAAGGTTAGTATATTATGCATTGCTGTGCACAAAGTAAAAAGTAATTTTTGCTATTTATTTTTGTGAGGTCAAGGTTTTGTTTAAGGACATTTTTTGTACTTGCACCTAGGTCCAGGCATGTGAGTTTCTAGTCTGAGTTGGCAATAATTTTTTTAGCATTATTAGTGTGTTGTGAACATCCAGTCACATAATGTTGTCTTGTATATTTACTTTGTGTAGGTTACCTGATGGTCTGACGCGGCGTGGCGACATAAACTTGCTCATGTTGGGCGACCCTGGTACAGCCAAGAGTCAGTTGTTGAAGTTTGTGGAGCAGTGTGCACCCATTGCAGTATGTTATCAGTGTTGGTCATGTCTTATATTGTTGTTGTTGTTGTCGTCATGGGGTTGACGCCGTGTACGGCACCTTGAAACAGTATCGTACACGCGGCTGATTTGTGAATAATGGATTAACTACCATTTGGGGACAAATTGCTTCACAATGCTGAAGTGCAGAGACACCTGTAATTACACCTTGATGGTTTATTTAGCGTCACACACAACATACAGCTAGTCCTTGTTGTCTATCATATAGCTTGGTATTCGTTCTGCAAAAAGAAAATTTTTGTTTTTATCAAAACTTAGGAAAGGTTGTAATAACCAGAAATTGGCACTTTATTAGAAAATGGGAACATTAGAAACTCAGTGGCCTAAAATGCAGGAAGACATGGCTCCATAACTTTGGCAACCGAGACCGGAGTATTTTGGCACTAGTGACACCCTGGTCATACCTGTATAAATGCCTGCACTTAAGTTTGATAGTCACTTGGGAATGGAATCTCATGAATGCCCCCATGCAGACGAGCTGCTTTCTGTTCTCAATCTCAATGTGATAATATAAAGAGGACCCATTCATCTTCGGCACCACATGATATCCGGTTGTGTCTTTTATTTTGACCTTTGACACGTTCTTTACCTGTATCCTCCAGGTGTACACTTCTGGTAAAGGCAGCAGTGCCGCAGGTCTAACGGCGTCCGTCATACGTGACCCTGCCTCCAGAAACTTCATCATGGAGGGTGGAGCTATGGTTCTTGCTGATGGAGGTGTGGTGTGTATTGACGAGTTTGACAAGATGCGAGAAGATGACAGGGTGGCCATTCATGAAGCTATGGAGCAGCAGACAATATCTATTGCCAAGGTGTGGCTTTTTTCTTTCACTTATCTACGCTATTCAACACTGGTGTTCAAAGCATTTTTTCAACTGAATGAAACTATGAGTAAACAATGGTGTGATCTTTTTATACTGCAGGCTAAACTGAGTAAATACATTTCATCCACAGATAAATTGAAAAAAACTACCAGAAATTTTCGGCTTCTCGTCTATCATGGCTGAAGCCTTCATCAGTGTGATATCTTGCCACTAGGTGTCTGTGTGTGTAATACAGGGTTATACACACAGCTGAGTCTGCAAGCACCATCGTCTCTTTTCATAGGACTATTCTGTTTTGAAATCCAGACTGGCTCCCTGATTCTTGTAAACTATTTTGTGGAGTTCCTTTAAGGTCTTCCAAAATGTTTTTGTTCATTTCCTTGTATTAAACTAAGATTGTTGAATACTACTGTTTAAAAACAGGTATATTTAGCTCTCTTAGCTTGCAAATTACTGTAGTTCTGAAAGTGCTTTTAAGTAGGTACTATGCTTTGTATCACGTCATGTGCAACTTACATGGACTGAAATTGTTTTCTTTGCAATTCTGAATTCTCCTTACAATCTTGCCAAAAAAGAATTCTGAAATAAGTGGTGTTAGGAACTGTTAAAGAAATCAAAGTTCCATTATTACATTTTGATCCTTTGTTTGTTCAAAAGTAAAAATAGTGAACTTCAACGGTGCCACGTGATCATTTCCCTCAAAGACCATTTTTGCATCAGACGTACAAACAAGCTGGATGTCTTCTTGTGCCATATGCATTGTGTGTGTTGTGTTGTAGGCTGGCATTACAACCACGCTCAACTCTCGTTGCTCCGTACTGGCGGCTGCCAACAGTGTCTATGGCCGGTGGGATGACACGAAGGGGGCAGAGAACATTGACTTCATGCCCACCATCCTCTCGAGGTTCGACATGATCTTCATTGTTAAAGATGAGCACAACGAAGACAGAGACATTGTAAGTCGGTGGACTTTGTTTCAGTTTGAATCTGTATTCCTTTGCAAAATTAAAATGCCTTGTTCGGTGCTTTACAACACACAGAATTAAATTGATTAATTCTTCCCTGTGCAGATGATGACAGTTTTCTCTTTGGGCCATTCTCCGATTCAACTGTGCAGGATTATTGGCCATTTCCTCCATATTGTTACAACCAGTAAAACGGAATTTCAAGTCATGTACTTGGAAAATGGCACTTTCTGACATTTTTGGCTCCCCAAGTGTACCTCCTGGTTCACCTTTGTAAATGGCATATATCCGGAAAATGTATGACCAACAACATTGTTGCATGTCATTTTTTAAACATTTAATGAATTCTGTTTTACCTTTTTCAGACACTGGCCAAGCACGTGATGGGTGTGCACATGAATGCGCAGCAGACGCTCTCGGAGGAGCGGCGTGGGGAAGTTGATCTGATCACACTGAAGAAATACATCCAATATTGCAGGAGGTAAGTATGGCGAGCCCGTGATCTGTCGTGGTTGTCATAAGTCCCGTTTAGACATCAACCTTTGGCCGAGAGTTGCAGAGACAAAGAACCCGTACGTAGGTCATTGCACAAGCGCAGTAGAGATGATCCTTTCCGCCTTACTCCAGTTTCGCGTTTAGACTTATAATTGACATGGCACAAGATGTTCGGGTGCAATTTACTCTACCTCACAAACGGGTGGCAAAAATTTGTCACCGCGGTGTCAATTTGCGCAAAGTCAGTCCGTTTACACACTGGAACAACTTGTTCCGTGTCAGCTGATCCGTGTCAACTGTGTAAGTGTAAACGGCACTTAAGGCCAGATATATCCGGATATAACCAGATGTAAGTGGACCAAACCTGGGCATGAACTAAAACGGCCATACGAAAATCTACTTTTTTCTGTTCCTGACTTGTCTTTGTCCAACTTTGTGCGGTAAGGTACCACTGTGCTAAAGAGACATTTCTTCATCAAAATGTGTAGTTCTTGCTAGAAAGATCAGTGTTCATCTAATACGTTTGTTTGTTATATGTCTCAAGTGGATTCGTGTCCTTATTTAGATGTTCTTGCACAAAGTCTGCTATTACCATTTTTCAACGTTTCATTTGCCCTTTGTGGACACCATGTCCAGTTTCATTACTTTGCTGTCTTAATTGCAGTAAGTGCGGTCCACGTTTATCAGAAGCTGCCGCGGAGAAACTCAAGAACCGATACGTGCTTATGAGGAATGGTGCTGGTGTACAAGAACGCGAGTCCGGAAAAAAAATGGCCATTCCAATCACAGTTCGACAACTGGAAGCCATCATCCGTATATCAGAATCGCTGGCCAAAATGAGGCTATCACCTTTTGCTAGTGAGGCAGATGTCGACGAGGCCTTGCGACTGTTCCAAGTGTCTACTCTGGATGCTGCCATGACGGGCAATCTGGCTGGTTAGTTTCAAATTTCTCTTTACTCTTTGGATTCAGTTTGCCATTAAAACTGGTTCATCATAAAAGTAGTTTCATTGCCAGTATAAAAATGGCAGAACAATACACTAGTTCACACAGTTAATAAGTTTTTGTCTGATACAAACCCTCAAAACTGTAGCGACCACTGTGATATCTTGAAAGCCTGTTTCACTATCGAGATGAATCTGTAGTTGAAAAACGTGTTTGATAACTATGTGAACAGTAATTTTGTATCTGTGCAGTAAGCCATCATAAAAACTTTCAATTGTTATCTATAGGCACAATTATGTAATAAAATTCTTCATTTTTCTCAGGAGCAGACGGCTTCACGACTGAAGAAGATAAGGAGATGTTTGCTCGTATTGAGAAGCAAATAAAGCGGCGGTTTGTCATCGGCTCACAAGTCTCGGAACACGCTATTGTGCAAGACTTTGCAAAACAAGTAAGTATAGTTTCTGAAGTACATGGCTGCTATTGTCAAGTCATTTTGACAGTACAGTTCAGACATTTGCTGAATGGGCAGCATCATGGTGCTGCCCGAATGTTGGGGACAGCAAGGTGTGCCCGGTAAGGCGGTTTGTAATCTGTCAGTCTGAACCTGTCTGAGCACCACCTTTTGGTCAAAATGTTTGGGAACTGTGATGTCATGCAAAGCTTAGTGAGAAATGGAAAAATCTGTAGTTGTAGTTCACATGGCAACATTTTGCCCACAAGTCTTAAGTGCTAATTTTCGTTATTTTTCCTTCACAATTTGTTTGATAGCGTTCACGAAACTTAACAGTGCTATGAAATTTCATGAATTTTTCAAACCTAAGCGTGCTGCTCTACAAAGGAGTTACGTCACTTCCTGCTTCAGTTTTGTTGAAATGCATATTACGTGTTTGAGTGATCACTTTGTCAAATACCAATTCTCATCATCAAAATGATCATTCCTTTTATTTTCAGAAATATCCAGAACACAGTATATACAAAGTATTGCACTTCATGTTGAGCAGAGGGGAGATTCAGCATCGCATGCAGAGGAAGATGCTCTATCGCATCAAGTAACATTCCAACTCGTCTTTCAGTGATCATCTCAAATACAAGACTAAGGGTTCCTGGATATATGGGAGCACTCACACAGCAATGAATGAAGAATTCGATAGTGTTGTTTAATCACTGAAATTTGTGGAGATTGTCCTGTAAAATCAGATATTCCCCCTAGAGCTAAAGTGGTCCAGTTAAGGGTTCTTTGCGGCTCTATGTAAAGTGTAGTTGCATGAAGGCTCGACATTTGGCCACCTTGAAGTACAAGGCGATATTACGTCAACTACAAACTGTAAATAGGTGTATTTAGAGTAAAATGTTAAGTTTGTGTATCGACATTAATATTGGGTCACTGATGGAACTGAGTGTACCTTAAGGCTGCAAATCAAGACCACCCAAAACTAGTCTCAATTTGTTCCTTAGATTAGGAGTAATTTCTGGGCTCAGATAAACTAAGTACCTTAGTGCTAGGTAGTTCAATTTATGCTTTTAGCAAGGTCTCTTAACAATTGACCTATCTCAAGGTCCACCCCCTTGCACAATGTCTACTAATAAACGTGTTGTTTGTCGGGTAAAGTGGCGGCTTGGAAACGAAGGTGTGTCAAGAATGATATGTTCTGATTGGTCAGTTGTCGTAACTCAAAGTCCTGGTGATAGGTCAATAGCGAATTGACCTATCACAAGCTTCACCCCCTGGCGTAATGTCGAGAAACAAACAATAAGTTTTACCCGGCAACGTGTTGTTTGTCAGGTAAAATGGCGGCTTGGAAACTCAAGATGTGTCAAGAATGTTGCGTTCTGATTGGACAGTTGAGCCGTCACTCAAAATCCTGGCGATAGGTATATTCTTTCCAAGCCCAGAAAGCACTTCTCAGTGAAGTAGGGACAAGCTGCAGTAAAGTGGTCTGAAAGGAAACTCAGTTTATAACAAATTAATACGACCAAAAGTGATTGTGACATTTGGATATTTGTCATAATTATCATGTGTAAAATATAATGTAAAAATAGTCATATTTGTTTATTTCAATAATTTGAGTTATTCGTTCAATAACAACAAGGCTCCTTGAAATAAAGCAAGAGTCCTATAGCACTGTCGCTAGGTAAAATTTAAACAAAGATACAGAAGAATACAAAATAACAGTCAACAGAAGTACGCAGCACATACAAATTCATCATTAAACTCATAAACTACAGACACAGTAGTGCCCATTCTTGTAGTGTATAGCGTGTAAAGCATGCTCTGGCGGCCACATTTAAGTGGGCACTAAATGCAAGTATGGCAGTATCGGCCGACCAACAGAAACATGTAACAGATCAATCGACAATACGTCAATAACATACACAATACAACAACCATATATTACGAAGCCTGACCAGGACAAGCCCTTTTGTAACCTGGGCAAGAAGCAATTCTTGTTTCTGTAAGAAGTACCCAAAATGGCTTTTTGAATACCAAGCACGTCTGATGGGCACACTTATGACTTGATTAACTTGCACTGTTTGACTTAGCAACAATACAGAATTTGTTGAATACACGACACTTTTCATTGTTCACGGTCTTTATTCCGTTGCGTTCATACTTTCTGAACAAAACTCTACTCTCTACTGAACATAGATACAGTAACTGACCTAGCGACATAATTAAAAGACACACGATATTTCGAAACATACTTGTTTCATTCTCAAGTGAAGATAAAATGACGCAGTAATGCCACCACAGAGTATAAGCTGACGACACACACAGTGAGACACGGCGGGTGTGAAATACTGCAAAGAATGACTAATGAATTGGGGTAACAGGAAAGTCACGCAAACAAGTGTAACGTGCGGCGCGACCCTGTTTGCTGCTCATTCAAAATAGGCTTCTCAAAAGCAATTAAAAGGGACTCTAATACTTTTAAACGCAGCACATCTTGCTCCACGTAGCGAATTGACGTGTTTTCCACAATTTCTTGACGGGTGATTTTACGTGCGTGGTATTGCAGAAAATGATCTTGAATGGCGCCATTTTGAAGATGCATGGATAACCGACGGGAAAGACTGCAAACCGTTTGACCAATGTAACATTGTTTGACGTTTGAACGAAGACATTCGTTCATAGGGCATACAAATTCATAAACAACACTACACTGTGCAACGGGGCGGACTTTCGCTTTAGAAATGTTATTTTTCATGACCAAGTTGGAGGATTTCCTATTCCGATAATAAATAATAACATCAAGGTAATCATCAGGCTTACAAACTTTAACGTTGTCCCTTATGATTTTCTTAATGGCGTGTTCGTCCTGGAGGTAATTATTAGACATGACATTTTTGTAAAATATCTTTTTGGTGACACCAGTCCGACGTGCAGGGACTTCTTAGCTAATACTGGACATAAATCGCTTAATATGGAAATCCACGAAAGCATTGGTATACCCATTATTCACCAGTGTTTGTCTTATGCGATCTACCTCTTGATTGAACAATAGCCAGTTAGACGACACCGAATTTGATGTGAGAGAGNTAGGTCAGTTACTGTATCTATGTTCAGTAGAGAGTAGAGTTTTGTTCAGAAAGTATGAACGCAACGGAATAAAGACCGTGAACAATGAAAAGTGTCGTGTATTCAACAAATTCTGTATAACAGAAAACTTGCTCCCGAAGTACAGTCAGTTAGCAACAATAGTGTATCTCCATCTTCGCTCAAAAAACGTCAAAATGGTCTCGGTGAGTAACGTGATCTCACGATGTGTACAGAATGTCGTAGTGGCCAGGTTTGTACAGGAGAATGATTAATGGATCTGAACCCTCGGGGAAGTGGATGTCATTGACCTCCCCCTCCCCTCGGTCCATATACTCTATCTGGACAGGTACTCCAGTCACTGTGGTCAAGGCGGTGATGTGCATGTGGTCACTTTCCTTGCCCATGGGCTCGACCTCCTGAAATGATAACCTGACTATGAATAAAGTACTATCACAAGAGTTAAATGTCTCACGATGTTATAAAGAACACATCAAACTGCAGCAGCAAAGTAGCTGCAACCAAGGCAACAAACTACTGTGTCATCTCTCAAGAGACCAACTTTTGATTTAGGCAACTTGGTCTTAAACAACATTGAACTAATCCTGTTCCTTACTAAAACTTTAACTAATTTCTAGGCTTCAGAGGAACTAACAAATTGTTACTGCTTTAGACGTGACATACCAAGTTAAATTTCACAGTAGGTTAGTTTCAGATGCCAAGGTAACATGGCCATTAGAATTCCAAGCAATTTATTGTAACCCGTTTCAACTCGGAACAAGAATATGATGATATTGGCTTGCAAAAGCAAACAGTTGAAAAGAAAGCTAACGTTCTCAATTCTAGAACATAGTTTACAGTGCTGTAAGAGTCAAAATACAATGCTCAACAAAATACATGACGCAAAAATGCACTCCTGTGAAAACGGATGCTTCGCTGAAACTGAGTTAAGAGCTAGGTAATTAACTAAGTAGCCTCCTCGTGAAGCACACTGCATGACATCAAAAATACCTGGTGACAGAACTCCTTGACAGAACGCCCACCCTCAACAAAGTTGGCATAGAACTCCTCTTCCTTCTGAAGATGCCCAGACACCAACAGCCTGGTGAAACAACATTGCATGGATAAAGGCAATGAAGAGCAGTAACGATGTGCGGTTCTCTTGTAAACAGATTTTGTATTGAAATTTCTACAACGTGAATCTTGAAACAGATTAAAAGTTTAAAATGTACAGGAAGTAACAAGTTATCTGATACGAGACATAAGTTAAAATTAAGTAAGCTTGGATTTTTGATTGATATGGCAAAAATGTCGGCAATATTTTCAACTGATAGGATTTTTATCGGAAATATTCTAAGAAAAAGCACTCAAATAAAGACAACTGTTATAGACATGGGTAGACAATACAGCAAAACACAGCAATACACCATGCGAACCCCCATGCTTTAAAGTACCTGTGGATATTATTTGTGAAGCATATAACCATATTGTCACCCCTCTTAAACCTCCCTTAATAAGGTTGCACACCATGACCATCAATTCAAGAAAATAAAAAAACAATTCAGAGATTAGAACAAAACTAATTTTCATGACTTCATTAACACTAGCCTCCCGCATGACGTGTTAAGCTTCGGTATCTGACTAAAACGTTATAAATCCGCCTTCTATCACAAAACCCAACCTTGATTTAGACCACTGACTGTTACAAGATTGGTCCCTAAAATATCTAGTCAAATTAGTGACGATTTCTAGGCTTTGAAAGAACTGGCAGCTCATTCTTGCTTGAGACCAGGCTCTAAAAGTTTGCTCGTCACTGTGTGTCACTTTATGTGCCGAGTGTGGTCTCCACCAATAACTGTCAGCTTTTTGCAATACCAAAATCAATTCTCACCTGAGAAAGGAACTTACAATTCAAAATCAACTTTATTGTACTAAATGGACTAAATCAAATTCAAATACTAGTTTTATTGATGAAAACGCAGATTTATAGATGCTTTAAGATAAAGTCATACACTTATTGCAACTTTGACAAGTAAACAAAACATTCGTGAGATTTCTTGATAAGAAATGTTGCCAACAAGCACTTGAATGCAGAGCGTATGAGAGATAAATGATGGGAATCTTCGCACATTTTAGTCAACAGTCTCACCTCAAGTAGGCAATCAAATAGTCCGAGTGAGCTTGGTCGTTAAACATCTTGAGAAGATCCATTACTGTGAAGCCGTCTTTACCTACGGTCTCGACAGCTTCCAGAAACTATGCAACAAAAAAGGCACAACACTCACTATTCAGCCTTAGTGTTGATGTTTTGAATTAGATTACAAAATCATCGTTGGGAACAATGGCAGAGGAAATAGTGCAAACACATACAATCATTTGATGCTTTCAGTTTTTTAAAAATGTAACCATCCCTTCAGGCAGTTCAAAATGTGTTAAATATCCAGTTAACATTTTCGTCACAAACGAGCAATTATGTTTCAAAGAGTTTTCTGTGTTTCCAAAAGAATTCTGATACATAAGTGCAAGACAAACTTCGAAATAAATGTCAAATCACCTGCTGAAGAAGGTAAGCAAAGATCCACAAATCACAAATTTCACAACACCTTTCTCAATACCTGCCAACACGCCTGACCAGTGGATTTGAGAATAATTAAACTTACTGTATCGTAGAAGTCGGTGGTGGTAAAGTCTGGAAAACCCAGGGCAAGGAGATTGTCTTTGCTTTTGCGGACAACTTCAAGGAACCTGAGAAGGGAAATTGTCCAATCTAAAGATTCATTGTATTTTATTTTATGAAAACCTTATCTCAGTATCGCCATGTTTGAAAGATTTAAAAAACTCAGAATAATGCAACTGGTCACTGTAGCAACACAACTCCAACAGAATTAACACACTCCGTGACATCATAAGCATAATTGTACTTAGCTGTTTGTAGGGCAAATGATAGCTTTTCTCTTCCCATTTTTGATTTTACTTGCCAACATTTTCCACTAATTTTGGCCAAATTCCGAGGGTGGCAACTACCACTCTCTGCCAGCAACGTAATACGCGTATGTCACACATTTTTAAATGTCAGGCATAGGTGTACGAGATCAGCGGCAGAAGTAGACACATCATAACATCAACTCTGGATACCAAGTCACACTTACTGATTGTAAATCTAACGTCATACTTGGATGGATTTATTACATAAATTAAACTCCACTCCAGGTAACACATGCTAGTGCTTTTCCAAAGCCTTTGAGTGCAAACGATTTTGAGAAGAGCTAATTTGAGTCAGAGCTGAAGTTTGCCAAAGAATTGCAAATACAAGGGAACTAAAGATGATGTTCAATTTACCTCTTGTATTCGTCTTTGTTAGTGAGTAGAGACTCCAAGTACGCGTAGCCAAATGCTCGGAAGAAGCAGTTGCCGTCTGCTCGGGTTCGCCTGAGATACTTGAATGTTTGTTTCAAATCCTACAAAGCAGAAAAAAACCATAGAATCTCCATTTGCCAACTAATTCAAAAGTCATTTAGTGTGCTATTTCTCTTATTATTTTCAAAGGAGAAACTCCGTGTGTATTGTCAACTCGAATTAAGCCACCAATAAGCTGATTCAAACACTTTTCATTCAATTCTCCATCCAATCTGAATGTACTAAGATTTTAAAACTGGATTTCATTCTGCATGAAGGTGAATGAATGCTACCACGAGACAACTGCTTAGCACATGACTACAATAAGCGATATAGGCAGAAGCAAAAGCGCAACGTAAATAATCACTTCAATCATGAAGCGACACTCTTCTGCATGTCCATGATAATTTGTGTTGCGGCAAAACCTATTACATTAATATAGGGAGATAACTAATAATCTGCCGTCAAATTATGCAAATAGTCTGTTCTAGATGAAAGCTGCCCTTAAAATACTGCAACGGAAAACATTACACCCTAATAACAGGACATCATCCGCTTAATTTTTATGGCTTATACGCTCAACTCGTCTGATGGAGGTAAAAAATGAATGACACAGAATGATCAACACTGGAGACAAAAAAATTACTACTTTGTATTTTCGGTAAACAAGTCACAACAGGATTATCTTCTAAATCCGTAATAATAAGACACTACACAGATTAACCAGGATTACACGATGAGATACAGTAGATATTTCTTCTAAAAATCCAGAAAATTATCCGTTAAACCGCAGAAGTTTACGAAAGTCGATACTGACTGCTTCAGAGTCATGAACAGAGATGATGCCGCATTTAAACTTTCCTGCGTTACCCCCACTATGCCACAGGGTCACACTGAAGGAAGCAGTTAACACCGACTTTCGAAAACTTCTACCGTTTAATGGTTGATTTTCTGCATTTTTAGAAGAAATTTCTACTGTAGAAGTAGTAAGATTATCTGAGTAAAAACCATAAAAGAAGTTGATAAACACCTCGATCTTTGCAAGGAAAACTTGATCCTCTTTGAACTCCTCTTGTAATGTAGACAAATCCAACTTGCAACTGATCAGTTCTTGCGAATCAGATATCTGAAGGAAAAGGGCAATATTCAAACAAAATAACCAACAGAAATGTTGACACATTATTCAGTATCCACGCATGTTTCTTAGAAGACGAGGGTATTTGAGTACCAGACCCTCATACATTTTACAAATGGAAAAACAAAAATAAAAATTTCATTCTTCAATAATAGTAAATGTCACTCATTGAAAACGTGGGCAAGAAGAGCACATTTTTTAAACATGGATTCAAGTTGGAAATCACTTTTTATACCTGTCTGTCCAGCTGCTGTTGTTGTTCCATGGTGGCTTCATCATAATTTTTGTCTGGAAAATAAACAGGAAAAAATCAACAGATAACCGTTAACAAACCCATAAACCATGGCAGTAATTTGGGAACTTATGGTAGCTTCAGTTTGGCGCAGGCATCAGCTTGGCTCACTAACCCGTGCCAAACTGAAGTGCACCAAATCAGTTTAGCGCAGGCACTTGGCTAAGGCAACACGTAGCCCCTCGGTTGGCCATTTAGGGGCTACAATACTTCCATTTGCTTTTTTTTTTCATTACATGCATTTTAAACGGGCTGTAACCCAAATCTGGTCACCGATTTTGAGTTTTCACCTCGTCAAAAATACCTTCCACACTTAAAACTTTCATCATTGGTCCTTTCTACTTCTATACATATCTTTGATGAAGCTTAGTTGTGAGAATTAAGTTGACTTTGGTGAAGAATTCCAAAACCACTTTTTTGGTTCCTGTTAACTTTTTCACTGCGCGTGAGATAACCACAAAGTATGTCAACTGAGTCACGTGCGTTAGGTAAATGCTAGAGCGAGACTGAGCGAAGCGCGTGACACAAGCGCGTGACACTTGCAAAATAGCCAAAATAGCATGAAGGTATCAGGTGAAATCTGTAAGATTTGTGTCCCTTGGACTTTTTATTCATCAACATGCGTGATTTCACGTAACTTCCTCAAAATGGCACCCGGTAAGAGAAACTCCAGCAAAAAGTGACAGATTTTCATCGATTTGTTCAAATTATCTTGACTGAATCGTTTTCAGACTTATGGTATGGGTTGTTTATAACTCCATGTGCATATATGCATGTTTCATTTGATTTCATTTCCTGTAATTTTGAAATAAGTAACTTTTGTGGGGATGTACTATCGCCCCTGAATGCCTGCGGCATCCAACCTCGAGGGCGATGTAATTGCCTAGCACTTGGCCTGCAACAGCTACACCCGGAAGTCACGAGCCACAACAGAACAAAAAATTGACAGAGGAACAGGCTTCGCTAAGTAAAAAAGGGTTCCACACTACAACATGACCCACACCAATGCCATAGTTTTCAAATATGCGGTCTTAAAGTTTTAAAATATGAACATCTGATTGCGGGACAAATCTAAATGAAATCCGTGCGTACCGGTGAAAGTCGAGCACTTGTGTGCTACTTATAGAAAGTATAAACCCAGTTGAAATCAAAATTTACGTATAGCGTAATTATGGATCACATATCAAGTCCTTCATACAACTTCAATTACTCCAGTAACGTCGGATAAAAACAGGAAATAACGAAATCGTACCAGGGTCATATTTAAAGTTCTCGCCGTCCTCCATGATTGCTGCTCTAAAATATTGAATGATATAGAACTATCAATATTACTATATTTTGTTTAATGAATAGCATATTTCCAAAAAAAAATATAAGTTTTATTTTTTTGTAGTAACTTATTGAATGTTATCGGAAAAATGTGTATTTAAAGCATAAATGCACGTTTGTTATTCACATTTTGTTATCGACCAAAGTGTCATTTTGTTTTGCTTTAACTGCATTGTGGGATTTGTTTTCAACTGCGGAAGACCCACGGCGGTTCTTTTAAACATAAAAAGGAATGATTTATTACCACGTGTTGGATCAAAATCGTTTCTTTCTTTGAGTGTGAAAGGATTAGCTCCTCAAAATGTTGCAGTCGTCAGGAACAAGCTTAAAGGGTATATCTTGAATTGTTCTAGCTCCCAACGCTCCTTGCTTTTTGACTGCTCACGCGTCCCTGCTTAGCCTAATCATAATGACAATGTAAAAATTTTGATGGTCAGAGATTTTGGCAATCAGTTTCTCAAAACCCAGTGTCTGTCTGCCAGTGGGGTGTGAGAGTTTTTCTTCAGTAAGCATCCTAATAGTCTCCACATAAATAATGAACGGATCTGAGCTGACTGATAGAAGTGTACAGTAATTAGGCAACTTGATGTTTTGACTAAAATTGTTTTTAGTTCAATTAAATGGTGTTTGATTTGGCTTGCACAAAACTACAAAAATGACCCTACCAGCAAGATTACCTCATGACTTTGTACTCGCTCTCATGAACACAAATTGCTAACCAGGCTACAAAACTGGGCAAAATAAGTTGCAAAACTTTCCATGCCGTTAAATTATTACCATTCTAAACAGATCATCCATTAACAAAGAAGAGTGTCAAAAAGCTGATCACTTTGATTTCGGTTGGCTCGACAACTGCTGGTCTTTTTTCAATTCACATTGATTGTAGGTGTTTAGTGACATTGAAATTTTTTAAGACCAGTTAGCTGACATTCATTAGCCTTCTTTATTTTATTTTTAGAGTTGATATGGAAAAAATGCCTTTAATTGATGTGATTTCTGGTTAAGTTTTATGATTTCTGAAGAGTACTGTCATTAACCAGTTTAATGTTCTACTAAATAGCATTTTCCAGTAAAACTGCTATACTGTCAAAAAATTACAGATTTTTCCAATTTCAGTTTCACAATCCCATACATTTAATAAAAAATTCCATCAGCTTTGGTCACAATTAGGAAAAGTTTAATATATGCAGAAAATATATGTTGTACCATAAAAAGCTGTGGGAAACATGATCCCAAATGTTCAGTGCAGTGACTGAATTCAAAATTAGGTTAATCAAATAGATGCTGGAATGCCATGCAGTTACTGAGGGATAAGAATGTAAAATAGTAACATTAGTAAAAATGAACCAACGGGCATCAATACTATGATACATTAAAATATTCCCCACGTTTTGAGCGATGCCCTGTAGCACAGTCCCTTGAATATTTTAATATATTTTATTATCTACACTGGTTGTTTGATGATTTTTACTATTTTACAAAATTAGGTTGAAACCCTCATGATTGCTCAACCAGCAAAAATTTTATGCAAACTGACGTGAAAGTGCATTTAATACTTCTTACAGGTTGAATCTAAATCATTTTGTATTTCCATTTGCTTTGTAGCTGGGAAGTCTGACTACCGCACAATCAAGGGAGTCTCCGCCAATGTGATCAACATCATGCGAGCCGTGTCGCCAGGGGTCTCTGTGGTGCAAGGCCGGTTTATAGAGAGTGAGCTACTCAAACACGTGCCAGACTTGGTGGCGACCATTGACCACAATAAGAAGCCAGTGCATGTCAAGCAAATTGTGGGTGTGCTGATGCTTATTGATACCGCTGGTAAGCTGGGTAATGTTTACCTTCAATACTGTATGGTCACTGCAGGTGAACTGGACAGCGCCTCGCCTTCCTTAACATAGCTTTGGGTTGGGACATATCCATTATCTTCACTCACACAGTGCCCACCTTTACTGATGCTGTTGGTGAGTGGGACCGTGCTCTCTTTTACAGTCACTGCGGGTGTGAGGTTGTGACTTCTTTACCGACACTGCTGATGAGTTGTGAGCATCAAGGACTTTGTTCCACTACTTAGGATGTGGAGCTAAACACAACATTGTCACCAATACACGGCCTTAAAGTAATTATGAAAATATATAATGAAATCTTACCTGTATCTTAATTTTTGTTGTATTTTGTATCCGTGCTCACAAATAATTTAGAAGTCACATCTACATCATGTTATTCTCTCATGAGTTGTGACACAGTGCGGACTTAGAGTATGTATGCTTCTCTTTCAGGTTTTGCTGGTCTAATTGAACGACATGCTCAGAATAGTTCGTCAGGCTTCGACCAGCTCACCACTTCAGTCAACAGCTTCATAAGCTCTATTGTGGGAGTTATAATGGAAGCCAAGGGCGATGTCATCAAATTCACTGGTAGCGCACCATGTTGTTGATCTGTACTCGTTACAACTGAAATCTTCATCGTATGACTTGTAGTCAAGTATAGCTAGGAATACTGTGTTTGTTTTGTGTATAGCTTGTTAAACGTGGATACATCACAGCGCGTCAGTCTGTCGTATAGGTCTTTTCATCCTGTGTATGCAAATATACAATTCTTCTAAAACATCTGTCCTGAATGGTGATTTGATGGTGTTCACAACCACATATCGGCAAGCCACGTGTATTCTGTAAAATTTGACTAAGAGTCAGCTACAGTATTGATACACCTAAGTGTGTATTTGGCAGTGCTGAGGATATACAGGATTTGGATTTTGGCTCTAAAAATGCCATCTGCCATAAGCCCTGGGCATATTAGCAGAAAACCGTTATTGCGTAGGTCAATGAGCAAACCTAATAAGTGCTTTGTGGGACCTTAAGCAGTAGTGCTGCTTTTATGCAACTTCAGCTCACTGCAAAAATTGAAATACAGACAGTATGATTAGCCAGTTTTAGGCAAACCTGTATGATTTGCCAGTTTTAGGCAAAACTAATAGTCAAAATTGATTGTTTTTAAAGGGTTTCAACATTAGTCTGATTATGAATGCCCACAAGTTTTTAAAACATTGTATGATAGTTGTAGCTGCTATAGAGTAGAATGTAAAATGATGAAATATTTATTTGGATCCACATAAAGCACAAGCCATAAGTATTCAAACAAAATGATCCGGAATTCCCCGTCATGTTCGGAATTCATAGTCAGAGTAGTCCCCCTCATCACTGATAATGAACTCAAGGGAAATTAAATGGAAACTTAGTAAGGTAGCTACGTCATTCTGCAATTTGAATTTTGCCCCTACATTAGTAATAACGAGCCATTTTTGCTGTTAACAGAATTAGTTGTCATGACGGAAAACAGTATATCCATAGTCTGATTGCTTTTTTGTACTGCATGTTTTACAAAAAAGTAAAAAACAAAATCGTTCTTGTCCACCATGTTGTGTCTTGAATTTCTGAAATTCTACCATAACTCCCTTCAGTCCTGATTTTCCCCAACAGGGGATGCTATATTAGTTAACTGGACCATTGGAAATAGCTATGACGATCTAAAGGAGACCATCGTCAAGGTCATACAGGGGGCGCTACGAATACAGGAGAAGTGTGGCGAGCACGTGACTGATGTTGGTGTCAAGCTCAAGTTGAAAATTGGTAACATATCACAAGAATTGTAAAATTAAAGGCCTTGTTTGTTCGTTTTCAATGATAAAGTAGCTAAAAACTATTGACTTAAAAGGCTCTATGATTTTGACTTCAATAGGTAATGTTTCGTCCCATATTGCTTTACTACCAAACATTTTTTTGGCTGATTATTTTTTTGCAAACTGAATTACACAAGCTTGGCTGATGTGAAAGCTGTTCCTTTTCTCCGTTCAGGTGTGGCCTGCGGTGATTGCTGCGTCATTTACCTGGGCAATGACCAGTTCAGACACTATGTGATGTGTGGCAAGGGTATTGAGGATGTGATGAATGCTGAGAGGACCGCCGAGTTTGGCACCGTCGTCTTGTCGCCCTACATATGGTCGTTCTGCAACAAGAAACTGTTTGAATACAGCTTAATGTCGGACCAGAGACATGTCAAGGTAGGAACAGTAGCCTCTTTTGTAAAATGTCTACTAGTTATCTGGTATTTATCAAGTGTTGGGCCATGTTTTTTTTTTAATATACTTTGAAAGTTTAGTAACTCAGAGTTGTTTCACTTTAGATTCTAGAGATCTTAAAGCCAGAGCCACTGAAGGACGTTGGTATGTAAAAGACTAACCTATCCTACTCACTGCATCCCTATCCTTGTTTTGACCGATATTAAAATCAAGTTTGTTTCCCCTCACATGAGACGCTGTAAAATATACACGCGACTTTAAGGTTATCTCAAGCCTTATTTAGTGGACTACATTCTAACTCGTAAACTATATAAATACAGGTTTTGTCAACTACTAAAAGTATAGTATTTTCTGAAAGAAGTTCAAGGATTATAAAAATATGTTTTACATTTTATGTGTCATTATTATTACATCAATACCTTTTTAAGTCAAAATTTTGTTTTTTTTTAAATACTTTCATAGCAAAATAACCCCTCGGCTGATTTCAATGAAACCTTTTTAAATGAAAACTTCACCAGTTACTTCAAAAACGTTGTTAAGAAATTTCGCTAAGTCTTTTAGTTTGGTTTCTATCACAAATCAACTCACAAAACATAAGATAATTGTAACTAACAGCAGCCGTATTCGTCATAGTTACATTATGCCAAATCTACGCCTTTACATTGAAAATCCTAACAGTGTTTTTGAGATTGATGATTTGGAAAGTTTCAGCGAAATCCACTAAGCCATTTTCGAGAACTTGTATTCCTAAGTTCAAATTAAGTCTGTTTGCCGAAGCTGCGAAAAAGCCGATTAAGTTGGGAGACTTGAAAATCTCAAGGCTTTCAGTTAATTATTGGGTGAAAATTTGTTTTGGGTCCTAATAACTGTGCTTGCTCTTTTAACATTCACTCACAATGTCAAGTGAATTTGCAGTGCATAGTTAAAGGCGGAATGCCACCCAGAAAACAAACCTATTTTGTATCAATTTAGATCGAGTAGTTCTACTCGATAACGGCAGGTTCGGTTGCTTTACCTGACACTTGATGGCAGACGGAGGTGTTGAAATTATCCATTGACGTAATTGGTTTCACGCGCAGTCTGTTCAGCAGTTCACAACACGGGTTACTGGTGTCAGCTTATCGCTTTAATTAATCGTTTAACACCAATAAATGACTAAACTTCGATGTAAAACCCTTAGAAGTACACCGAGTTCTTATAAAAACGTGTTGTTTTATTTCGCTGTTACGGATTTATTGGTATTTGGACAAACCGTAACCTACAAAGTTCGGCAGGCCAATTTACCAAGGTGTGTAGCAGGAGTTTGGGGTCTGTTTGGAGATAAATTCGAAGTATTCTTACGTGAAATGCAGACAGGAGAACCTAGATCTGTGTTGTTTATACTTGTGATTTTTTTAGTTCTAAACACAAATCGCTTGTTATCTCAGCCAGTGGCTCGGAACCTGATCAGGCCCGTTGCGGCCGCCGGGACTGGCACAAACATAAACCAGCTTGAGTTGGAAACTAAACCTCCAGTCACGAAAAGACTATAATAGTGAGCCAAAGAAATAATGTGCATGTAATTATTTATGTGAATTAGCCACGAAACTGAAAATCTACTTACTTGTTGGGGGCCACGAAGTCGGGCTCCCCTTCCACAGATCGTCAGGGCACAGGTTGTACAGTAACAATGATTTGAATAATGTATTTGTATTTCTAAATAAAGATTCCCCTAACATGTGACCATTGCATATAAAATCGAGTAATTGTTTCACAACAGCTTTCTGTCAGCAAACACTGAATTAGCATGCGCTCAGTGCCCGGTCAATTACTTTTGTTGCCGGCATCAAAAGCCGGCAACGCAGTGGTTTATTCATTGCTGACTTCTCAAAACATTTGCACTCATGAGCACTCCCAGGCACTACAAATTGTATCTAATGAAGCAGACTTTGTTTCAGTTTCATATAAGCATCGGTTAAGACATTTTAAGATGAGAATAATTCCTTTTGAAACATAACGCAGAGTAATAAACGTCTACATGGCAACTCGCCCTGCGCCAATCCCGACTTAGTCAAGAGCTCATCTGACGAAGAATTCACGGGTCGGATCGTTAGGTTTCACAGGCTATCAGTTCGAACCAGGGCTGATCAAGAAATACTAGAGAGGCGCCGTGAACATGATCAGGCAACGGAACATATGGATAGTTCTTTGGTAAGCCGGAATTCGTCAGAGAAATCACTGTCCATGAAATGCCGGCCACAATTACGGAGATGTTTCACAGCCTCATACTTGCTATTATAACAGCATAGTACGTTTTGTTCTTCACTACCGCGAGCCACTTCCTAAGCATTTTGGGCTCTCGAGGAAGTCGAAAAAACGATATACCCGCTTTCTTCGCAGCTTCATAGTTCGAACAAGCGGGAACGATGCACCGCAATATAGCAGCATTTACTTTGCAGACGAACCACTGACATCGCTGTGTCGCTTCTCACCTTCCTCACAGGTTAACGCGACACCTCTCGGCAAGGTGAAGTCGATGTGGATATACACCGATTAAGACGGTAAAAAAGACTAATTAAATCGGGTGGCATTCTCCTTTAATTATCACTAAAACCTTTAAATTTGGGACCGTCTCCAGTCAAGGCAAGGTCAAGTGTTGACCTACTTTAATTGCTATACATATTACGTGCTTGGAGACTGATATGAAACCAAGTACGAAATGGAATCAGAAATGACTACTTGGTGATTAAACCCCGCTGTGAGCATGAGATCGAAACAGCGAATGGTCGTATGTATGCAGAGGTACAACTTCTTCAGGATCAAAACTACATTTTGTCTTCGTTTTCTTTGCCATCTTTCTATCATATGTACACCTCATTGACTCAATATTATTGCAACTCGGTGTCTGAAAGGACGGAGAGTACCTATGGGGCGGCTCTATGCCTGGTGGGAGATTCAATTTGAATGACAGCCCTGTAACCTTTGCTCGGATAAGTAGTGAACAAATTTCCATGCCTTTGTGGAGTTCAGAAGTGGTCCTGCTAAATCTTTTTTCTTGCTACGCGGTATATATTTCATGTTTGAAATTTCCCGAGAATGAAGATAAGTTATTTTGCTAGACATATTGTGAAATATTGTAACAACAACCAATTTTTGTCAGGAAGGTTTGAGATATCCTTAAAATAGTTTACTTGTGCATGCACTCTGACAAAAGAATTCTTTTCCAGTCATAAAAATGTGCGCACCTAAACAATGAAAAGTAGGAAAAAACAAACCCAATACCCATTTCAGAAGAGTGGGGGTAGGGCGAGAAGAAAGATGACACTTTCAAGATGGCCATACATGAAAACACTAGCTTAATACAAAGTTGGACTGTTTTATCCAAGTGTTAAAAGTGTTGGTGGTTTGTGCTGGTAGAAGTGATAAAAGTACCAAGTCTAGCAGGACCAGATGGGATTCTGTATTGTGGGGAGTGAACAGTGCGGGCAGCAAACGGAAACGTTGGAGGTTATGTCCTATGTATCTGTGAACATTGTTTATTCACCAGCTAGACGTTTTTTGTTGGCTACGTTTTTTTTTTCATTTTGCCATAAGTTCATAATATTATCTCTTTTGATTGATAGCTTTCCAGGCAGGCGCTGGCGGAAAGGTAGGAAAAGTAGGCGTGTTCCCACGCCCCCACATGGACCCCAGGGATTTGTTTGTTCCTCAGAGCAAAATTAGTAAGTAGTGATATTAGAAGGAAATAGGTTCACGTGACTGTGATTTGTGAAACGGATAGAGTGTGTATGATGTTATGAAGATGTTTTATTCAATTTTATAAGCTGTTTTGTTATGTCTTGATGTGTTCAGGTTGTTATGTATGTGAATATTGATGTCCATAGTTGCAACACCATCTGCAACGACAAAAACTTAACATATTCTGTTTGAGGTCAGAACAGTTACTCAGTTCAGCAAATTAAAATCATACACTGCTGAGAGCTTCATTAAGGGACAATAAACCTATAATTTCTATCAAAAACAAATTTGATTTCGGGCATTTACCGACAGTTATGAAATTGGTTTTATGTTGTCAGTTACTCGAATTGGAAATGATGGTTAGGCTTGAGAAGAACTGACCGGTCACTCTTGCCCTCAAACCATACCCATTAATTTTGCTCGTCATAGGTGGGGGGATTAGATTCAGCCACCAAGACAGCGAGGCTGTCAACATTAGGAATGTGATGATGTTGGGATAGTGAAATATGCTTGCAAAAATGGATGTTTTTAACACCAGAGTGTGGTTTAAAGCTGCTTTAATAAGTAATGTTGAGCGCAGAATTTTGCCCTGTTTCTTTGACTGAAAATTGGAAATTGAATTAGCGCCATTAAATGTCTTAATGTAATCAGTCTAATTGTAATATTCGTTATTTTGATAGGATTCTGTTTCCGTTAGCAACAAAAACTCCAAAACCACCGGTGACTCAAGAAAACATTTTAAATTAAAGTTTATTTGATTTGGCCAATCCTAAAATTGTGAATTCGAAAATCATTTGGTGTATGAACGCACAGTATGTGCCTTGTGACCGAGTATAGAACTTTATTATGAGAGTGAAATGCCTAATTCGATTTTCTTTCTGAGCCAGCTAAACAGGGTGAAATGCAACAATACTTTAAGTCAGGGTTTCATGAGTGTCTATGGCAGGAGCTGTTTCAGTATGTTATGGGATGGGATCTCATGTGAAAGGTAATAAGAGGAACCCAAAAAGAGATGTTGATTATTTTGTTTCTTATGTTCTCACTGGCTCTATGAAGACTACATTGGCTTATTCGATTTTGCGTAAGTTTGGGGCTATTTGATATAAGTTTAGATGCATTTTTTGTTCCATTACATGTGGTTTGTAAAGAATGGAAATTAGTTAATTGTCTGCAGACATTGGTGGTATGAGTTGTGACAATACCTGCTGTTGTCTGGGTACATCAGATCTTGTTCGTTGGGTCATTGTTATGGCACACAGCCTGTTACAGTAATTGTTTGATTAATGAACATTGATCTGTGGTTACTCGTCTCATTCTTTTACATGTCATTGAGTACTCTGTATTCGTTGCAGATCGTAAGGTACTAAACACGGCCTTAGAACTGGGAGCAGTCGAGAAGATCAAACTGTATGTACCGAAGCCTGTAACTGAGAAGGTACTTTGATAAAGTTGTCCTTGACTGCGTTGACCATGGAATACTGGAATACTATTTTATTTAAGTATTATTTTAAAGCCTATCTTGAATGGTAACACATGAAAATTTGATGCCTACAGTATGTTAAGAGCATCGCTCTTTGCCCACTAGTGCCATGAATTGCCAAATGTAACAAACTGTTAGGCGTACTGACTTGCTTTTGTCTACGTTGCCACAAGAATAACCTTTTAATTCAAACAGCTGCCAATAACACCCGCACACAATGGTGGTCTATTCAGACCCCTGTTCAATACAACTATTATCGACCTTTTGTTGTTTGTGCTGGGATCTCGCGGTGACGCAACACGGCACGAAAAGGCAGCTTCACCTATCATTAGTCTTAAATTTACGTGATTGAGCTGGCGTTTTCTTATTTTACTAAGGCTTTGCTAGGACTATCTGGTTAGCCCATTATGTCTAAAATAACAAAATTCCGTTGAAGTTGAGCTTTAGAGCAGCTCGAAGTGAACTTCTGATTTAGACCACTTTTATAAAACTGATGTCAACTTGTTCCTTTCTCAGATGAGAAATGGTTCATGGATGGGTTTGCAACAAACTGGTGGTTGAATAGGTATTCCTTGAGACAACCCTCGGGGCATTGAATGACATGCTGTAACAAGCCAACTGGCTGAACTTAGCCTCAAGCAATAGTAATCTGTCACTTCTTCAGCACCCGGTTGCATGAAACAGTACCAAATAGGGACTCTACTAAGTTCCCTAAATCTTTTCCTTGTTTGTGTCTTTTTTACTCACAGATGTAATCATTTTCTATAATTTCATCATTATTATGAGCTCCTCTCTGACTAATGAAATTTTCCAGTAGCATAGCTAAAAACTGAGCCCTGAATTCAATGAAAATAATTAAGGAATTGGTCCTTAATTTAAGGAAATTGCATAAAAAGATCCCTATTTATTTTTCGTACTATTTAGAATTTGTCATCAAATTCACTCTCGAGTTGTAACAAAACCAAAAATTGACTTAGCAATGAAGCTAAAACAGCAAAATAAGAAAGGACAATCGGTGTTTTCACAAGTTCATAATTACGCAATAGATTTATGGAACTTAGTTGAATCCCTATTTGGGACAGTTTCGTGCAACCGTCCACTGACATCCCAGGAATCACCCCCAATTTGACTAAAGGACAACGATTAGTGGTCTAAATCAAATGGCCTCACTTTCAGTTGGACCAGAACCAGTTAGCCGACAACCTGTGTGAGATGCGACAAGTATCCATCATGGTCGTTTACATGTTGTTGGATGAGACATTGAACCGTGAAGACCAAATACCAATTGTGGACAAGGCGTTCAACACTGTTTGGGACTTAGTACAGTTCTATGAAGGTACATGACTATTGCAAACATTTGGAGTGCATTCCGTAGGGGAGTTTTCTTGTGAGAAGGTCTATGTAACTGCATTGCTTAACAGAAACGAAGATAGCTGCGTGAGAGCATGACATGCAATTTGCACCTTGTTTGAATTTTTGTTTCGGGAGAACCCTGACTAGTGAAAGGTGAGTGTTTCATGAGTCAGTAGCCTCAGGACCTCGTTAGGACAGACTAGAAAATAGCCACCACCAAAGTGATTGGTCTGCGAGGCTGGAATGTCAAATTTGGAATAAAATTCACTAAGATTTCTTGCCACGAGTGTTGGTTGTATCTGAATGTAATTCATTTTTTTAATCGACCTGTGAAAATAAATGTAAAGAATGCACAATGTCGTTTGGTAAATCATCAGCAGTGTGGTTGTTCTAGAACATTCTTTCATCCAAATAGTCAGTGTGGCTTGAGCTGTAGATGGAGGGGGCAGTGTGGCCAAGTAGACAGGTGCCTGCTTTCTTTACTCGAGGTCATGGGTTCAAGTCCCACTTAGGTCACACTGCTAAACCCTTGAGTCAGGTTTGTAGCTCCTCAGCTCGGTTTTAACTATATATTAATAAAGCATAAAATGGTTCCAGGTGATCAGTGCAATGGGCCCACATGCGCATTTCATCAGCACTTCCACTTGGCTGTTTACTTTTTTCTTGTGTGACCGAATAAAGTATATGTTACTAATTCATTATTGAATATGGTAATTGTTGGTATTTAGAACTCTAAAGAAACAATGCGTCATTGTTACAATGTTGGGAGATGTCACCAAGTCTTGTTTGGGAGCGGAGCATAATAAGAGCTCTGCTAAAACAAACTCGTTCATTGTCTCCTAATGGATTGGTTCGTGATAGCATTACCATCGTCGTGGAGATAATGATGGTCATATATTTCAACAGCAACTTACATGTCTGTGCTGCTTTGTCTTGACTGAGTTGTTGTAGTCCTTTCTCAAACAGTAACATGCGAATGTACTTTGAGACAGATGTAGTCACCCTATACAACTGCATTTCAAGGGGGTAGGATCAAGGTAAAATATCCTTAAAGGTATTATCGTTTGAACAGTCACATAATTATATAGCTCACCAGCAACACATAGCCTGCAATGAACAGACAACAGCTTCACTTATTCGATGTGTGTCTATGGTGGCTACTAGATACCATGTGTTAGTCAACAAGTGGCATGCATTCATTGGCATGACTCGTGCACCGGGGGATAAATTCTTCGGCATAGTTTGTGTCTGATGTCAGCAACTGGTCCAATATTAATGGTAATGTGGTGCGAGAAAACTGCAGTTTTGATCCTGTTACGGATTCTGTGAACTTGATGCATGTTTATGAAACACTGAAAAATTAGGTCTTTGCTAGATAATTTGTAACCTAATAGGGAGTAAGCTAATAAGAGTTAATATCTAGTAAGAAGTCGTAGATCAGTGGAGTTCATTAGTGATGTCACTGCAGTTTTTAGTCTTAATGTATTCTTCCTAACTTTGTTCTTCTTCTTGCCGCTGCTCTTGTGGAAATCAAATTGGATTGAAAGTTGTAAATCTAAAATGACCAGATAAGTTCGGTTTTATTAAAGAGATGGTTTGCATGTTAATGTGTGGCACGCAGTTCAGGTTTTTGTTCAATTTTGTTGTTTTGAATAAGTGAACAGGCCTTTAAATGGGTTGGTCTTAAATATTGTGTCTCCACATCGGCACTAAGTTTTTGTGTTTCTCTAGGCTGCATCAACAAGGTAGTAATGTTTGCTGGCGGCTGCACCATGCTGATTCTGTTTGGAATTCACTGCTTCAAACACGACAACGACAGCGCGAGGGCGCTGCAGTGCGGCAACCAGATACACATGTCTCTCAGGAACTTCGTCAATATCAAGTGAGCCCTGCTTTCAAACGTCAGGAGTCTTATACATCTTTGTGTGAGAATCGGGGATGCTGTATAAAACTGGTCTAAAGCTAAAAGGGTGTAAAAGTGAAAAACTTATTTTTTGATTTGTGCAAATCGTGCAAAGGAAATGAGAATTTTTGTATAACTTTCACTGGATTTTTATGTAGTGTTTTGGATTGTGTTGGCCATAAACGGTAAGCTGGACTTGCTCAAAATATGAAATTTACAAAATGTGTAAAAACTGATAGAGTTCACCTTATTGTGACATGGTGAGAGGAGTTTCTCCAAAAAACGTGATATTCTCAAAATCTACTCGTGAGTGTTATTGGAGTTATTCTTCAAGAGGCTGTACCCCCATGCTATAAGTGACTGATTTTATTTGCTGGTCAGTATTTGTATTTATTAGCTTGCAAAATTTGCTTCACTTAGTTGAATGGAAACTTATCACAGTTTTATGTTTCATCATTTGCTGACCTACCGCTCATTATGTTTCAGAACTGTGTCTGTAGGTGTCACTACAGGTCCAACATTCTGTGGTGTGGTCGGACATGAGCTGAGACATGAGTACTGTGGTAGGTAGTTGCATGAAGGATTGACGTAAACACTAAAAAATTTGATAGCTCTTCAATTTTTCTGCCACTCTCATTTCCCCAGTTTCACATTTTTTCATCATTTGGTGATTTTTAACTGTTGCTCTGTGTTAATTGAAGAATTTTGAATTTATGTAGCCCTTCTGTGGTTAAAAATGGCATAAGAAAGTGTGGGGTCACTTAGAATTAACATCATAAAAATCTAATTATTTTGAGCAGGAAAATTTGGTTATTGAAAGATTTATTCTTGTTGAAGGCCTGACACTAAAGGACTGCACTTCAGTTTTTAGACTTGATTAAGCTTATGGTGTGAGCGTGTTCTTTGATGAACAGTGGCTGCTTCATCTTCTTGACGTTAGCACTCGATATCGCATTCATCAACTTTACTTTGAGATGAATTGCTTTACAAAATAATGTGGCTTTTGTGAATGATAAAAAACTTGGCTTTCAGTCAGTGGGAGTTCTAGATTCTATAATTTTGTTAAAAAGTAACAAGCTCTTAGCCATAAAAAGTCGATTACTCCTCCAGTATTTTACTCCCTCCAACTTGTGTGCAGTTATTGGCCGTCGTGTTGGCATGGCTGCTCGCCTAATGATGTACTACCCAGGCCGAGTCACATGTGACAACGACACGTTTCTCCAGTCAAAGATATCGCGCCAGTATTTTCGAGAGATGGTGGAACGGCCGGTGAAGGGCCTGTCTAACTTGGGCACCATTCGAGAGTATTCGGAGGAGTTAAAGTACGCCTGTTGAGTTTAAGCTGTTGTCATTGTTGTTATTTGTTGCCTAATGAAGGACCCGTTCTTTTGACTGGATGTGACGTTTTCTATGATATCACTGTGTTTGGTGTCACTTTGTTGTGTAGGTTTTTAAATTTCAGTCACATTTCAGTTGTGGAAGATTTTTTATGGATACTCGAAGTAAATCCGTGACCATCGTGTCAAAGGCATGTTGTCAGTCATTTTAATAATGCATTGCCACAGTCATACTTAAGATTGACTTTGCACACACGGACCATTGAATTTTAAGCACCACAGAGGCAGAAATTGGTTTAGAACTGAAACAGTATTGTGTGCGGTCAAATAATACACTCATCCGTAGCCACCCAATGGTAGCGCTTTGCATATTTACCAAAGAAATGTCCTGCTTTTATATCTTTTTGTAGCATCTTTTGCACTCTGCTTTCCCCTAACTAACCTACTGGATGTTACTCAGTTTTTTGTCAGAAAGTGGACTGTTGAGGATTTCAGCATCATTCTGTGAACAAACATGATCACTAACTTTGTGATCAGTTTATACTCAAGGTGCGTCTTGTACGTGTCTGCCACAGGGAGGCGTCGGTGCTGGATGTCCAGCAGTTCAGTAGCCCACTACTCGACCGCGAGAAAGAGTTGGGAGTCTTCACTGAGGTTCTGAAGAACATCCAAGACTGTCCCAATGACCCCACTGGCCATAATCTGATTGTGTTTGAAAGTGAAACTGGCATGGGCAAGTCGCACACCCTCGACAGTGTGATCTCATTGTCTGAGCACATGACTATTGAGTGAGTGACTTTATGATTAGAATTAATAACGGCAGCGCCAGTGTAGAAATCGTACTATGTGACTGTGATATTATTAGCTGTCATGGTAGTAGCGGACATGCTGGTTACAACATTCTGTTGTACGTGGAGCAGCATTGCAATTATTTGTATGGCGAATTGCTGATAGTAAACCATAAGGCGTAGATTCGAAAAATTGCATTTATTATTTTTACCTTCTAGTACTCCAAACATAAGCGCAGTCATACTTACAGGGATGTTGGCTGTATCTTCGGTTTTTTCATTGAGCCTCATTTTTTATTCAAATCTTGTTACAAACCATTTAACTGTGGACGTAAGACATATTCATAAAAGTGCCCCCGACCTATGTTTGGCAGGAACATCACTAAGAGAAACAGTATTGGCATAGGTAGTAGTATCGAGAGCTGATTGATGGAAATTTGAAGGCAAAGTTGCATGCCACTGATAGACATTTGACATTAAGGTCAAATATTTGCTAATCAGTCTAGCAACTGCTAACTATAAGAAAAGATATTAGTAAAACATTATCGCTCATTGTTGAATTGAAAGTCATTATTAACCTATTGTTCTAACACTTTAAGAGTAACCCTCTGTAGTGTGGTGTGTTATAATATTCGATAATAAAATAGTTACCCATCAGTTATGATGTCATAAACTGTTAATCTCTCAGCACAAAGTGTCACCTATTTTGTTTACTGATGCAGTGAGCTCAGATGGCTTTATATTATGAATTACTACTAAAACTTGCGCTTCACAGCCCACCCGATTGAGTTGCGTGAAATGAAATTTTACAACGATGCAAACATCACGAAGCTGGTGTATAATTTCAGTTGCTATTCATGTGCGGTCACCATGAATGACTCTCTGACGGAGCTCTACGTGATTCGTACTCTCCTCATGCAGATTCTCAACATGGACCCCATCTCTTCGCCGCTGGATCGCGAGAGCCTACTAGTGTCCACGTTCTTTCACCGGTTTCTCCGCGATAATTTCTTTGTCCTCAATGATGTGCTTAGTACGCAGGTATGTTGTATGTTGCGTATTTTAGCACTCCGCTGTGTTGTATTGGTTACCCTGATGTAGGTGGTCATAGTTATGAGTAGCCACAACTAATCTAGTTAGTTTTAGGCTATGAATGATTTATTTTAATTTTGCCATATCGTTTTTAATGTCTAAATTCCCATTGTTTCTTTGTTGCTTATTTGGGATATCTCTGTAGAATACAAATTAAATTTTTTACCTTAGCTAGTACATTTATTTTATCTCACTAGGAATGAATAATGATTTAGTTGTATCCTAATATTTCTGCACTGAAGTATCCTATTTGCATCTAACGGCTGTTCATTGGCCACTTGTCGTGAATTCATCGTGGTTTTAAGTACCATATAAATTGTATTTGCTCGTTTCATCTTCAGCTAAAGTTCCCTTGCAGTACAGCCTCCTTCTTAATAGAGCTTCAATGTAGCTGTCATCTTTGTGTCCTCTACCAAATGAATATCTTCACCACTTGTAGCCATCTCTCTAATATCCTCGCTTTACTCTGTCCGGTCCACATACTTTAGCAGTATTGTGATCTTACTTTTAAATATGTTATCCAGGATTTCCCTGAACTTTGACCTATTTACTCAGTTTTGCATTGGCTCACTGTCTTTGCTTGTTCTTGGTAGTTCCGCACACCTGAGCAGACGGCCCCACCTTCACTCGCAGACAAACGGACAATGATTCAAAGAATGCTTTTGATGATGTTTGAACAGGTAATTTGCGTTATGTAGATCTCCAGTACTTCATTATTGTCCTAAGAAACAGCTTGCGGACATTCACATAGCTGTGTCCATAGAGATACGGAATGGATGTCCATGGAAAGAGATATCTTGTCACGAGCAATCGTTGATTATCATTTTGATTCAGGCTTCAACAATCCGATTGTACAAAAGGGTGGAAACAATTCCACGTCCCTCCTTCTAAATTCCACCTACGGTTCCTTTAACTCCAGACCTGGACCAGCAAATTTCAAACCCCACAAAGGTGTACTGGCATTTTTCACATCCCTGAACAATGACTTGAAGCTCACTGTGCCATGCTATGTGAGATTGCATTTCTAGGCTTTTGGAAATTGGGGAATCGGTCTGAATTTGTGAACGTGAATTAAAATTAAGGTTGGGGTGACTGGGGAGGTGGGGAATCGGTGGTGACACAGGGAAAGTTGATGTCAACCATGGGAGGAACAGAAATCACCTTTGAAACTCAAAATATGCTGTTGTGATTTGTAAAATGAATAATTTTACTTACACGAGCTGTGATGCAACTTTTTACCCCCTCATTAGTGCTTTCTGCTAGTTCTGTGTTCATGTTATTACAAGCAATGTAAATAGTTGCAGTTATTAAAGGTAATTGTCAACCTTCGTGGAATTTTTTGAAAGTACAATATTCAAATATTTTAAAATTTAAAAATTGTATCAGTATTTTTCATGGCTATGGGTAATACATCGATTCTATACATAAATCATTCATGTGTCAAATGTGAGGAGTATGGGTGGCTTTCGTTTGATTTCGCATTACACGAGAAATCTTTATTGTCTTTGGTCATATTTTTGGGGTTTGAAAACCAATATATTGACTGAATGTGGAAGTCAATAATTATTTATAATATGATTACAGCTTTACTATCAATTATGGTAATTTGTGGAAGGAGGTTACCGGTATGTTTGGACTTTTGGTCGTATGTCGGTCATTCATTTTGTCCATTTTTTACCCAAAACTTTATGGAGAGATTTTGAAAAATACTTCCAGGAGATGATCGGAATGCGTACAGGAACAGTTAATGGTGAGAAAGACACCACGCTTTGGAGTCATGCAAGACAATGGACAAAAAACCATTTGGTTAATCAGAGTAATCGCAAGCTGCACGTCAGCACGCCCAGAGTGCTGCACAAATAAAAATCCGCACTAGTGTCGTAAGGTCATTGAACATTTCAGCCTTTGGAACAAACTTTGTACAACAGCATAACGGAGATATCTACATTGCCTTGATGCATGTTTGCATTAACCTGGGGATTTATATTATGATTATTTATAAACAATTTGTGTCGTGAAAATCCAGATGACATGAAAAGGCCTAAAAATTTTTAATTGTGTTCTACAATGTTTTGGCACAGCAGGGTAGTAGTGATTTGTAAGCAAAAAGATCCTGAGATCGAATCGCGATGGGATTTGCATTACTTCACATAAAAAATCTAAAGGGAATTAAAACTACGTTGCCATGACAGTGGTCAGTATGAAGGATGGTATATATTGATCCCGAAATAGGAGTTTATAACTTCATAATCTGTGCAATAAATATTATACAATTTTGCAAGCTTATTTTATGGTCTATTGCTGTGGAAACTGTTTCTCAGATTTTTGATTTTCCCTTAGAACAACAGATTTCTGCCATCAAAAATGAAGATTGGGATTTTTATTTAAAAAAGAACGTAACTTTATGCCCGGTATCTCTGCTGATTGAGTGCAAACAGATAACCTGAGATACAATATCGTGTATTAATTTAAGCAAAAGTCCAAACAAGAAATCCCTTGCAGTTTAGGTTTTCATAAAGACTCATGCCAAAAACATGACAGCCACTTCATCGTAATTTCATGAAATGTGAATTCAAAGGACTTCACGAACGTTGACAATTACTTTATCAACATGTTTTAACATGGCATAACGTCACATTAGTTCCTGCTCCCTTTAACGACATAATATTGATACCACCTGCAGTTGTGCAAGGACCGCGTCATCGTGCTGGTTGTGGACGATGGTCACTTCATAGATGATCACTCATGGCGGCTCATTAGTGAGCTGACCTCAACTGTTACGTCCATACTGTTTGTCACGGGTATCAAGCTCGACTCTCATGGGACGCCAGCTTCTTGCATCTCACCCAGTGGTTCAAAGGTCAGTGGGATTCAGATCTGTAATTCATGCTTATTTCAAGCTACCGCTGTGCGACTGGTTTGTATTTTGAATTGTGCATTGGGCTAACGTCACAGTACAGAGGTCCCGAATTTGGAGAACCAGTTTTACCCTGTTATTCTGTGGAGAAAACTGGTTCTCAAAGTGTTGGACCCCTGTAGGTGACTATTACCGTACATTGAAAGTGGTGGCATAAGCGTAAACTGTCTTACAGTACATGGCAGAAAAATCGGGCAATACTATGTTAACGTTGTCGTGACAGGTAATGGCCTCCAACTACTGGTCGTTGCAGCTTCTATTATGTTGAAGTCCTGTTGTTCTGCACCTATAGTGGCTAGAAATGCTGGATCACTGAATCCGATCGTTTTTTTGGAGTGCATTGCATATTCAGAAAACTTTCTTCATAACAATAAGAGATTTAGACTAGATTTGTTAGCTGGCTGGTGAACATTTTTACAGCCGTGTCCTAAATGACCTTTGACCCTGCCACCGACAGGTCCTAAACCACCGGAAGACCCTTGTAATGAGACTTAACAGCCTGAACCCACAATTCCTGTCCCCGTTGGCTTGCCAGATCCTGGACGTCTGTGCTGTGCCCGTCGAAGTTGATGAGTGCGTATAGTTTTGCAATGATTCGTATTCATTGTAACGAATGAAAAACCGTTGAATTCAAAGTGTTGGTTTTGAATTAACACGTCTCACCTTGAAAAGGCCTTGAATTTTGGTATTTAGCCTTGAAAATATTTGAGGCATCTTAATTATAAGTAGATGTATGCTATTTTGATTTTAATTTATTGCTGCTGTAAAACATTTTTCCACAAACGGCAGATGTTTTTTTTGATAAATATTTTTGTTGTAAAATTAACAAAAACCTATAACGTCTAGTTAAGGAAGAGGTTGGGATAAATATACACGAGGTTGTACTAATGACCTTCAGTTTTTGCATCGAGTTTGCCGTGAACTTCTGTCAAAAGTCTTTGAAAAGTCCTTGAATTCCTGGTCCGTTTTGCTACCGCTATCGATGTAAGTGAGTAGAGACTATACCTAATTGTCTGTTTTGTGATTTTCACGCTATTTAAACTTGTGCAACTTAGCCCACTTGTGACATCTTACTCCCCCTTATCGAGGTAGGGTAATTTGTTCTAGGGTAACTTGCGCCACTTCTAATTCTTGTGTGACCGCAAAACTGAGGCAAGGCATAAGTAGTTATCAACTGCGGTTACTTACGGATGGGTTTTTTGTGTGTCGTATTAGTATTAGGTGGTCATTCTCATGCATAGAGCTAAAACTTCCGCCTTACCCTAGTTATTGGATATGTGCGTGTGGACGCTCCACTTAAAGGTGCAATAAGTTACACTTAGTGCAAGTTGTTCTGGGGTAGACTGTGTGTGGACAGAATTTATGCAACAAGATAGGATAGTGTCTGTGTGTGAATACTGCTGCTGCTGGTGTTTCAGCATCCTAAAGAAGCGCAGTGAAGGCAAGCCAGTATTTGTGGAGACCATTCTAAAAAGTCTCTACACCAATGGGGATATCCAGATTATACCCAAGGCCCTTCTAGAACAGAACGATTTGATGCAAGAGTTTGAGTTTGTCATCCCCAATGGGGCTCTTCTGAAGAGACGAGCTAGTGTTCTGGTGAGATTGACTTGGAAATGTTTCACGCCTTAGATGAGAAAATGGGCAAATCGTTTTGTATGTCTTGTAATGGTGACTTGTTGAAAGAAATGTTATCATGGCAATGTTGACTGTGATGTGTGCCTTTGGCTTGTGATTGTTGAATAAAAATAACCCAAATTATCTTTTAAAAGCTATAATTGCCTTTGGAGAAGTGTTGTGACACAAAAGGATCTTGATACTTTATGACAGGATGCTCAGATGGATGGAATTACTTGACTTTTTAAAGAAGTTCTTGAGAATGTCGCATTGTTCCTCAACAGTTTACAAATTAGACATTGTTTCGTTAGGAGATTATTAACTCAAGAGAATTCCTCATGTTTGCTTGAAGTTTCCCCGCAGAGGGCAGTGTGAGACAATGGGAAATATTGATGAGGAAGCTCAAGGTCTGGACCCCCGGCAGAAGATATGTGTGGTGACACCTGGTGTCAAGCTGATGAACACAGAAGTGCCAGATGTTATTAAAGGTAACCTGTTTCAGTTATTAGTTACTGATTACTGTGGAGATGTCATTTTGAAATGTCACGTATCTTAAAATGTGTAATTGACTATATACTCACTGCTTACTTACTATGGCGGCAAAAAAGTTCTCTTCAATTTGGGGCAAAATATGACAAGTGGAAATTATCATTATTATGTCAAATTTCGGAACAAATTTAGTTTTCACGAAACTTTAATATCATGTTAGCACAGGTTGTACAGTCGTAACTGTTTCATAACAGTGTTTTTTTCGTAAATTTTCATGTCTATGGCAGTGTAATAAGCCTTTGAAGAATTAGAAAAATGGCAATTTTAGCAATGATAAGTTTTTTGTCCCAAATATAAGAATCTTCACTTTGCTCGCCTGGAAGGTTGTAACTGGACATTCTGGACATTATCAATGGTGTGTATTGACCTATGGTCATCTAGTAGCTTGTATTGCATAGACTTATAGTGCATGACAGTATAATTGCATTAACCTCTAGTCAGAGACTATGTCTTCGAAGTTCCTTGTGGGTGAATAGTATCGTCATCTCTGTCAGGCATCCGGCATTTGCTGTTGTTTCTCCTAAACGCCTTGCTTGATCTCATTGAAATTTGACGAGTTTCCGACTGGTCTAGCTACTACTGTGGCCCCTTGTGGCAGTTTTAGTTCGAGTTCCTTGTAGGATTTTCTTGAAATTCGGCAAATGGGTATTTATTAAAGAGACAATTACATTATGCCATTCCATTTTCAAAGAAATTTGACATATTTTAGGCCACCCTGTGGCCATTTTTGTTATTTTTGTGTTTGTTTTTTGGCGTGTAAGTTCTGTAACTGCCAGACCACTCACTAAAAGGATCGTTATAAAAATTTTACTGGTGTGTTTCTGATGAGAAGATAATGACTGACGTTTATTTACGACAGGGCCAACTACTGTGCTGCCCCTAGTGGCGATTTTGTTTGTTTTACACTTGCGGCTGAATCTCCTTAAGCCTTTGAATGAGTTCTGTGAAATTGGCAAGATGTGCTCCTATGGAGACAATGACAAATGGTAACTAGTGTAAATTACTGTGATCCTAATAGCACTCTGCCCCCTAGTGGCAAAATGTCTTTTTACATTTTGTTTCTGTATGTTTGGAGTTCATCAATGTATTTTCATGAAATTCATCAGCAAATAGGTTTCTATTAAGGAGATGACAGTGCTTTCTCATTTTCAGACAGATATGATGTTTTCTGCGCCACCCAGTGGCTATTTAAATATTTTTGGGTGCGCTTTTGATGTCCACCTCTCTATGTGCCAAACCACACAGAGGAGATGAAAATTGACGGTTGTGTTCCTGATGCGAAGACCCTAGCTGACGTTGATTTTCGGATGGTTTCAACTACTCTGGTGGTCCCTAGTGACATTTTTTGTATTTGCAGCGGTATCTCTTTAACCCTTTGAAGGATCTTTGCAAAATTTGGCGGTTGTGCTCCTAAAAGTATGGAGATGGCAAAAGATGACGATGAGTTTCAGATCAATCAGACTATTGTTGTAACCCCTAGTATCAACTTTATTTTTCCGCTTACCTCTATATATTCGGAGATCTATGACTTGTTTTCATGAAATTTGACAAGCAGTTGTGTTAGAGAGATGACGCCACCTTCCCAGTTTGTACAGGTGTGACATATTCTGCGCCATCTAATGGGCATTTTTATCATACTAAAAACAGCCGTAGAAGCACACTGTTTGCGGTGCTGTTGTGGACACATTTCAACGCTCTTGAGTTGCTCTTGTTTTGTAATTTGGCAAATAGGTCCCCATTGAGATGGCGACAATCCCTATATGATTTTGGACAGATTTGACATATTTTATGCCTCCTTGTGGCCATTTTTATTATTTTTGGCATTCATTTCTCTATCCGTCAAACCATCCAAAGGATCATAGTAAAAGTGTGTTCCAGTTCAGAAGGCTGCAACTGGCGTTGATTTTCAGAAGAGTCTAATACTGTGGCAATCGCAATTTTCCCATCTGTGGCGAAATCTCCTTTGTTAAATTTGGCAAGTGTCTATACTCTTATGAATGTGGCAACAGTTCGCATTAATTTTTTAAGAGATCTATTAACTACTATAAGTGCCCTTAGTGGAAAATTTTATTTTTGTACATTTGCCTAAATCTGTCATAAAATGTGACAAAAGGAGACGACAATACCTTTCCATTTTCAAGTGAACGTGTCATATTCTGCACTCCCAAGTTTCAATTTTTAGCGTCTACCTCTATCTCACAGTATCATGATCATAAAAATTGACAGATGTGTTTTACTGGTATGAGTTGGACTGGCGTTGATTTCGGGATGTGTCTACTATTGTGGCTACCCCCAGTGGCCACTTAAAACACTGTTTGTGTGCAGTCGAGGACACATTTCAGCGCTTTGCATTGTTCTTGTCTGCAGGTGGTGTTTTGGTTCAACTGGAGGGACTGACCACGTCTGAACGGCATGTGCTGCGATGTGCGGCTGTAATCGGCGAAAATTTTTCACGTGAGACACTGCATGCCATCATGATTAACACAGATCTGACTGTTATCCAGTCGTCTCTGGACACTCTCTTTGACAAGGGGTTCCTTTTGTGTGACAGCATGTACAAAGCCATGAGAGACGGCTTGTGAGTTGTATATATTATAAGTAAAGCTCTCAAGTTTGTTTTCTGACATCAAATGAAACTTTCGCTTCATCCTTGACCTTGGGGACCCACATTAAGTTAAGTTGAGGTCAGTTTTCTTCCTCCAGTTGATGGCCGTGGGAGACTTACATGTAAAATTAACTCACGTGTTCAATATTATTCATGGTGCTGCCTCTTATTTTTTAAAATAATATTTAGCAAAACACGAGATGTACATTCTTATTGCACGCATAGAAACTCATTCCAAGTTCTTTGTAATTCCTCATGTGAAATCTTTTGGGCACATTTCTTTGAGATATTCAGCTATTACCGTCGGGAATAGCTTATGCACTGATCTTGCCAGGGAACTTTTTAAAAACCTTAATTAACTCCCTTTTCAAACAGTGTTTGTTTTGCCAATGCTGGTTATCTCTGCTACCATACTTTTACTTTCCACTGTACCTGTCAATGTACAAGACAAAAGTAATGTGTCAAAACACCGTTTCGCTGTCCCGATGGATATCTTGGTTAACAGCAAAATGAGTGGTAATAATTATTATGCGGCAAAATTCTAATTACAGCGTGGCTTAGCCACCTTGCTAACTTTGCTGTTGCGAGGGAAAACCACTGACAAAATTTAACTTCTGCCCAGGTGTCATGACGCGGGAACTATAGGTTATTTTGTCTAAATATTTTTGGCTTGTTCTGTACTCTCTAGACCAGTTATATATAGGTTTTATTTTTTTATTTGCGTATGCATCATTTTCTACTTTTTTCGTTTTTTGTTCATGCCTGTCCAACTTAATTTTTTGCTTCTCATTACTCGTGTTTTGTTTGTTCTTGTCTGCCTTTATGTCTTTTTACGTTATTTGTATTATAAAGAACCACCACGGAAATAAGTGTCTTACCTTTTGGTGTTGTCCTCAAAGGATAGTTTTCCTTCCTTTGCAGGGTTTTCGAAAATGTTGTCAGTGAATTTTGGACAAAAACAGAGCTGAATCAGATATGGGATTTTTAGTACTTGTTGCACAGCCACACAAAAGGATTAGAGTGCCTAATACTTTCATCTCTGTCCATTGTGTGGGGACCTGATCTAGCTGTATCTCTCTTGGATTATTGTCGTAAAATTGTTTGTGAAGACGGCTACAAATGACTGCAGCTTGGTGTTGAATCTGAATACTTCTCTACTACTTTGTATGAACTTTAGCATTGATGCATTTGACCTACATTGCGCCCCCTAGTGGCCTTCTTACTTATACTGTTTTTGTTAAATTCTCTGTTGCCCTCCTCCGTATCCTCCAAACTGTGTGAAGAATCATTATAATGGAGCGTGGCTGGCATGTTTCTGTAGAGGAGAGCACTGCTGACTTGCTTTGCAGTCCCTGAAAGCTATTGGAGTTTTACTGGCATTGCTCCCTTTAGTGGGAATGTTTAAAATAAGGATGTTCCTTCATTTCAGCATTCTGTGTGATGTACACCGTGTAGTGGTTGCATGTCAATGCTCTGCATTACTCCGGCCTTACATTTTAGTGCAGTGGTTACACATTTGAGCTTGGCAGTCACATTGAAAATGGTGGCTCAAAATGGTTCTTAAGTGGACAATGGCAATTTTTTCTTTTGTGTTATGGTGAACTTGAGTCATATTAACATACGATGGTAATGTTGTCTGTACTTCATCATTTGTATTCATCATACGTCAAAAGATTTAGTTATTACATGAAATATATTTAAACATGAACGTTGCTTTTTTGTTGCAATTTATCTCATGCTATCAGCAATTAATCACTCCGCAATCATGGGCCTACATTTGCGTCTCTGCTTAGCAACAAGACTGTCCATGGTGAGCATCCCTCGACTGTTATGGAGGACGACGAGTCCTCGGCCAGGCTGTCATCGGGTAACCAGCGTGTTTGCTTTTGCCCGCACATCTCCCAGTTCAAGCTGGAGGGAAGCCATAAAAACTCTGTGCGTTGCGGCAGGATGCGCTTTAGGAGTACTCTGGTACAGGACACTGTCTACCGCACATTCACTATGGAACAGCGGAGGATGCTGCATGGCAGGGTAGGTGAAACCATTACAGGACTACTGGCTCCCTCTAGTGTTGACCATCAAAAGTAGTGAGCAATTGCTCTGTGTAATTGAATCACAGGCTTAGGTTAAACTTGGCAAGACCATTTAACAACTTGTAATGACAGATTTTAAGACTGTTTGATGTTTTTTTGTGGATAGCCAAAGGGTCACATCAGGTACGCAAAACAACTGTCATGGATGAAGATGCTAAGAAGTCATTATTTTCAGGTGGCTATTAATTATGCAGTCAAGTGTTGATTGAACAATTAAAACTTATGTCTTCTGAATGCTGATAGAGTCCTGCCCCAAAATTGTTAAAGATACTAGCCAAGGCTTATTTTGTTTTTTACCAACAATAGTGTGCATGTTTGATATCTTGTTTTCTACATTTCAAGCACAATTTTCTCTGTTTGGAGGCTAGATTATTTTCACACCTGGCGTAACTATTGGAATGTAGTTGTCTGTGTGAACCAAAAGTTTGCGTGTCCAATCCCTGACTGCAGGAATCAGTACTTTAAGTCTAGAGCAAGGTACTTAACCTGCAGTGCTTCACTGGACTTGGCTGTACATGTTTGAGTACTAGCCTTATGCGAGAGGTAGGTGGTGTCCTATCCCTGGGGTGTTGAAAGGCACTCGCACTACAGAAACTGGAGTAAGCAGCCAGTCCAATGAGTCCGATGGCTTGTGAAGGATTTACTTTCATTGGTTTATTACATTTGACTCCTGGTAAAAATATACCGTCTCTTTTATGGTGTCATACAAGACAAAAATTCTAATTTTTGACTTGTTTTGTAGTTTTTACAAAACGGAATCCTCATGGCTCATTTTCAATTGGACCCGAGCATCTGTGTGCACATTCACAGAGATCATTCCACTAATATGTTGTTTTTGTACTGCAACGTATTTCTGGTGTATTACTGTACAGTGACTTAACGTGTGATTGACACCTGGCTTTAGATCACGTGTTACCTGGAAGAGATGGCACACAAGTGCGCTCATTGCGGCGGTGGTGAGTTCCTCACGCCTATTGCAGTTGAGACAAGCCCCCTGCTGGGCATGCCCATGAAGAAACAGCTGAAACGCATGAAACCACAACGACAACGGCAGAAGTCGGTGAGAAATGAACTCGTCCTCAATATTGCATTTTTGTCTAGCTTTAATGGTTGCAGATTTTTGTTTAGATTTTTGAGGTCAAGCGTGTGACTGTAGTACTGTGTCTACAAGTCTGTTGTCTGTGTCACTGTACTCGACTGTATGCTTCTGTTTATCAATCTTCAAAGTTATACAAAAAGCTGACCTTAAACATATTGTCTTTTTATGGTTTATGCCAATTTGATCCAAACCTGGTGCTGTCCTCTGGAGTGACTGGCATGGAAATTATAGTTTTGGATTAAATGGCGTAATGACAGGTTAATGAGCTTGCTGTTACTTGTGGTTTGTCAATATCGATGCTTGAGAACGAACAAAAATTTGCTATTCTTGGTTGGACAAGCCAGTGAGGATGATCATTCTAATTTTTGCTAGTAGTTTAAATCTAAACGTGAACTGATTATTGATAATTTCTCTTATATTTATTTTGTTCACTTTGAAAGCTTAGTTTTTACACTGTTTTCAAGTCTCTGAAGCCCCTATTTTGACTTCCCTCTAGACAAGTGTTAATGACCAAAAGGTGAATCCGTTTCTGCTGTACCAAAAATGATGGGAGATTCGATAAACTGTGCATTTCTTCTGCCTGACATTGTATGTTTTTAATTTGTTGTTGCATCAAAATGTTATCGGCTAGGAAGTTAAAATTCACAAATTGTAATTAAAGGAATACACCAAATATTGTTCGTATGGAGTTTCAGAAACCATTTGAAATTGTTGAAGGCATGACCTATTAAGTCAGCTACTTTTCGTTAGCTCTGCTTTATGAAATTCTATATTTGTTTGTAGAAAACTGATGTTGAAAGGACTAAAAGTATCTCGCTGAAACCGAACCCGAAAGGTATACAAACTCAGTTTTAAATAAATGCATTTTTATGCACCCACATATTTACATAATGTGGGTGCATTGTTTATGCACCCACATATTTACATAATGTGGGTGCATTGTGGCATCATCTCCGTCCGTCTATCTGTCCGTCCGACATCATCCGCTCTATCGCCAAAGCCCTTTGATAGGTGTCTGTCTTATTTTGCAGACATGTTCCTGTCATATGTAGAACGGCATGAGTGAATTTTCATACAAATCCAACAACCTTTATGCCCCCTTTTGGCAATTTTAGTTGTTATGCTTGTATCTCTTCTCTCCAGACTTTGTTGACAGATTTTCATGACATTTGACCAATAGGTGTCTATTAAGAAGACACTTATTCCTTTTTATTTTTGGATGGATTTGACATATATTCTTCTAGTTTTTTTGAGTCTGTTTTATTGACTTTTGCTTCTTCATTGACCAAACCACTCTAGGATGGTTGTCACTCCTATCACATTGTCCTGTTACAGATGGATTTGACCTACGTTAAGAAATTGATAGCCTGCGGCTGAACACTATGGTACTGTTCAAGTTATGTAAGCATTGACAAGCCTTAGGATTTTTTTAAGACAGAGCATGCCTTTCTACTTGTAAATGCTCTGGATGATTTCCATGGCAACAGGAATGAATTTCTGTTTTGGTAAGGACATTATCAAGACTCAATTTATTGGTATGAGTAGCCTTGTCTCAACATGAGAAAACGAAGATTCATTAATTTTTTGTTTTTTGTTTTTAGGTTTGACTGAAGAAGGAAGCAATTTTCCCATCAAGGCTGCCCTGTCAAATAATCTCAGGTAACAATTGCTGTGGTAGGCATCTTTAACTGAGTACTGCTAGTAGGTACCATAATTCTCAAACCTTATTTAGTGACCTCCATTCTAACTCATATAATAACAAGAGCAACGCAGAGCGTTGAAATACGCCCATGAATGTATCACAAATGGTGTGCTTTTAGGGTTGTTTGTTTGCATCATCAAAATGGCCACTAGATGGCGCAAAATACGCCAAATCCATCTGAAAACCAGAAAATGTCACTTCTTGTATTAAAAGAAAGCCATTTACCAAATTTTATCATAATTCGTCGAGGAACTTCAGAGAAACAGAGGAAAACGAAAAAAATGAAATTGCGACTAGAGGGGCACAGTGTTCGTCAGATCTGTCGTTGTCTTCTGCTGTTAACTTCATGTAAATACACATGCTAAATTTAATAAAGATCCTGCAGAGGGCTTAAGAGATACAGGTATGGGTGCAAAAAAAAATAAAACCGCCACTAGGAGGCGCCGCAGTACTCAAAGTCTTTGGAAAATCATCGTCAACCTTCCCCTCCATAGAAAGAACATACATGCCAACTTTCACAATCATCCTTAGAGTGGTTATCAACCAGTTTAAGTATTTTTTCTGAAATAAAAAATGATCAGAGATTATGAACATACCGTATTCGCCCTAATAACCACCCAGGGCGCTTAGAAAAATTCATTTCAGGAGAGCGCTTATTGTAACCCAAGGCGTGTGAAACCCGGTCTCTGAAACAGGTGAAATCAGAAGCTAAGATTCATTATATTTACGCTCTGTGGCATATCTGTAACCTATGAGAGACTTTCTACAAAATTGTGGTGCATTGCTATCAAACTTTGCTGTTAAATTACGATCATTTTACAGAAAATTGTGCATTAATCCCAGGGCGAAAACTCACCGACTAACTGCCTCGCAATCGTCAATATGGCAACTTGAATGCTTGAATAAAAATACAGTTTCAACTCAGACAAGCAAATTACCTGAAATCCTCCTTATGTTTTCCAGATTGTGTCCCTAAGATTTTTAAGTTCCCGTAGAGTCAGGATTAACAGCAGGTTAAGTCCAAATCTGTGCTAGATCATGCCGTTTGTGATCGTAGGCCTACCCGGTAACACAAGAAAAATCTCTGGACATGTTGTTGTCACATGACGTTTGTTTTGATGTTCGTCTGTGTGCGTGAGTAAGCGAGCACGTGCGTGTCACCAGAGTTTATTTGCCAGAATAAAGGCAATCTAACAAGCTATATGTGCATTGTACACAAGCAGAAAGCAGAACGTATTTTATTCAGCACTTGCCGGTCTAATCTGCAAAAAAACGTTTGACAATTGCCTCGTTAAAGCCCTTATTAGTCGCCGTGTGGCTGGATGCGTACGTGACTGTCTGACAGTTGTTTTTCGGTATAAGGGTGTGTAAGCATTCACTGTCAGTGAAACTGTCGGAAATTAGTGCCAATATTTGTTTCTTGCTGAAGCTATACTACCCGTTTCATGAATGGATAGTTCCCGACTAATGTCTTTGATGACAGCCGGTACATGTATGTAGCGCGCGCTTCCTGGCCACATACTTTTAACCCTGGTCTAGTTTTTTTATTAAGTCTTCAATTCACAGTTTTCACGTTTTCGAAGAAATTTGTAGGAGGTGCTTATAGGAGCATGGGCAGTTATTTGGGCGAATACGGTATGCTTTATATTGATGTGCCATTATTATTACGTTAACTTTACACTTTTTGAAGCCAAAATTTCATTTTTACAAACTAAGGTACATCCATAACAAAAATAACCCCTTGGTCAATTTTAATGAAACCCTTTTTAAATGAAAACTTCACAATTCACCATCAAAAACACTGTTAAGTTTTGATTACTCATTTAATCATGTTTCTATGCCAAATTAAGTGGCAAAATGTAAGGTATTTTTGTAAAAAAAATTGCAGTCATATTCATCTATCTTATGGTACAAAAAAGCAGGCGTTTAAAAGAAGAATCCTAGCAGCGTTTTTCAGATTGATGAATAATAGAAACTTTTGCCGTTTTCGAGAACTTCAGAAGTTCCTATTAAGTTCAAATTAAGTCGATTAGCAGAGAGAAAGCAGACTCAGTATTATGTCGTCTTGGTGAATGAAAGGACTGAGGGTACATATGGAACTGCTCTATTCCTAGTGAGAGATTTTATTTGAGTGACAGCCCTGTAACCTTTAACCTCAGATATTAAGTAAGCAGTAAACAAATTTCCACACGGTTGTGCTAAATCCCTTTTTTCTTGCTACATGGTATATATTTTGTATTTGAAGTTCCCGAAAATGAAGATAGGGTATTTTGCTAAGACATATATGTGAAATATTGTGAAAACGGCTTATTTTTGTGAATTAGGTTTGAGATATCCTTAAGGAAGTATACTTAATTAAAGTATGCTGAGAGCTAACACCAAATCTTTGGACTTTGTCATTTTTGAGTTGAATATAATGACTTAAAGCATTTTAATGTTGATTCAACTTATGATTTGGGCCTCACTCTCCAGTCCTTCGTCAACAAATATCCGGCTTCTGCTGATTCCTGCAGTGGAGCTACCCGTAAGTAGAACACAATATAAATATCGGGAGGAGTTGATGAAGCAGGCTAGCACGATTCCAAGAAGACAAAATGAGTTTTCCTGAATCTGAAATTTACTGCGGTTGAGCCATTACGATCACAAGTCAAATCAAATGTGTGACATCACAGTTTGTTCCTGTATTGTTGTCACCAACAGTGCTGTGCCACGTTACTCACAGCCAAAAAGCTGGTCACAAACATAAACAGTCATGCTTGTGGTTTCTGCTAGTTATATCCCAACCAATATGGAACATTCAGAGTTTCCAGTTGCGAAATGGATTGTAGCACAGTGTGAATTCAGTGTAGATAACACACAATCATGTACTTTGTTGTGGTGAAAATTGTTACTGTTGTTGACTGTACCAAACACACTTGGCTCGGTCCTCTCATTTTGCAACTATACGCAGATTTGACACGCTGGTCTCTGAAATGGACGCTCCATTGGACGAGGTGGACCTCCGTGACTGTAATTGTAGCGTGGTGTTGTCCACGGTCTTCCCAGTGCTAGTCCACCACTGTGAGATGTCAGGGGACCCTATCAAGATGATCCACGTCTGTAGTCAGGCTGCTGTGGCGGCCATACAGACGCACAGTGCTGATGATGTAAGTGAGGGTTTGGTGTAGGCAGTGGGTTACTGTGAAATCTCGCCAGTTTTGGACAAGAATAGCTGCCGATCTTTTTTCGTTTTTAAGGGCTTTGGAAATTATTGTGAGTGCTGTCTATTTCTGGAGACATTGTCTGATGGTAGGAGGTATGGTATAGAACTAAAAATGTCGTGAACAATATTTGGTACTGAAGTAGATAAAGTTTCACTTGTCCTTCATGTTGCGTACTAAATTGGTGAAACTTTGCGGGAATTAAAATAAAATTGTTTTCAAAAAAGGTATATCCCAGCATTCTCAGCAAAGTTTTTGGGTTTCACCGAAGTCATGGTGTTAGGTCTGAACAACAGGATAGAAAAAGTTGCATGCAAATGTGTGTGAATAAATGTGTAAACTTTTCATCAAAAATGATTAAAAAGTGCCAATGACCGCCTTCTACTGCGAAATTTGTTGTCACCATCCTAAAGTCCTCCTATGTGAAATAATTCTTTGCAACTCTTGTCGACCCTCCAGAGTTTTAAACAAGTTTGAATACTCCTTACAATGACTGTTAACTTGGCATGTTTGGCTAAAGGTTTCCACCAGTTACACGTTTTTTGCGGGTAATTAACGGCACGAATCATGGGATACACTTTGAGTAAAATGTTTAGTTGAATTTCATTGTTCAGTGAAGGAACATCAATGGGTCACAGAACCAGCTTTTGGTGAACACGGCAATACAGGGTTAACATCATTCTATGGCTTCTTATAATTGTGAAGACATTGGCAGCATTTGCGACTTTTATGGTGACATTAGACAGGAATAGTCTGTCATCTCAATTTATATCTAAATTTCCATCCAACTACAAATTGTAGGCTCCAGTAACATTTTATTAATCAGAAATGTTAAAAATTTTCATTCAGTTGTTATTTTTGCCAAGATTGCTTTGAATCAGTTCATCTTTTTCTCATGTCCAAGTGGTCATTTTTATGCGCCTACATAGTATATTATGTGTTAGCACTCTGGGGGAATTCTGGGATACATAAAATTACAGTCATCCTTCACTTAAGGTAAGTTCGTCTAACTGTATAATTTTCCTTGCTTTTAGCAGGGTTTATATTGGTGTAGCTGGCCAAACAACATACAGTAAAATTTTGAGCATTTACGACAATGTAGTAAGCTTCTGAAAAATAAATGTATGCCAATTTTAGCAATTATTGCTTTTATTCCAAATTGATGAATTTTTACTGTAAGTATTCACAGACACAAGGCTATGGGTGGAAACCTCATGGATCACAGTTTTGCCTAAATTTTACAAATCAGAATCATATGGTAACTTCTATTCACTGGCAGCTGTAATATGCCCAGTGAAGCAAAAGATAATGTGTGTACTTTTCACAATGAGTTGGGAGGATTCAGATCTGTTTGCAACTGACTATTATGTAGTTCCAACAAAAATTCTGACCTACCATCATGTTTAATTCATGACCTCATTATCAATATACATCATCCCCCAACCACGAACTCTGCACATAGTATTTGGCTAGTAGACACCAGCTGATTGTATCTCTGAAGCAATTGATTGGAACTAATTTGCATGGCATCAGGGACATGCAAAAACATCATGCACCAGAAATAAGGATTTTTGTGGATTTTAAATGATGTTGTACATTACTAATACTTAGGAATTTTTGTGAAGGTCACTTAACTAGAACAGAAGATGATTTTTTCGTGATACAAGTGTGTTTTGTAACAACAGAAGGTAGAACCTTGCAAATTTCTTCTTCTAAGTCCTTTGGTTGACAAAATTGTCGAGCAATAGTCAACAGGAGTGAGAAGAATGTCTTTGACTGGTTTCTACATTTATAGACGTTGAAGGTATGGTACTTGTCTCATTTTCAGACAGCTAAGTATTAACACGAGGCAGCAAAAGACAAATGAGTTTGTTACACGTTACAATTTTTTTACCACAAACAAAAGAAATCCCATAACCACTATTATCTTTTAAGAGACAGCCCTCAGTTGGCTGGACTATTGATACCATCTTGTTTCTCTCTTCAGTGTCTGCTGATGTTCTGTTGGACCATTAAAAAGTGCCTTGTTTTCCATTTGGTATTTTTTTTGCATTTGTTTTGATCATAAAATGTTAGGCACAGTGTTTCTGTGTGGTTACTTGAGGTTTGCTCGCTCTGAATAGTGGTCATTTTTACCACAGGCCATTGCCTACTTGCTGCAAGCTGAGTTCATGATGAAAGGCTTTAAACAGGGTGTCAACATGTTACTGCCAGAAGAGAATGTAAATGAGAGCCTGATGGTGATTGAAAGTGAGGCCAGGGTGCACGCCCTCTTTGGTCTGGTAGGTCATCTACATAGGATATACATTACAACTGCTCCACTAAATGTACTACTCAGTACATTTTCCTTTTAAGTCTAAGATGCTGTATGATTCAAATTAAACGTGTTCTAAACAAGGATTGCATTTTGTCACGGGTCGCAATGCTACTAAATGAAAACGTGTTTGTAATTCATCTTCCATCTTCAGAAACCACATTTAATGCAGAATTGTTTGCCCTTAAGATACAATCAGGGTTTTAGCTTAGACTACGCCAATTTCTGTTACTAAAACAGTGCTCAGGACTTTCAACTTATTGAGCAGTTCAATGGGACATCACAACTCCTTTCAGTTGTCGTGTATAATTTGTTTAAAATTTGAATCTTTTAACCTGTGACAGAAGTAATTGTTTATGCATTTTAGCACATTAACTCAAGTCTCAAATTGTGTGTAATATAACCTTAGTTAAAACGTTAATTGTTGACTTGCAATAGTCTGAGACACTAAGCATTGTCAGCTTTTACCTGATGATTGTTAAATCCTTGTACTCAGGCCTACTTTCATATGGGTATGACTGAGGAATCCCTCCCACGGCTAAACGAGTCCCTGCGCATTCTGGGCCGGCCTCAACCATCTTATAAATGGACCATCTCTCTTAAGCTGAAGTTTGAGTTCTTCAAGCAGTGGCTGCACATTACCTTTCCAAACCACTACTTTGGATGTGCCAGGTAATTGTAATCATTTATCACTCACTGGTTTAATGAAGCCTTGTATATTGTGTTCAATATTTTAACGAGTTGTAGACCTAGGACACGTCCAAAGTTCACTGATCACACACATGCACGCACACACACACACACACGCACGCACGCGCACACACACACACACACATGCCAGACTCACAAAACTGTTAGCTCTTTCTAATTGTCACTTGCTCTTGTTACCTAAAAATAAACTCCCCGACTACCCACCTGTATTCTAGGTAAATATGCTTCAAAATAATTTAACAATGAAATTTATTTGAAATTGTGCGGTTTCTTCATTTTGTGATGATTATGGGCCTCTCATTTTCCACTTCAGTAGGACCCTTGGGTGTGTTATAAATTATCATCCAACAAATTTAAATGTTTTCTCCGTCCTAGGTTCCAGAAAATAAAAATACAATAAATTACAATAATTGAAGTACTGGTTGGTCTGTTGTTATTTAAAAATTGACTGACAGTGTGTGGAATAACATGATGTTAAAATTATTTTAAAATTACAAGGTTTTAGATCTTTTTCCTGCCCATAGAATTGCTATGTAACTAGGACGTCATAATCACTTAAAGGTTGTTCATTATCCACAGGCTTGCTATCACTTGTTATAATTATTCTTCAGCCCTCGAAAGTCCATTCGTTTCCTGGAGGCCACCCACTCCTTGTGCTATCTCTTCCAAATGTACTTTGAGAACAAGGACTACAAAATGGCGCTCCTGGTGGCCATGCAGGAAGTTAACCTAGCAGAAGAGTCCAATGAGGACCTTCACGAGGTTGGACCACTTGTTTCTAGCAAAGTTTTTTCACAATTCATTTCAATAGAAAAACTCAGCTGGGAGGCTTTTTTCCCCAGCATCAGGGGTCCAGGGCCCTCAATCTCTCGATATTTGGCCCCATTCCCTTCTGAAAAATATTGAAAAATCACGCAAAATTCTCCTTGTGATGTACAAAAATTCCCCTCGAGGTTCAAATCACTTGTAACTCACACAGGTGAGAGTTTGAAAGAGCACTATGGCCACTTGAGGCAGGGCTTTCAACAGGATGGGGGTGCTACTGGTGGTGATCAGGAAGTAGAATTTCCCCCCACACCCCTCTTAAAAGGCACATTTTCCCTTGGATGAACAAGGCCCCTTGGGGACTCACCTGATGCAAGCTGAAGTGGTTCAGTTCAGGGTCTTTATTTTGCGAGCAAGCATCACCTGTTGCCAGTTGTGAGGCACAGATTTCAAAATGGGTTGGGTGCAGGCCACAACCAATTTTTGTCTAACATATTCAATTGGAAAAAATATAGTTTTGTTCTGTAACTAGTCGAGTTGAAAATTCAGCTGCATAATGACATTTTTGAGTTTTATAGCATATTTAATATGCCAATCTGTGCTTCAAATAAGCTGTACACGCCTTGATAAATTTGCTTTTGTTTCAGCTCATTGTAGCCTACACAAATGTAATGCAGGCCTGTATTGTGAACAACAAGCGTGATCTAGCACGCACCTTTGAGAAGTCAGCTCTTTCAAGGTATGCATTAACTGCCAGTATTGGATCTGGCCTGTAGGTGGTGCTAGTTGTTTAGTAAGCCATGTGAACTCATCGGCAGAAAATTTTCCCTGGAAAACTTGGCAAATAGAATAGCCCTGTAAAGTGTGTATGGCTCTTTGTTTCAATGTGGCTTGCTAATCTCTCGTGTGCAATTGTCTAATGCTTAACAGCTCTTGGGATATTAAGTAAAGACAAAACTTGGCATATTAAATCATTTATTATTCTCTACAAGAATGTGTTTTGTGATAGGTGTGCCACTATTATAAAAGAAATGGATCCCGACGACTTTGTGAACATATCTCACCTGTTTGTGCTCAGTCTCCGCCTCCGTCTGTCTCTTGGCAAACTCAAAGAGGCACTTGACTCTGGTAATTATATCTTTTTTTGAATGCATCTCATCTGTTCGCACTGAGGTTTTACCTTGTTTGTTCATTGGCAAACTCTGCATTCCGTTGGTAATTAAAGAATTTTACTTGTAAACACATCCCGTGCGTGAGTACCAAGTCCTCACAATGTGCTTGTGTCGTGGCCAATTCAAGGTGCTTTGAACTACAATGGTTATAATTGGCCACAGACTGGCTGAACCAGATCATATTTCATGAACTACGCGATGCTTCTTAAAACAGAGTGTGAACATTTTGCTTCACTTTAGGGCTGTTAGTATTGGATCAGGTTTGATTTGTCTGAGTAACAATTCAGATTGTGGTGTGTGAATTTACCAACAATAGTGTCAGTTTAGTTGTTGAAGCTGATTGGTTATTATGAATGGGGATTACGACAGGGCACATAAAACAGAAGACGTTGAATGTGCCGCAATTAATTTAACTGTGTGTGTATTCCAATGAAGTAAAATAATTATATGTTGCATAAAAAACTGATATAATATTCACATGTTTTTGTACCATTGGCCTAATATTCTTTTATTTTAATGATTTCATAAATTAAATGTCTTGCAGATTGTTAACTTGATGTTTCCTTTTGTATCTCCAATCAGCTGACAAGGCCTACGTGATCGCTGACAAGATTCATGACAACATCATGGAAGTTGACCTGTTCCCTCTCTACAGTCACACTCTGGCTATGTGCGGCAAGTAGGTTATTCATGCGATTGTCACGCCCTCTGGAGGCCAGACAGAAGGACTTGTTCTCAAATTTTTGCACTTAAATAAGAACTAAGAAACTGATTTTGAGGATTTGATGACACATTATAGAGGTTGAATACAACTTTAAAATAAAAAAAACTGTAAAATGTTGATATCAAATAATAGAACTCAAGTTATGTTTTAGTGTCTCTAAATAGTATAAACCTGAAGGCATAATGTAGTGTTAGCAACTTACAGCTGATTTCTATGGATTCTGGAAACAGGGATTCATTTTTCAGTCATCAGTGGGAAAGCCAGTTTTAAAAAATGACAGCTTGGACAGCACGGCCAAGAGAGAAATAAGACGTCCTGTTTCAAGACAACCTTAGTGCAAACAACGGCTAATTTTTTATTGAAACCTACAATTCGTTGCTTTTAGTTCGAGAATTATTCAGACATAATTGAAATCATAGACTATTACCATCTATTTTTACCACAAATGTCACGCTACCGATTGCCAAATGCTGACAGCTATGTTTTTGTGGGAATACCTCCCTGTTATGTAATGTCAGGGTGACCTCATATGGAATCCCCACATACGGTGAATGTGAATTTGGACCTGGGCCACCACTTTCAAATCCTAGGCGAGTCCCTTTCTGGAAACATTTTACTGACGCCTGTTGTCTCTTATCTCTCTGTGCATTGGGATTTTCTGCTATTTTAGGGACACGTATGGTGAAATTCTGAAGAAATTGGACCGGCTGGCCGACGAGACAGGTGACCTGAACGCCCGATGCTGGTATTACTCTTGCACTCTCTACATGACGCTAGAGACTGGTAAGTTGAGGAAGGTGACCTTCTTTAAAACTGCCTTAAAACTAACCTTCCTCAAACAATTTATTTACACCTCCACTTAAATTTTATTTATAAGGTGGACTGTGTTCCATAGACCCAAGACATGAATGCACTTGTGGCAAGAAATATTTGCTCATGAAACGGGACCAGAGAATTCTATCCCATAATTTATTACTTCTATCCCACAATTCATCAGCATTCCATCCTTACTGACTAATCACTTCAGTGGCAGCCACTTTGCTGAGCTTTGCGTGTAAGGTCTCGAGCAAACTCGTGGAACACTCGCTTTTCAGTCTCGTGATTTTTGTGTGATCTTGCTCTTTTTGCAAGAAACTTAGTGTGTGGAATTCTCTCCTGGTCTCAGCGTACTATTCCTTACACAGATAAGAAGTGATTGGTGGACTTGGGAAGAAAACCTACAGCAGCTGCTGTTTTTTTATTGCTAGAGGCGATTGTCGGCTTACAAAATGTCCCGCCTGGTCAAGCCAACTCACTGAACCTGACCTCAATCTATAATCAATTATTTAATAATTATATTGATCCAATGTAAGCCGGTGTTTTCATCACAACTAGCTGTGGAAGCTGTATGGTTATTGCATGTTCTGTAGGTTTTCAGCCTCAGGAGATTGAAAAATGCATCGCCTTTGGGACCGAAATTATGGAGACGCAGTCTCTGGTGAAAGAAGCTCTTCCGCGTCTTTGTCTGTTCGCCAACATATGCACCTGGTGAGCTGTCAGTCAGAGAGTTAATTGGGTCAACTGAAATACCAGTAAAGATTAACCAATAAAAAAGTAGAGTTGTTAGGTTTGGTTGATAATAAAAATGGTTTTGTTTGGTTTTAGTAACGGTTTGAACAATTATAGTAGATAATTGGCCTGCGAGCTGTGTGAGAAAGCTTTATGGTCTAGACTTGATTTAGCCTAGATTTGGAAACCGACGCTTTGTGGAGTTGAAACCAAATGGAGGGTTTTTGCTATGCTTTTTTCACAGCATTGTACAAAGAATTAATTCAGTTATTGGCTGCCTTCCCTAGGTTTTCACGTCATCGACGATGGCAAGAGGCTGAGCAGTGGTTCCGCCTTGCCACCTCATGCCAGCCCAAGGACATGTATTCCTTTCTGGCCATCACGGCCATAGCCAGGATAGTAGAGTGCGAACTGTTGGCATGTGCCAACGCTCTCACAGACGCAAACCGCACCACGGCCAGAGTGACAGAGCTGAAAAACAACATCACACGGGTAAGAGCTAGTTCTTGGCTTAATTTGTTTCTCACTTCCCGCAGGTATGGTAGTAAAGACTTTAAAAAGTTATCGCTTTTGCCTTTTCAAGAAAGCGAACTTCCTAGCCATAACAATTGTTGAGAATATTTTTTTCATAGATGGGCACACAAGTATTTGCATATATTCTGAAAACAATACTTCCATTTATCTGTACGATGAACCTTGGAATCCTTTCCTTAGGGTAATGAGCATCAATGTCTGGAAGATTTAAGTATGCCTCAAATGCCAGGGATAGTCCCCAACGTATTCTAACTAGGTATATCTCACTGGCGGAATTGTTCATACCCATGCATATTTTCCAAAAAAAATGGGAAAGCACTTTCACAGAACCTGCTTTACTTTATATATCTGCTTTACAAAATTAATGTTTGTCTTGTGTATATGGTGTGTTTCAAATTCTCCTCAAACACATGGCTAGTCTTCCATGCTGACCATACAGACAAGTACCATTTGTTAATCTTTCCTCATAAATTCTGGATGTATTCTCTTGATGTAGTATACAGACACTTTTGATTCATATTATATTAAGGAAGTGAAAAACTTGTAGTTTGAGAGAAAATTTTGTTTGTAAGAACAAAATTACAGCATGTGATAATTAAAAGAAAATTGCATTTGTGACAAAAGAATACTCTATTAGTGCAAACACCTGCCTTGTATATTTCTTGAGAGAGGAAGTGCTACCTTTAAATAGGTGTGTCCATTATTCATCTTGTCCTTTTCCAATAATGCCACTGTGCAGTGACGCCCTTTAAGTAAACTTAACTCTGGGCCGCAAGTTAGTAAGTGTATTCTCACATAGTTACATAACTCGTGGTATCCAGATATGGGGTAGTGGTATCCGAGATGTAACAGTGGTTGTTTATTTCCCTCTGTTGCTCATTGTCAGTATTTCAAGAAGCTAGTAGCCTCTTGCAACTACTTCCCCGTCCTGTTGCCACGGTACCACATTTTGATGGCGTACTGGAAGGCCATGCAGGGAAAGAAGAATCTGATGGCGGGGGAACGGGAGTTGCAACGTAGTATCAAGCTCAGCACTAAGATGGGCAACGAGCGGGACATGTTGTGGGCCCAGCAGAACCTCGATTGCTGGGTGCGCCACAAGGATCCCCTAATCAACTGGCTAGAGTTGACCGACCCGGAGACGCACCGTACTGTCTGCCATTCTAAAGCAGAGCCGGTCAGGTAAGAACGTGATCAGTTATTACCTGTGTGGGAAGTGGGGGCTGGTGATGAGAAACTGCTGTGAAACACGGCAGCTGCCGTAGAACTCGTAGGAAGCCGTATAAGGCCTAAAAACTTGAATTTAGAAAGAAGTACTTGAGGGATTTTTTTGAAGTGATGCAGCAACACCATTTTGTTTTAAGCTTTGAATTTTGCCCCAAGTTTATCACCAGGTTTGTAGTCAAAGGTTATTGTTCAATGTTGTTGGATTTGGAGGAATTACACCCAATTTTATGGTTAGGGCAAGCTTCAATAATGGTCCCATCTGTAGTTTTGTTGAGAAAAAATGCTTCATGTGTTCTCATTTGCTATATGTGGGTGCACAATGCCTGCACAACATTGTTACATTATCACATTGTCTCCTGGCTTCTCTTGGACTTAGGTTCACGTTGCCCCTTCCATACATGCAGTGGTCAGCACAGTACCGTTACAAGCACCGCAGCGGCCAGTACACATCCATGTCCCACATCACACCCAAGATGAACATGAAGTGGCGGGTGAGCGCCTCTGAACATGACAATAGTGTGTTAAGACAACACATGGATGGCCAGGAACGGTTGTCCAAGGACAATGAGGCACTATCGAAAGAAGTGTAGAGAACAGAACGGGAATTCAATCTTATCAAACTTATCAATGAAAACAGTTGTTTTAGAATAGCCTCACAAATTATAGATCATTAAATGCAACAAGGTTTTTGCAGACATTAGACTCATAATTATAGTAACAGTAAATCTCATCAAGCAAACTTAATGGCAACTCGTACTTTCAAAGCAAGACAATAAAGAAACATAGAGCAATGTGTGAGTTGTAGTGACATTGATTATTGACTTCATTTCAAAAGCGTATTTAACATTCTGGGAAGGAGGATGTGGGAGTAAGTCCTGGCTGAGAAGACAATTGTTTCGTTACCCCTATAAAATTCTGAACAGTCGAGCCCAGAGTGTGGTTACTTGTAACATGTGCTGCATTGCAGATCCTTCTGGCATACTTCAACACCGGAGATACAAAAAGCAAATCACTGAAAGAATCACTCACTTTTATTTACAATTCATAACCATATGTTGAACTAATAAATTACTAGTAATTAATATTTTTCAATTTTATTTACAAAACATGAGAGACTTATTTCACCTACAGCTACTGACCAATAAGCACCTCCAGTTCAGATTCAATCAACAAGGATTTTCAATAAGATAACTAGGGTATGTAAACAACACTGGCTGTGGTACTTGGGAACATAGGTCCTCACTTATACTATAAGCATGGCCTGGTATAATCAGTTCACAGACTCTTCCTTGAGCACCCTTTTAGTTGAGTGAGCGGAGTTTGGGTGCTTCCACGTTTGGCAGTCTGTGAGCCTGTTGGTGTAATGAATTCACTGGTCCCATCAGTCGTGTCTTTGGAAGTTAGGAAGGGTTCACAATGCTTCATCAGTGTTGTTTCCAGCCCTTGATAATGTCTAACAATCAATGTACAAAAATAGAAATATTCAACTACTCTCAAAGAAAACACTATAAAATTGAAAGCATTGAATTATCAAAGAGCCCACTAAAATTTAACGTTACATCAGCTGATGTGTTACTACTTTTATTTCTACACTATTCCCTTCCCAGTCATTCTCTATGGCCTAAAATAAATGATTTGCACCACACAAAATTGCTTCTAAGTTATGACCATAATGACCCATTTTTGAAGGTTCACCAATCAGATTAACCTCCATAGTTTTTCAAAGTCTTCTACTTAAAGAGCACTGAATGGTGTGGGAATGAAAATCATTTTGCTATAGTACGGAAAGTTTTGTGATATATTTTGTGTTATTCAGTTATTTATATTAGTTTCGCGTAGGGAATAAGAAAAAAGCATGCCTTTAGGACAAGGGTTGGCTAGCTACAGTCCACAAGAAGCATCCAGGCCTCAGTTTTGTACAGCCTGTGATGACGATACTAACATACCATCTGTTTTTGCAAACAAATTAGTAAACCAACCAGATTCTTGTTGGAAGACTGCACAGAATTTCAAGACAGCAGAATGCAGATGCTACTAACTAGCATACCATTATGGTCAAACTCTACAAAATGTTTTGGGGCTCATCCTCTCCTTATTTACCCAAGCAACGTCGATTCAGTGGCCTGTTCCAAGAAAACTGACTTGGCTAAACAAATCTCAAACATTAAGTCAATTTTAAGATAAAACTTAAATTTGTCTCAAGTCCGTTTCAAGAAATTGACCTTAAGTTTGATTTAAGTTTTGTCTTTAGCTCGACTAACCTTCTGGATGTGGAAGTTTCAGTTTGGATGTTGAGACAAATCTTGGACTTAAATAAAAATAAAGTTTAATGTAAGTCAGTTTTTTAAAACGGGCCCCAGAATCAGTCAGTGTGGTCTTCCTATGCATCCCTTACTCCATAGATTACAGGGACTATTTTCCGAGTTATTAACAAGAAATTACTAAAGAAAGACCTTTGCCTTGGAAAACGTGGTCAGCTGCTGAATGCACTCGTGACTGCCCACCATGGACTCTGACACTAGTACACAAGCTTTATTATAGTCTGGTGGTCAAATAATCCGTGCTGGAATGTTTTAACACATGACAATTAAAAAGTAATTACACGTGAAATCACATTTCTACTAAGAGCAATGCCTTGAAAATCTCGTGTACTCGAAACCTGCTTGAGGCACCTCGAGTGAATCCCACTACAACGGGCTCCACTCTGTGACCAGTCTCTGCAACCCTAAATTGACGTGAATTTTACATTTTGTTCCAAAGACCATTTTACTGGTTACTAGCTTATATCACTGCACTACTTGTGACCACCAAACTACTTAAAAATTGACCAATCGTGGTACACTACAAGATTATAGCATACTTTTAAATTTCAAGCAATAGGATTGGCTAATTTTTTAGTCTTGAGCTCCAGTAAAGATAGTTGGTCATGGACCCAAAAGTTATTCGCAAAGACGAGAATGAAAGCTGTCGCCGTTGAACTTGCCTAAGACGAGATGCAAAAAATTTTTTGTTCAACATTACTTTATGGGTTTTTCAGAGCCACAGGAATACAATAAAATAGACAGAGTAACGTTCTGTCAGAATTGCATGTAATTTGAATACAACAATTCTTTAAAACACCCACAAAATGGACCTCGGAGTCGTCTACATGACTTTGACTAGCAAAGTTCATAATCAGAACAATCGTATTGTTGCAAGCTTTATCTCCACTGCCAACAACTGTAAACTCCCATTCACTAAAATTACAACACAGCCCACAGTACAAACCTTTGACACCAAGCATGTTTGCACCCAGATTTACTAGCTATATTTTACACTAGCTAAATCTGTTGCACTAGCACTATAAAATCCTAAATGAGGTTACATCCCACAATACTATACACTCAATAGCAAACTTACCATACGTGACTAGACCCGAACAACGTAAACATCACTAACAGCAACAGGATTTTCAAATGAAACATCAGGCAATTAAATTAAGTAGTAGCCAAAAAGAAATTCAACAAAAATGGCAAGATCATTAGAATCAGCAACTGTGTTAAAAAAGCATACAATAATGGGTCCAAGTTGAATGTTTTTGTGCAGCTCAATAATGTTTAAGTTAAAAAAATACATATCAGATTCTGTGGATGACTAAAAGTTTGGCAAGTAATCAACTAAATTGCACTGTGCAAACAATCCTAATTTCTGAGACTATGTCTGGCGAAAATATGACGACAGCATTAACATTCCCATGAGACAGAAGCCTGTGGCTACCATGTTCGCACTTGACTGACGTCCCACTGCTGTCGACCAGACGTGTGGTCGCATGGAGCCAGCATGATCCGAGACCCATCACCCTCTAGACACTTCTTGGCTCTAACGTGTTCCAGCAGTCCCGTGGCCTGACCAAACAGAAACAAATGAGAGTGCTATTCTTCAGGTCAGCATTTGTTGCCAAGGGCGGATTCATTAAAGGACCTAGTAAGGGAGGGAGACATAACTAGTAAAGGGGGACATAACTAGTGGGGGGCATTCCGTAAATGCAAGACACATGGTGTTTACCTGCTTATGGAATAGAAATACAGTTTTTAAGTTACAGCTTAGTACTAGCAAAATTCAACATTCCAGCATCGCCAACCAATCATTTTGGTGATGGGCACTTTGCTAGTAAGCTTACTTGCGAAATGCTCGCTTTTCAATTGTGTGATTTTGTGTGGACTTGCATGATCTTGCTTTTTTCACAAAAAAACTTGCTCAGGTCTCTCAAGTCAGAATTCCAGCTATTCTGACATACTATCTCTGAATTTTGCTACGATTCAAGACCAGTGGAAAATAAGTCATGAAAGTTAAAGTTGCATTTTGCTCACCTGAATGTGACTTGGGAATAGAATACTATGATGTCATAGGAATATTAAGAGACTGATTAGTAAATAGACTTTTGCTTTAAGCTAGCTAAACACGGCAAAATGCAGCTTTAACAGAGAATGCTAATGCATCTTTCTCTTCACTTGGTGTTGAACGTCAGTGCAAGTTAAAACAGTAGCAAAGCTACAACTTTTTGAACGAAACAGCCACACAATTTCATTTTGCTTAGAACTCTGAATTATAACGTTCAAACTAAGAAACTGGTGAAACGAGTACTTGTTATTTGAATCAATGTCACTGCTTCTAAGAAGTCAAAAAATAATCAAAGCCCTAAACGATAATTTTCCACTTCAGCATATTTTAAACCTCTGTCAGAAAATCCCAACAGGTGGTGCTAGCACGTCATGTCGAAGCACATGAATAACTCACCTTGTCTAACTTCCAAAAGCCGTTGGGTTCCACTGGACAGAAGTGGACTCCCACCTGACCACCCTGTAGGTCAATACAGCGCTCACCCGTGGCCAGTTGACCCTCTATGTTGAGACGGAACATCTGCACGGGAAAGGTGAGAACTTCTACAACACACACGACTAGAACACGGAGAGGTAGTGGCCTTCATTTCAAAGCCACTGCTGTCCCGCAGTTACACTGTCCATCAATGCAGTGATTGTAAGTTACAAGATCAATTTATTCAGCTCAGGTATCCAGTCATTACACATGAAAACACCTGAACACTATAATACCGCTAACTTTGTCAGGCAGCTCTTTCTCAATGAGTCTTCAATAAAATCAGCCGCAGATTCACGAAATCAGGCTTTGGGTTATAAGTCAGAAAATCTGTTTACAACTAGAAGCCAAAAGACAGAAATGTAGAGCCCGCTCAGAAGCAAGCTAAAAACAGAAAGAAATCACTTTTTGGTCATTCATAGCCAGAAACATTACTTTTGGCTAACGATAAAAGCCAACAGACTCTTTGAAAGACAAGGCCCTGACCTATCAAAGAACTAGACATTACAAGTAAAGACTGTCAAATTTTCCATCCCAAGCTATGCACACAACTCAATGCATCCAACTGGGCTGACCACAACGCTCGTCACATACTGTCCGAATGCACTGATGGTCTTGTGGGGGGGGGGTAATGCTTGGTTATTTATTGTTATTACTCAGGTCAGATGTGTAATCATATCAATAGCCAACTTCCATGATGTCCTTTCAAATTTCGCCAAATAACTTTTCATCTGTTCATTTTCAAAGCATAACACGTTCGGAATACTCAATGACTGAAAAATTTGAATTCTTAGAACAATGTCACACTATTGCTTATAATCCTTTGACCACTATTTTTCTAAAAAACCTCAACTACTGGTGACGTCGTCTTTGAACCATATATTCTTAAAATCATGCAGGGAACCTTCAAGCAACACATATCAGCCATTAAAGGCCCTTCTTAAAATACCGTCCCAAGCCTTCATTTTTGACGGCTAATGTTAACACACTGCTTGAAAGTAAATATAAAATGTGAAAGACAGATCCCTGGCCCATAGAGCATAAAATAAGTGCAAAATTTTATGCGAATCGGCCAACAAACTAAAGATAAAACAAGCATTGAAAAGCAAAAAGCCTGAAAATGACACGTTAAGATTTGCTATATAATCGAAGTTGTCCGAAACAATATATTTGGCACATAAATAATGCATTTAAAGGAATGTTATGGGTAGCAATGAAAACAATTAAATAGGTGCTATTTAGAAGTAAATGACATCGCATTTTAAAAAAGACAAATTGGTAATAATCTTACGACAAAATGTAAAAAAGAAGTCATAGATTAACGATGGCCAAAGCCTTTCAACAAAAACACAGATTCCCTGTCACAATTAATTAAATCAGACGTGTTTGCCTCACCTGGTTACCCCCATAGTGGTGACAATGGCTGAGGCCAACTTTGGAGCCTGGCTGGCCACCCATGGAGTCAAGACACATACCAGTGTTACGCAACTTGAACTGAAATAACCAAAAGCAATGATTATATGCTGTCGTCTTCGTTCAGAAGAAAGACAAAATGGGCTGAGCACCTGTAGGGGGGCTCACACAAGTGTGTAACTTGGATTTTTGACAGAAGAAAGAGGCATGCCATGACAGCTCTAACTTCTGGTGAAATTTGGTGCCAAAAGATATGTACACTTACGTAAAAATTTCATACATAGAACTCTAGCCCAGGAATGCCAACTCGCGCATGTGACCAATATATTCTATTATTAGAGCTTGTTGACAACTATGGAACAGGTGATCATTTGTCTCTTTGTCATGAATATTGCTATTATCCAGAGTCCACTTTCTTTTGTAACAGAACAATCATAAAAATGTGTGCCAATGTCTCTTGTTTATAGTAACACACACTGCATGTAACAGGATCACTAATTTTTACTTTCTGAGGAAATGAGTTTATTATATTTACGATCTTCTATGGAAAGTCCTACATTGCAGCAGATGTAATGATCTATCCACGGTACATTTCAAATCTACACAAAAGATGTTTGTTCATTTTTTATCTATCAGAAAGACTTTATCTGCAAATTTCGGACAGGTAGTTGGAGTAGTTACTAGTTTACCACATTTTTGTAAATAAATTTTTACTGTAGAACTGTATCAAATGGCACCAAAGGCCCAATTAATATTTAACGAATTTCGGATGAATGCCTGACTAAATTCTTCACAGCAACTGTGAGGGTACCATATTCTAAAACGTTTGCTTTATTGGATAGAAATCTTTTAAATAATTGAAATTACTTACCCGCTGGATTAATTAGTCCTTTAATATGTAACCTTTCTGGTTCATTTCCTTTTTATCTTACTTATTACACCCAGTTATTTTTCGCATTTTGGTAACAAAATGTTTTTTAATCTGTCAGGTATGCAAAATGATGATTATTTAATATGAACTAAACTATTATTTGCTTCTGCTACACACATGCACCATCAAAATTTGACGAAGGTCTTTTTAAAGAATGATATGACTCTTACGCAATGCGGTTGTAAAACGGCGGAGTTACAAAAAGTTATAGCGACAGTAAATTCCATAGGAATAACCAACACCAGAACAAACGAATGCAAACAAATGCCACGCATGCGTGGCGCGAGCTCGGCAGCGCAAGACAGAGGTTGGCATTCCAGGGCTGATGTTGCATCTATTAGACTAAACCCTGTTTTCCAACCTACAAAGAAAATTCAAAAGTTCCACAGTGACAATACTTCTCTTTTGCCAGCAAATTGACAGAATCAAGTACTTCCAAATGAAATCAATACAATTTAGAGCTCGGGATACTGTGATTTGAGCTTAGATATTATGCAGAAAAAATAAAGCAGCAATCCCACTGTCGGAAAATTTCTCAATTTAAAGAAAAATTCTGACAGAAAAAGGTATTACAAGTTTTACTCATCCCGTTTTGTAAGAGATCATCAATGCATAAAGAAATGTTTGTACATATTCCCCTCAAGTGTAAGGTGTGAGGCCTTGAATACTAGATTATAATAAATTCTAAGTAGGACTGACTGAATGATTACTCCAAACCTTACCTCTCCCCACACTTTGTTGGGTGGCGGAGGTGGGAACCGATCATACACTTCATACGCGACATTCTCCATAAACCACTTGAAGCTTTTACACTTGTGGTCCCGCTTAAACTTGAGCTGTTTGCTGATGTCGCCTATGGGGTAACCGCGGATGGTGGGCTCGCGGGTGTAGAAATACTCCTTGTGCTCATCATCCAGCCACACTTCAACCACTCTCATGTAGTTCTGAACAAAACCAAGTGATAACAGTTAACATCAAAATCACCGACATTCATTTACCAGTCGAGAGAACTTCCCAGTTCCGCCATGCTTGTTGGAATTAATTGATAACATTCCCCAGAACCATCTGATACACCCTATCGGAAACTTAACATACTACATCTTGAGTTCGTTTATTCCAGATGGCCAGGAATCGAATTTTCCTGGGTACACATGCAAAATCTATATTGTGTCTAAATATAAGACGAAGTATGACCCAGATGAATACGACGAGTCCTTTCATTCTCACCATCACCAAAAAATAGAAATCCAACATCCCAGTTAACAATTCACCAGGGTACAGATGGTCATTAATGACTAATTAAATTTCCAAGTTCATATACTAACTAAAACATTCAAATAGTGCTCCACATGACTTCTACAAAATAGTCTACTAAACATAGTCAGCTCTAACAGAAGACTGTCAGTGAATGTTAGCAAGTCAGTGGATCAGCTAAGTCATCGATTCACCCAAGGGGGCAGCACCAGTTGTCATGATTATAAAAAATCTGACTAGTTTTAGCATTCTGAACTGCAACATTAGTCGATTTCATCATGCAGGTCAAAACTACTACTATTCTCTTTACATGCAGTGAGTTGTGAATGGCCTGGTAATAGACTTGTAGGGCCAACTGTTGACTGCCAGTCTTCATAAATTAGGCAATATCACTGTCAGGGCTTGGAATGACCAATGACAAAAAGGAGAAAATTTTTCCAAGTGATGTATTGTTCCACAAATAAAAGCAGTAAAATTTAAGTGAAACAAACGTTTTTGCATAAACAAAATCAAAATAATGATAAAAAGAGGAGGAAAAGGAAGAAAGTGGAAATCAAATAAGAGGAAATTGAAACCAAAAAAGAGGAAATCATCTTAAAATAGGAAAATTCCAAGCCCTGAGTGTGTTCTGGTCATTACAGGCGATTAACTGATCTTATCAGTCCATCTCCTACTCTGCTAATAAGACTGAAAGAAACTGTGACATCAACTCACCAACAAGATGACAGGAATCTTTGGGTTGACCTTGCCAAATCCATAGGGCATGTGATTCCTGTAGATGTGACCGACCCGTGAACATGGAACCCACTCTATACTGCCGCCACACTGCCAGATCTGACAAGACAGAGGTCATCATGAGGTCAGATGACTCAAATAAATGAAGTCCAGAGAATATCAGAACCGGAGCTCGCACATTTGTTCAAAGTGAAACGAGCACAATAGAGAGACAACAGCAACACGAAATGAAAAACCATCCTGCTGATCCCAACAGGCAAGAGGCATTTCTGGAAGCACATAAAGGCAATTCTGATTTGTTCTTGGAATAGCTGATCAATACTATTAAGTTTATAATAATCAAAACCATTTCCGACAAGACAGCTTTTCTTTTGGAAAAATGCAAAACAAACAGGATAGTCTTGATAAACTGGACGCCACAGCCACCTTCAAGAACAACCCCGCTAAAACACAGAGATTAAGAGATTATCACCAAACCAGACTACTGATAATCGGCTGAATTTTGATATTCCATTAGATCAAGGCAGTTTGATTTATAACAGGAACAGATACACTACTGCGCAGTCTAGATAGCTTACCTTGAATGAGAGTTCAAAATTTTCACCACCCCAAATCTGCATGCCCTCATCGTAGGCACCCAGTTCAAAGAAGTACTTTCTGTCCATAGCAAACAGACCACCTGCATGTGTTGGGGATCTAAAGAGAAAATCAAATTAAAATTTTAATGTAATACATAACTTCAAACAGTGAAACAGTGATTAGTGACATTGCTCGTCTTGCTAAATGTTACGTTCTTTATAAAATGCACTTAACTGTAATGCACAACGACACAGAGCCCGTAAAACCACAAATAATAAATACCCACCTGGAATTACACTTAACACCATTAAAAGCAATTTTTTAAACTGACAAGAAAGACATTTTATAAGTTACGATAATTCAAACAGACTATCACCAAAGAAGGGCCGCGCAACTTTTAGTGCCTCAGAGCTATAGTATCTATCTTCCACCTAAGACAGAGACCAATCTCAGAGGAGAATTGGTCTCTGTCTTAGGTGGAAGTCTGTTTGACTCAGAGGGGAAATATGTGATAGATGATATAAACGGTGCTATAAATAATGTAAATTTTAGTGACTCTGATACATGGTGGAGAAAAGTAAATAAACTCCCCTTATTGTACAAAAGATACAGAGGAGGCAGTGTGGCCTAGTTGATAAGTGTCCGCTTTCTTTACTCAAGGTCGTGGGTTCAAGTCCTACCAGGCACACTGCTAAACCCTTGAGCCAGGTTTCTAGCTCCTCAGCTCGGTTTTAACCATATATCAATAAAGCATAAAAATATTTCCAGGTGACCAGTGCAATGGGCCCACATGCGAGGCCTGCACACGTCAGGTACAACGTGTGTCAGACTGCCTGCAATTATTTTTTATTTATACAAAAGATACAAAATTGCATTGGTTTCAATACCGCTTAATTCACAGAATATTACCAGCTAATAATTATTTACATAAAATTAAAATAAAAACAAGTGATCTATTCTCTTTTTGTGGTGAACACAGTGAAACTTTTCTCTATCTCTTTTGGGAATGTCGTCTTGTCTCCGGTTTCTGGCTCCTGTTTGCTGAGTGGTTAAAACAAACATATCATGTAAATTTTCATGTGGACAAGATAGCAGTGTTTTTTGGGAAACATTCAGTTGGAAAATTGTAATATTAATCTGTTGATCATGTAAGCAAAAAATTACATATTTAGCCAAAAGTTTGTTAAAAAACCTTAATTTCCAATTGTTCATCAACTTTATTAAATTACATCCTGAAGGAAATACGGTAATTGTTGACTAATGATTTAATGTTATTCTTTGTAAACGATGTATAATGTATTGTTTTATGTGACATGTAATTATCGTGCTGGAGCAAAATAAAAATATAAAAAAATCTCAGAGGGTAAAGGTGTTACCGTGTAGAACTGATGCATTACTCTTCCATAAGTCTTGAGAGCAATAACCCATCAAGACACAGAAGCAGGGACCTGACTTCAAAAATGGAAATATGTATCCAATGAAGGGAAATTACCTTCTCCATTTGCCACCAATGCCGCAAATATTCAAACACAAAATCAAACATTGAGGACCCGGATGTAAAGCTATACTACGCCACACCTGTGTACCCATTGTTTCAACCACTTGATCACTGAGCATCCAAACAATTTTGTTTCTAATTATACACACGGTCACTATGACAACATTACATACTTAGAGCCAAGGTGTCGATTGTCATTCTTTGGTTACTGTGATGAAAAAAGACTGAACACCTACTTGTAAGGCTCGCTGGGGTGCTGGTGTTTCTTTAACTCTCTGTCTGGCACAACTGACTCCTTGTAGAGAAAGCCCCACTCAAAGATACCTCGGTGATGCTGAGCGCCATACACTGGAGAGTAGCGCATAGTGTTCCAGTCAATGCCATCAATGGTCGGCACGGCCATGATAGTCCTGACGTAAATAAATGATACACGAATTGGGTGAAGACGTTGTCTATGCCTAGTATAACAGTTGTATCTTCAGTCATTAGTTCTGGATTTACTAGTACAGGGCTATAACAACACTGAGCTTACACACTAAATTTGACAGCTTAATAAAACTCTTGTTTAAAGTCTTGTGTATATCATAATGTTACATTCGATGCTTTGCAAACCAAAGCGGAAAAAATACAATCATGGTATTCCATACTGTGCTTGGTGAAAAATTACGCAACAAGTTACAATTGACGTATGGGTTGCTTACCAGGGTGCATCCCCTGAAATACCAGAAATTTTGGAAAGAGAACTTTCGAGAAAATTTTGCAGACAAGCTGTCAAGCATTTTTAAATCTGAAACTGACTTACAGAAAGAAGCCAGGCCTCAAAATACTGGGCAGCCTGTCTACAGGATCCGTAAAAGAGCTCAAAGAAAATCTGATACTATATTTTCAAGAATTTCCCAGCAATTTTGTTATTAACATTTCGAGGCCATAAGCAAATAACGGGTGTCAAAAACTCTGCCCATTTAATAAAGTGTCCTAGTTCACAAACAAGCAAAAAACAAAATTTAACATAAACCACCGATTTCTTGTCATTGTGTTTCAACCAGATAGTCATGTAGCCTGGCATCTTCCCATAATTGCTTCAATTTTTAAACCATGAATTAATGGAAGAGAAATCTGGGCTAAAATTTGCAACTCTCCTGAGAATACTGAGCCGTCTGACAAAAGTGATGTGTTGCACCCACCTATCATATCTTATCCTGGCCAACAGAGGTACAAGCCAGTTCTTGTTGCCTTCACAGTGTGCGTCCAGGAAGACAATGACATCACCCGTGGAGTACCTGGCACCTGCCGTCCGTGTCTGAATCAGCCCAAGACGCTCCTTATTTCTGTAAAGCTTCACCAGCCCTTCCTTAAAGTTATCCTTCAAGTATTTCTCAAGTTTTTCTCCAAGATGAGCTGTCGAGGAAAGAAGTGAAAAATGACATGCGCACAACATTACTTAATTGTGACAGGAGTTATCCATCTCACACTATTCTAGACTCCTTTGAGAAAATGAAAGTAAAGTAGATACAATACTACACAAAACCCTGTTCGAGTGATTACACCCTAAACTGGGTTTGTCGCATACTATTGCATAATTAATACATCTCATGAAGTGTAAGTGCAATTCGTAATCAGCCTTAGACTTATCATATGGGATGTACCACAATCTTGCAAAGTATAAGTAGCATTACTTTAGAAACTGACTTCAGGGCCATATGCTTGTCAACATTTTGACTAACGGCAGAGCTGAAAGTACTAAATAAGATTGCGTTTAACATACAAAAGTAACTAGTCAACGTTGTTGAAATAGAAAAACCCTCGGTGATGATTGCTTCTGGTATGGACACGTCTGACAAAGTGATCAACGCCCCTAACATTTACCTCTGACAAAGTGATCAATGCCCCTAACATTTACCTCTGACAAAGTGATCAACGCCCCTAACATTTACCTTTCTCACGAAAAGTGTTATAAGCAAACCAGTCTTTTTCAGTAAACGAACAATTACATTTTATGTAATCAATGTTGAGAACACCTACGTTTGTCACTGAAATCATCCACCATGACGATTTCCTTGAGGTACTGCGGCGGACTTGTATTGACGATACTGTGCACTGTCCTCACAAGAGTTGAGAAGCCCTCGTTGTGAAAGACCAGAATGACACTGGCTGTTGGCAGGTCTGTCGGGTAGTGCCAATATTTACACCTGAAGATGATAAAGGTAGATAGAATGTGTTTCTTAAGTGGCTGATCTAATGAGAGTAATCAGGGGTAACTAGATTGCATGACATTGTATCGTATACTACAGATTACCGCACATCTAGGTACAACAAAAAGAGCAGATTTAATATTCAACAGTGATCCCTGTGTACCTTCCTTATGAGTTGCTGTCAACACATACAGTAGGTATACAAGTCTACAGGTTTTCATAGCACCAAAGAACTTTATGAAGTATGAAAGTATGATTGTATATTGAGCATAGTATGTGAAAGTATCATGTGAATACGATAATCACTTCTGAGATACGATGTTCTGAAGTTCGTTAAAACTGGACATTTTTCCAGTCTTACAGAACATTAAAAATGCCAGAATTAATGAACTTCAAACTTTCGGTGCATTTCCAACGCTTGTGGCAAAACAGTTACAAAATGGTATCACATCCGTCCAATGAAATCAGCAGTTAATAAACGGAAGCTCAAATTGATATAAATCCTTACTCCTCAAGTCGTGTGTCTCTAACCGTTCTATCCATGGGCACTTTATCACTGGCCACCATGTTGAAGCCAAACTCATGTATCGATGCGTCCGCAGCACGCTTCTCTTCCATGGCCACCACCACCCCCTCTCCCAAATCTCCTGTGACCAACAGCAATCCCGTTATAAAATTTTTCAATAAAGAACAAAACAATACCGCCATTATTGAATCTCTATCCTTCACAGGCTACAAATGGTATTGGTCTTTGGCCATAAAGAAGACAAGAATTTAATTAAACATAACCACGTCAACCAAGGACTAATCATTTCTAATTAAGTGATCAGTAATTTTCAAATTCCTAACTTCTTGCTAACAAGCACTGAAATTTCATCTTGGAGATAGCCGTACCTTACAAGGTCTCCTGCCAAATTTCATTTTGTCATCCCCCTTCACACAGACAGGGCTTTTAAGCAAATGCTCAATTTGTGCCTGTCACTTTCAGCGAGTGCTGGTCTCAAAATAAGTCCAGGTATAGACCAGAACCAACTAGATGCTTTTTGGCCTAATACAAACCAAAGTAATATCAAAAGTTCGTTACCTGGTCTGTTCATGTTTGGTGGTTCGGGAGGTTCAAAATTACCCAGAACCCTTGGTTTCATCACCTGTTCTGGTCCATACTGTCTCTCTTGCTCTGTTCCTGCCTTACTACTCTCAGACAATACATTATCCTTTTCAGGCGGAGCTACAATATTTTCCCCAGGTTTCTCCAAAATGCTCTCCACAGCGTGGCTATCCGGACGTCTCTTCTGAAAAAAAAATCCTGGTTGTTATCCCCTATATAACACAGGCATCATCACCCTGACTTAAATTAGAAGTCTTCCGAGTCACAGCATACAATACATATCAAGAAAATAAAGTGTGTTCATAAGATACATCAAATATGTTGATGCAAAACCTAATGATGAGTACCTCATTTTTGATGTTTTGTAAATAAACCCAATGATGTGTAGTGCACCCCAACTATTGAAGATATGTACATAATTGAACACAATGATGTAGTACATCCCATCTGTTAATGATTTGTACATGAGACTAATGTGCAGTGCACCCAATCTGTTGATGTTTTGTAAATAAACCTGATGACGTAGTGTATCCTATCTTTCGATGCTTTGTACATGAAACTAATATGCAGTGCACCCCATCTGTTGATGTTTTGTACATGGAACTAACATGCAGTGGAAACACTAGTCTTTCAAATTACAAATTGCTTATACATCTTAATGAATTTTGCATGACGCCCATCTGCAAAGTTATTGTTAGATCTAAACTGTATAAACAAAGTTCTGAAAGCATGGTATAAGATACAGAAAAGATGCTTTTGGTAAAGATGGATGTCTTTGTCTATAACAGATTGATGTGCATCCTATATGTTGTATATACCTAGTACTCCATATAAAACACAAGCACTCTAAAAAGTCATTGAATGTCACTTTAAAAATGGAGCTGTAGTCCTCTTATCTGCATGTTTTCAAGCATTAAACTGTTTTGAACAAACCACCACAGCTCTAAATGCAAATGTACCTTAATTGCCAACCTTCATATACTTCTTTTTACAATATTCCTACGTAATTTGCCTGTATCAAACATTGCATTTGTATGGGACGACGCTTCATCTTTATCCTCCATTAGCACAAAAATTGCCACTCTCATTTGATGGTGTATGGCCAAAGGGAGAGAAGGTGCCAAAAGGATGACTTAAGAGCATCTTTAAACAGGACTTTGATGGCTGACAACTCTGCTGTTAAAAGGTAAATAAAAAATATGCTTGACCCATAGTTCAAACAGGAAGTTGGCTGCAGTTACAGTTTCTTTGGAAATTCATGAGCAGAACAAAACATGCATCTTCCACAAAAAAATTTGCCATGTGATAATAAAAAATAGAATGGTCACAGGTTACAAAGCAACATTTGAATCTCACGAAATTTACCCACAATGCTGCAATATTTGCCATGCAGTTCTCTGTCGTCATTTTGGCACCATAGGAGTTTCTCACGTTACAAGTTTTTCTTGACAGTATTAATTGTATTTGACATTTTAATGTCAGCAAAGTTTCACAATCACAATGAACACACAATAAATAGTATTTGATGAAACTTGAATGAAAAGACTTCAAGGTTGACAATACCTTTGTTTCATATACAAGAAAGACCTAAAAAGTAGTCATTTGAATTCACTAAAATTTATTTTTGTTAACAGCAAATAACAACAGAGAGGTTCGCACTAATCTCTGATAGAATCAAATGAAAGGTGATTGCATTTCACTAACTAAATAACCTACTTATCTGTTACTACGGTGAGGACCTACATTGTAAAAAATATGCCAACTCTTACCTTTAACAGCTCTTTAATGATATTGTGTGGTTTAATAATGGTTTATCAGTCAAAGTGAATACATAACTTGTCCCAGGTCATCAAAAACCATAAACCCCATAAACCCATTAGCAACAAACCAATTGTTACACGTCAAATATTTTTCAATAGAAGGATGGAGCTATATAAGATCTTCATCATAAGTTCCATTTTACCAAAGCTTCCTAGCACAAAATACAAAAACCAACTTTTGTTGTCAGTATTTCACCACGGGTGCATTACCAGGGCCTTATAGAGATCAGGTGAGCAGGAGGAGATGCACCTTTAAATAATTGACAACATATCAGGGGCAAACCCGAGGTGGTGACCACGGGAATCCAGAAATTGTTGCCAACTAGGGAGAGCAGTGGAAAGTGATGTGGGGAATGGGAACAGTTTGGATAAGTGGAATATCTCTGCAGTGCCACCCAAAAAAATTTTTATCTCTGAACAGGCTGATTTACCAATGTTAAGCTGATCGATAATCTATGATTATTGACTTTCATCGAGCTCAATATTTTGTATTTTATAAAAAAATGTAATAATTGCATTGTTCCTGCCTTGGTCATTATCAAATTTTTGGGGTCTGAAAATCAAAATATACTGAACTCGATTAGAGTGAATCATAACAAGTTGTTGACCAACTAAAATAACACAGCAAAAATAGGCCACACAACTTTCTATCATTCATTCAGGCCATCCCACACAAGAGCAGTAGAGAAAGTCTAATCAAATCTTTAATTATTAAGCTGATTCCACTCAACCCATCGTCTTCACGTAACCAATGGGACCTGAGATTTTGTTTGGTAATTGGTGACCCGGATAAAAATCCTAGGTTACCCTATCACATCTGAACATGTACTCAAAATACTACAAGAAGCAAACAATTTTTTTAATTTGTGTGGTGATTGTCCGTTTTTTATTCTTGCTATGGCTAAAATATGATGTAACCAACACTTCAGGAGGTGAGAATGCAAGTGATATTGGGCCAAGAGGCAGGCCTTTATCCAGGCTTTCGAAAATAGGGTGTCCAAAATGGGGTTTCCAATATTCCAGGGCGTCCATGATTCCGACGCGTAACCCCCCACTCCCAGCAATCCCCCCAAACACGCAGATTTTTTTTTACAAAAAATGCATAGACCAAGGTTTTTACATCTAAGTTTACAAAACAGCCTTCTATAGTGAGCATTTTTAGTAAAAAAACTGTGCAGACCAAGACTTTTCCAATGCTATCAACCAAGTGTGAGCATAGCAACATTGTATATACTTTGTATATACATTGTATATTTCTTCCTGCTTTGAAAAAAGAGCCACCACTGAGAGTCTTCATAGGCTTCCTAGTAATCATTACAATGTGTGTGTCCAAACTTGAAATGTTCCTATTGATAGTGGGTGTCCAAATGATACATTGGGCATCCTTGCCAGCAAGTCCATATTAGTGCTAGGATGTCCATATTAGTGCTAGGGCGTCCATATTAGTGCTAGGGCGTCCATATTAGTGCTAGGGCGTCCATTTGGACGCCGAGTATGTACTGCATAAAGGCCTGCCAAGAGGTGAAAATTGGCAGTCATGCATGTGTGGTGAGTCTGCAATGAGTGTGGTAGGAATATAAAGGCCTCTCTTAATCACTCGCCTACGGGCAATTGCTCCTCGCTCCACTGGTTAAGATGCCTGGCGTTGAAGCAAGAGGTACTGGGTTCGAAACTTGGGAATAGGTGACTTTTCACTACACATGCAAGACATTCCTGATTTCATGCAGGAGCTGAAATCCACTAGAAAACGCCAACCACATAATCTCTGGTATAGCATTAACCATTTGCAGATTACGCCCGTTTTTCACTTCAAGTACCTCACTGATTTCATTTTCAGCTCTTGTCAATGAGATCTGGTAACCTAGTAAGTTCAAGGGCAGCGCACCATAGGGGGCTAGGGGTCTATAGCCTCCCCCACCTTTTTCAGTGCTTCGCCACCCATGAAGTTTCCATGTGGCGATCTGGGAATTGTGCCAGTTCCGCAGTTGATCTTGCACCATTTTCAAACCACAGACCAGCTATCTTTCAGCAATGACAGGCCCTCAACCACTGTCTTGTTGTTACCCTGTGCAGCTGTCATACAGAACTAGAGAAAGATAAACACTTAAATACAATGAAACAACTCACATGAAGTCTTCTTGCCTTCGTTTCCTTGTCTTTAGATTCAAGTTTGGAGATAAGAATTGGCCCCAAGAAAACCAGTAATATAATAACAACAAACACGCGGAGGAAAAATTTTGGTGTTAGACGCATTGCTAAACACAGCGACTCAACAAGGTTAAGCAGGAATGTTCGACAACGACCTCAAACTGAGCAGGCCGATTTTGAGAATGCTTAAAGCTTGTTTGCAAAATTGATGTGAATGTAGTTACATCATAGACTATGATCTATGATAACATGCAGCTTCAGTTTCAAGTCAACGACACTTCAAGCACGAGTTGACAAGAGATCGTCTGAGTGACATGTGACGGAGACGGTCCCATTGATTTTGTCAACGTGGCCAGTCGCTGGTTTTGAACACGGTCTTAAGCTGGCTAAAAAACCGCAACGTTGACTCAGATTTGCACAAGGAGAAATTCATAGGCTACAGAAAGTCTCAGTAGACAAATTTAGGAATTATGTCCAGTAAAATGACAACTATGCGAAAAATTTGTACGTTTTCCTTAGCCTTTGGGTCAAGCAGACCGACTTAACCTGATAACGGATGTGTAAGTGCTTACCCAAGATTTCGAATTTTATTCTTACAAAAATAAGGTCATAAACCTGGATAAGATCGCAACACATTTATTCAAAAATGATGTTTAGGTTGTTGTTTTTTACACTTATCATGAAAAATAAATCGAAATGTTTAATTGCTAGTCACATGATCCTGTCACGTGATCTTTTATTTTCAGAGGAGAGAAGATGGCGAAGTTTGTTTTGTTGATTGTGGCTCTAACGTTGAAATACAGCGCCAGTGCGCTTGTAGGCGGTTGGGAGCCAGCTGATCCAAAAACAGACGCTGGCCTACAGAAATTAATCCAACCAGTGGAAGAACAACTGAATCAGCGCAGCAATTCCCTTTTGTATGAGAAAATCGTCAAAGTTACTGATGCTGAAAAACAGGTTGGATGAGCTTTTCAGCCTTTTGTTTGCATTTACCTGCATTGTCATCGTTGTTGGTCAATGTTAATTGTGACCTTGCTTTGTCATGATTCTAGGCAACACGTAGTCCCTCAGCCGACAGGACATACGGCGAAGTAATTGCCTAGTCCCATTCCAAACTTGATAGATTCTCTGACTTTTGTCAACATGCGCAGCACAGTATTTAATGTCATGAAGTACTATGTCATTTTGTCATGCTTTGTGACCTTTTAATGGTGTATGTTTTCGTAAGTTCAGTGTTACTTTAAAAACATAATACTGTGTACTAGTCGCAGTTTATGTGGTGAAGATTTAAACTGCTGACCAATTGTACTTTGACCTTTCAAAGATGATCTAAGAATAGGGTTCAAAGTTTGACATGATCAACGTGACAATGATTGTGATGATGCCCTGGGAGCTCTCGAATATATTTTTGACTTAGTGTGCTGCAGGGAAATTAGAATACCCAAGCTTTTTAAGACTTAACAAAAAAAAATACAACCTCTTTGATAGTTCAATGCACAATTCAAATGAACTTGGTAGAGGTCATTCGTTTGTAGTCTTTTTATCACGATCAAATCCTAAATAAATTATGGAACCCTTCTGTTGTGTTCTTTTGCAAAAATGGACCCTTTTGTAGACTTCCTAACCACTATAGAAGACAATTTCATAGTCAGGGAATTGGTTGGAATTGACCACATTTTGAAGGGAATCTTGCTGTGAACAAGCCATCTGCATAACGTGTCTCATACATTCCACCTTTGTAAGTATCCCTGGGTGCTGATGATAATAGTAGAACCTAGAAGACTCGTACGTTTTGTGGCCTTTATATTGTCTTCCCCATTGATTCTGTGTTCACTGTATCATTTACGTTGTTTCTCAGACCTCCTTTATTTAGTCACTTTCAATCATCTTGTTTCAGGTTGTTGAGGGGATGAGGTACAAACTCACGTACATTTCTGGTAGAACCAACTGTAACAAGAACAAGATGGAGACGGTCCAACTTGATGACTGCCAAGTTTTAGATGTAATTAGTAGTGATGGGCTGATGAGTGAAAATAGTTAGATTATGGTCAAACATCAAGCACTCAAGTTTGATGTCCCGTACTCGATTAATCAATTGCGAAATTTACCAGAAATTGATAAATGTTCCAAAGATGTTTATAGCAACATGATGCTGACATAATTGTCAGCAAACGCGAAGAAAAACATAAAGATCAATGAGATATTCACTTTTAGAATGGTAGATCATGGATTTACATAGTTATAATTATAGTTTTTGTAAAATTTGAAATGTGCTATTTGAAGTATCGAAACATAATTATGACTTTATATTGTTGATTCCCACATTATTGTTCTCTGTTTCTATACTCATGACTATAATCTTTTTTGTAGTCACTTAAAATTTTTCATTAAAAAACAATGTTTACCATGTTTTATTTGTCTCACACTTCAGGAGAGAGAATGCACTGTAGTTGTGTGGACAAGACCATGGTTACATTCCTTGGTAGTGTCTCCAGAAAAGTGCGAAGACTTTCATGAGAAACGTCATGCAAGGAACTGTGAGGTATTGTGAGATTTTCCTCTATTCAGAGATTAATGTCTGAAATATTTTGAGGTTATCATATGAAACGTCTTTACCTGGCCTGATTGTTATGTTTAGCAAATTCAGACTTGCTCAAAAATGCCAATATTATTTTCAAGGAATGTCTGATTTAGTTTTGAGATTTGTCACAGTGAAGGAGGCATCTTGTACAAATTCACAGATTCTTAATTTTCATTTTCTGATTGAAACATTGCAGGTGCATGTCAGTTGCAGTGTTACGATTTTTTACGTTCTTTTTCCAGAAAATCAGTCCAGATCGTAAAAGCTTTGAGGCCTTCAAGGCTAATCACGGCAAGCTCTACGAATCAAGGGAAGGTGAGTGTATCTTCATTGGCAGGTAGTATAATGTGCATTTTGCTGTTGTGGACCTGTCATTGTTGAATTCTTAACCGAAGCGCTTTGGAGTTTAAAAACATTACCTCTTGGTCATCTGATCTTGAATTGTTACCAAATAAGCCGGCATTTCGAGTCACAGGCAATGCTTACATATGCCATTTTCGAATTCGCCTTTTTAGGTTGACCAGTTTGAAAATACTCTGAAGCGTTCTCTTGAGGCACTGATGGTTTTGATATTCCTGTTGATAACAGAAATAGAATCCTATCTCTTTAAGGAATATTGTTGCCCTTTAAGGGTATGCCAAACTTTCGTGTGTAAAAATTTTGAGTATTCTTTGGAAGAACATCAGTAATTCCTTGCCGTGAATAACAACTTCATTACTCTGATATTTAATTTTTTTGAGCTACCTCAAGCACATTCGCATTGACTCCCAAATGCTCGAATCAGCAACTCACACAAAAAAACTCAACAATTCTCGGTTTGACAGCACTTTATGCAACTTCAGAACACAGTTATTGGAACATTATTTCATATGCTTTCTTAAAATGTATTGCCTCAATAAACATGTAATTGAAATGTTTTTGCAAAATAAATATTGGTGTCTTATATTTTTGTATCGCGAAGTGTTGTGATTGAGGGACTATAAATGTAGGCATTGTATTGATAGAGTATGATTCACTCCTACAAATTAGGTTGGAAATTTTGAGGCACCATTCTTCAGTTCTTTTGTACAAGTTTAATAGTAAGTTTTTGGTGTTACAGAGGAAGAACTGCGTTATGACATCTTTCGGGAAAACATGGCCAAGGCACAAGCAATTCAGGACAACGAACAAGGCACAGCATGCTACGGTGCGACTAAGTTTGCCGACTTGACCCGTAAGTATCCTTAACCTATCGTATGATACTGTTTCTGGTAACTGCATACTGTTGTTACCAAATACAGTATTTCTTATAGGATCTCTGTAAATGGTAATCATCCACTCACAAAACCCTAAAATTTTTTGAATCATTGATTATTACTGATTGTAACTTGTCTGGTGCATGACAACTGACCAGACATCTTTGATTACGTGGTGGAGACTTTGTATGGAGATCCCTGATGCTGTCACGGGACTGGTGAATTTAGTCATTGTATCCTGTTTGCTACAAAAATGTGTCTCACTGGAAGTTTTTGACAAAACCTTTTAGTTAATGCATATGGGCGTTTGAAAACAAAGTTTTTGAGAAGTCGAGGGTGGGCATTTTGATTCACCCGACTGGTCAATTCAGGTAAAGGCACCGAACTCGTATGAAAAAGTCAAATAAAACTTAGTGTAAGAGTATGGCAAGGAGTTGCTGTATTGTTTGCCACTCAAAGGTAGGTGAATTTTTTACAGTTTCAAAGCTAAAATTTGCATGAGATGAGCATTTGTGGAGATGCAGTCACTTTCAAGGAAGTCCCTTTTGTATAAATTGGGAGTGGGCAAGGAGCTGTGTATGGGTCCTTAAATGTGAAAATTTGGAAATTTTATGGAATTAGCCAATCATGAGCATTTATTTACCGTGTCGAGTTCAGTATAAATGGACAATTTCACTGCAACATTCTTGTGTAAATGTTGATATTTGGACTATTTTTTGTTGTGTGTTATTTACAGTCCTCTAGGAAAAAGGTTTGTTGAATTTGGAGACTTCTTGTTCATAGGTCAGAAGCACATGTTGGATAAACAAAATGTTTTATTCTCATTTTCGTGAGAGAGAGAGAGGCAGATTCAAGTATTTTTAAGTGAAAGGTGAAAAATTTTGTTTCCCTGTGTTATTGGTCTGAATTTGTTGTTATACGTTAGATGGAAAAGTGACTTACGACCTCATCAGATTCTATCAAACAATCTCGTCACCATTTTCAGACAAAATAATTGCCATAGTTGACGTTTTGTTTTTCAAGGTCTTGCGACGTTGTTGTGAATGGCCACGAGTTTTCAAACTATTGTCTGGTTGTAGCTATGATACATAACTTGAACACCGTGCTATATATTTTGCATGAAAAAAACAGTGTTTGTCTTCTATATTATATCCTGAATTGTTGAGACTTTACTGTGGTTGTGTCTACACAAGCTATTTATAACAACAAGGTCACTCTTCTTACGTATAACCTTGAGCCAATGAACACAGTTCCTAGATTTGCTTTGTCTGTCACAAAATTATTAATTCATTGCTGAGTACATTTTATATCTTAACAGCCAAAGAGTTTAAGAAGCACCTTGGACTTCGTCCAGAGTTGGGTGATGGCCTTTCCATGAAGCCAGCGAAAATCCCTGAGGCAGACCCACCCACTGCATTTGATTGGCGGGATCACAACGCAGTGACACCTGTCAAGAACCAGGTGTGTATTGTTCTCCGGTGAACAGAGTGGATGGTCAGTTGGACTTAGTTCACATTGTTCAATAATGTGTAAAATAGCAGTTGAGTAGTTTTGTAAAAGAGTTACTTGATTAATATTGATGAAATTTCTCGATGCTGTTGAACGTATGATAACAAACCTAGAAGAAAACCAGGTGAATCATATCAATAAATCACCGTAATAATTATATATCAGAACAACATGTCATGGATTTGTGTACAGGTAATCAAGTTATTGAAGATTTGGGAACATAATAATTTTTCACTCACATTGATTTTGCCTAGCAATAAGACTATTGTTATTCAGAGTAAATCAGTCTAAAGTGTTTATTTTGAGTGAAGGATGAATGTAAACAAAACTTCAGTAAACATGCAGGTTGCTTAAACTATTGAGATAGTACACAACTGTTGCGGTTGTTTTTGTTGAACGATATTATATTGGAGAGCACTCTTTATTACGTTCTGACCGACCATGCTAGAAATACTGATTTAATGTTTCATGTGTGATTCCCTGGTTGATTTCAGGGATCCTGCGGCTCGTGCTGGGCATTTTCAACAACTGGTAACATTGAGGGCCAGTGGTCCATCAAAAAGAAGAGCTTGGTCTCCCTGTCCGAGCAAGGTGAGGGCTGGTTGCGTACCCAATCCCCTACTAACGTACTCCATTCTTTTTGTTTTCCCATTGTTTTTAATCTATTTATTAATGGATGTAACATAAGCGCAGAAAAGTATTTGCACCGTGTTAACATGGCATTCAACAAAGTTTACAAGAAGTTACATAATTCAGTAAAGTATTCTTTCTTGCTTTTACACGTTGTTTGACGAGTCCTTTATATTGAAGACCGGTGCACCTCACTGTTCACGTTATCCAGGTGATGAGGTGTGTATTTTTTCGAGGAAACTAAAAACTGGGCAGTGCTCATCAAATATCTCGACACCAGAATGAGAGAGGCATTTTGTCCTGAAAGCATAATGCTAAGCATTTTGATCTCAACTCGTACACAGCATTTCCTTTTTTGACCTTAGACTAGAACAAACTAATATGTTTTTGACTCTGTGTAGACTGTGTTTCAACAATATGGGCTGCAGTGGTGCTCCTTTCTCCATCAATAACTTGATACGCGTTGCGCCATCTTGTAACAGAAGTCGTGTTAAGACTGGTTTTCTGTAAGCATTCAAAAATACTTTATAGTCTCATTGGGTACCCATTGCACAGCTTGAGGCTCTCTGTTGTCGAGAGTTTCAAGTGTTGTAAAATTTCAAAACTACAATAAGATTGCTGTTAGACTAGCTTTTATGGTTAGATATTATTTAAGAAACTAAACACTTCATCATGTTTCAATTTCACTTGTGTTAACTTTCAATTGTGGAGTATTATCAGACTTTTTAATGTCGTCGACTATTGTTTCAGAACTCGTCGACTGCGATAAAGTAGACCAGGGCTGTGAGGGTGGTCTGCCATCTCAAGCATACAAGGAGATTGAAAGACTAGGTGAGAAAATGCTGCAGCTAAGTCTTTAAAACTTCACCAGACATTAGTCACAGTGTCAGGGTGGTTTTAATCTCAACCGTGCCCATGTAATCCATAGGCAATTTTGAAGTTTGCGATAAGATGCAGTTGATGTGCAAATATGTAGTTATGGCTTTAAACACAAGTGGCACTGTTTTGATAGCTTCTTGTAGCACCCTGGGCACTAGTTGAAGGCATTGCAGTAGGTAAAACTGTCTGTCTGTATGTCTGTGCAGGTGGTCTGGAAGGCGAAGCTGACTATAAGTACCGCGGTGTCGACGAGAAGTGTGAGTTCAGCAAGAGTAAGGTCAAAGTCTATATCAACAGCTCCGTCAGTATCTCCAAAGATGAGACTGGTATGTTGTGTTTACGGCACATAGTCATAAGCAGAATGGGCCTTATGGAGTTTCCAAATAATGACCTTTTGTTCAGAGTTTTCCTGTGTTGGTTCGGCAAGTCATGCTGATTGGGAAATATTTTTTTATTCAAATGACATGATTGGCCCATAATGTTTTGTGCATCCTTGTCACTGCGAAGTCAAGTTCCTAATAAAACATGCTATTGAGAGTACCAAAAAATGACCATTAACGTAGAACACCATTTCACGGATAACTATTCTTCCAGAGATGGCCAAGTGGCTGGCACAGAATGGTCCTATCTCCATTGGTATCAACGCCAACGTAATGCAGTTTTACTTTGGTGGCATTTCTCATCCATGGAAGATCTTCTGTAACCCCAAAAGCCTGGATCACGGTGTCCTCATTGTAGGATATGGCGTCCGTGAGTATCTCATCACCGCATGAAGTAGCACAATAATATAAATAATAATTGCAGGCGGTCTGGTACACATTGTACCAGACGTGCGCAGGCCTCGCATGTGGGCTCATTGCACTGATCACCTGGAAATATTTTTATGCTTTATTAATATATGGTTAAAACCGAGCTGAGGAGCTAGAAACCTGGCTCAAGGGTTTAGCAGTGTGACCTGGTGGGACTCGAACCCACGACCTCGAGTAAAGAAAGCGGGCACTTATCAACCAGGCCACACTGCCTCCTCTTAAGTAGCACAATAAACTGTCACACTAATTTGGTACACAACAATCATTCTGCACAATTAGCAGAAGATTTCGGTTTGAGTCCCGGCTAGGGCAGAAATCTTTTCAGATTTATATTCATTAGGTCCTGTGATGTGGTCAAAAGGTTGCGTGCTGACCAGTCTTAAAAGTGTTTTCAATCATTCGTTGTGTTTCTCATCAACAATACATGTGTGTTACATACACAGCCACCAAGCTGTTATTCATGTTCCTTTCAGAGAGTGGTAAACCCTACTGGATCATCAAGAACAGTTGGGGACCATCGTGGGGAGAGAAGGTAAGATTGGCTTATTTGATTACACTTCACAGACCCCGTACTCCAAGAGAGCGTTTTGGCTTAAAATAGCATAACAAGATTTTTATTTGCAGTTTCTTTGGATGTGAAATCAAGAATCACTGACTGTGACAGATGCCCTTAAGATCAGAATCCATGTATTTCTCTCACATTGGAGACTCATAAGTGTCAATGTCCAGTTTAATTGATGAACGTGATATATCTGGTATTGTTTGGGAACTTGTGGTGACTATGATATTTTTGTTGACGTCTTTTGCATGGTTACAAGCCTGTTGTACTCTCAGTGTAACACATCTCATCATCTCTTGATAGGGATATTATCTGGCGTATCGTGGCGACGGCGTCTGTGGCTTGAACCAGATGTGCACTTCGTCCGTTATTAACTAGACGTCCACCAGAGAGAATGCAACGTTTCATACAATTGTGATTTACAAAATTGTATATCAGCCTCTTTGTATTGCCTGTTATAATTTCCTGTTAATTTGTATCGTTTTGAAAACTTGAGAATGTTGCCAGTTTTGATGGCACTGTTGTTATAATTTTGTGCAAAATTTGCAAACTGATCTCCAGTTGAGGGTCAGTTTTGTTTGTAAATTTAAAGATGGTTTGTGTAATTTAGGCTCCCATTCATGCCAAAAAAGCGTGTTCTATATTTAATTAAGCATGTATAGCTGTGCTTTCATGTTGTGTGTTCCTAACCCACTGGTATAGTAGTTTATAAAATCATTAGATTGCTAACATTTTTGTTTTTGTGATTTGGGTTTTTGTTCCCTTGCAGACATTTCAAGTCAGACATAACAATTTAGTCTTGGCGCTCCTATTTTTCATGCTACCTCAAATTTAGTTTTAGCGTAGTGCTTGTATATGAACACCACTATAACCTAGTTCGTTTAGTAGAGTCGTGTTTCCAGGATGTCCCACTGAGATTTGGCTGTACTCGTTGTGTTTTGTTTTCATGTGTTTTCATGTAGATGAAGTATAGGGTGTAAGGATTGTTTTTAAGAGGGATCACCAAAAGATGTTCATTTTTTCACTTTGAGTGTAAAACTTGTTGTCTGCTTTTTGTGTTCAGCTTGACGTGTTCAGTGGCCACACTATTATAGTTACTGCTTCAGTGGATATTCTCTGGATCTCCACTGCAGTACAAAAATAGACAACGTGGTCGTGTATTTAACAAAGTCTATGTGCAAGGGGAGCTATTGTCAGACTATTCTATTTCGGGCAGGGAAAGTGTTCGGCTTTTTATGTGCTGTACATGTTGTTGAAGAACATACTCAACATGTGTTATTGTCAGGAATGAATTTGTGAAAATAATCGGTTGTTGTTTAATCAAGAATAAAATTATATCAAGTGTATACTTTGTTGTTTTAGTATAATTTTCGCTCCACCCTTGCTATGGTATACTAGCAACCTAGGAACTGTTTAACTACCGCGGTGTGTGCATGGGCGGCGTACCATAGGGAGCGGGGGGGGGCGTATCCCACACTTATTTCAGTGCTGCACCGCACATGGTCAAATAGGCGGCGCACTGTAGGGGGGCTGGGGGGCTATAGTCCCCACTTATTTCGGCAGCCGCCCATAGTGTGGCACTGACATGGACACCTTTGTGACATGACCACCAAGATCACTTTGCATCCCCCATGCTGTCCAGTTCTGGATGAAACTAGGATTTTCTTATTTTAAAGATGTGGTTCCGATCTGACAGAGCTTTCGATATGGTACTCTCCTTTTTCAATTTCGCAACTTGTGGAGATTTCCCTTCACTTGCTTGTTAACGAATAGTTTGTGTTGATGTTACCATGATAACTTTGCAAGTCTATAATTTCCTAAAGAAACGACAGGATACTGTTCGGTGAATATGGAATGGAGATTCAAATATCTTTTATTTTAATATAGCTCTCCATAAAAATTCAAACAGTGTTCTCTGTGTCTTCAAGCATGTTGCTGCATCATATTGCGACCTATGCCTTGAAGACCTCTAATTCAAAGGAAATTTTGAGCTAGGTTTGGAAAGACTGAGTTTTCGCGTTACAGGACAAATGATATAGTACGTAGTATTAGGTAGTAGCACATATTTTTTATGTTTTGCTGTGGAATTGGGTAGCTGCAATGTTGGCCAACTGAAATATTCATTCCGGCAAACGACGTGAGAGCTTTGAACGCGCTTGTTTGGTTAGTGGGAGGCAACGGCAACTCGCTGAATTTCTCTTCTTAGACTAACTGAGTTATGACGTCCTAAAGCCGCTTTTGGTGGTGCACTGTGATCATCTAAATTATATTGGTCCAGTCATTCACCAGGTGGCGCTACCGTCTCGTCCACAGTGACGCGGAGTACGCTAACCCACCCCCTGCCAGACAACATTTATAGAAATAAATGATGACACTCCATAGAACCGCGAAAGGACAATTTACGAGAAAGGGGAAGAGCAGACATCATCAAGCATATAAATGGTCGTGACATTGGCATTGCTTTTGATGTCCGATATTACAATTAAATCATCATATAAAGTCGATGGTATTTTTTGACTGTACGAGTCTGAGTACACGCTGATGTTGACTTAAAAAGTAAATGTCTGTTGGTCTATTTGCCCCAGCCTCTAACCTAGCTAAAATGGCACAGTGTTTCAGTCGATCATTTCTTCCGCTGATCTTCAGATGTTACATTATGTTACCGATCCGAAACGTCCTACCTTATTCTAAATTGTCCGCAGTGAGGAATGGAAATGGCCTATTAGGTCGGAACAATAGATCTGAGAAAAGATGTAGCTAGAATTACTCAGTCAGTATAACATTTTAAGGGAAAGTGTACTTGTTGCTAACAAAGCGAAGTGTCACGACAAACACTTTCACTAAAACTCTGTCATTGTCCTCGTGCACGATGGCGAAACAGCGGTTATTGTCACCGTCTCGATTGCCGCGCCGAGAGCCACGCTTGATTTACACTGTTTTGAGAAGCTTTTGGTAATCACGTCACGGGCCTGATCTCATCCCGAGCAACGTTGAAAAGGTTGTCAAAACTAGTGAAAGTACATAGTTATTGTGTTGGCGATAGTATCCACTGTGAAGCATTGAGTGTCCGAGTACGTCACCCGATGGCCAGGATTTTTGTATTTTCCGGATTTTACTGCAAAATACAAATGCAGCATCGAACTCTGAATAACCGATTGATAATCTTCGCCCAAGCCCGACACCCGAGTACAAATCAGTTAATACCGGATACATGTGCATTCAAACAACGAGGTAGTCAAATACAAATATAAGTCTACGCCCCAATGACTGAACCAAGAAATAAATTAACAGATGATTTTGTTGTTGAGAAAGTTGAAACTGAACACTAAAATGGGGATAATTTGAACGATTGAAATTTGGTCTTGTTTTTAAACTCCCGCGTTATACGTACAAATGCATAGTGACAACGTGAACTTCTTATAGGCTCTAAAATTCTGGAACAATCTCTCATTGTAAATGGTGATTACAGACACAAGTAACAGTACGGGTGTAAACAGTGTCTGTATGTCAGTATTCAAGAGCGTGGTTTGGCGAGGGAAACTTTCCTACAACGCCAACGTTATTCTCAGTTGTGGACGAAGCAGAAGAGGCCTCACAAGGATGTCGTTTCTAATCGGTTTAACAGATTACGACGCCACTCAGTACCCTCACTCTAATAGTGAACAGTAAAACACAAAACACTTAAAAAGATTTGAGATGAAATTCGAAACTTCCGATGATCTATAATTTAAACAAAAGGGTAAGACCGTTGTCGAGTATTGACTACATGGGGATAAGCGTCGTCATGATTAACATTATTTTGTGAGGGAAGATTCCTGAGTGATGCCATTAACATTTAATTAAAAACGGATTTAACTGTGTAAAGATAAAATTTTATCACGATGAAACCTTCGATAACATTTCTATTCATGGAACACCTAACAAGCGAAGAAATAATGGTCAAAAGATAAAATAAGTGCTTTGAATTCTCATCACTTCGCAGCCTGCTTAATACCAAAACAAATAGTGAGGTTTGAATTTGATTTTTTACAAAATGAATTTGTGTTTAGTTTTATTGCTAAGCCATCAGCCAAATTCTCAGTGTGTTCACCGAACACTTGACTAAAAACTTTAGATCATAAGATGTTTGTTGTATCCGGCATGGTAAGTCGCATAACAAAGAGTCAGTCATGTTGAACACGACCTTTCTATTGGATTGAAGAGTTTTGTTTGTTGAAGAATTACCATTAGCAATTGTAATGAGTTAGTGAAAGTTGAAACCGTTTTGCCTGGTCACGGCTTAAATCAAATAAATAGACAGACGCATCACCCAGCTTCTGGTTTAGCCGTACACGTCGCCATAAAAAATACAATTGATAACATTTGAGGTGAAAATCGAATTGAAAAAATCCTAAGTCATTAAAATGATAGTAATTAAACGTACTTGAGTTTATTATATCAAAACAGGTAACTTTTACTTCATTGTCAAAAACCAAAAAAATGGAATTGAGACTTTTACTCTCGTAAAATCGGCCGCATAATATTCCTTACCACGATTAGGATCCTGTTTCCTTTACCGGCTGGAACATCGAAACCATTACTGAGCGACTAAACTTCGTTTACTGGCCAACCCCAGAATTGTGAATTCGAAAATTGGGTATGTATGCATCGCCTGGTGACTGCCGCCTCATTCGGCAACAATTCAAGATCGGATGAGCGTGAATATGTTTAAACCCCAGAGCGCTTAGATAAAGAATTCAACATTGACAGTTACTCAGCTGCGACTGCCCCTTTTGAAGAACCAATTCGTCACAACCAGTCATTATCGGGATAAAAATCAAATGAGGATATGTTTTTAGAGATAATATACCTCTTACGGCCTATAACTTCAACAAACTAGTTAGTCTCAACCAATATGAAATTATTCCCACTTCGTCTCAACATTTCCGTTGCAACTTCTGAAATGAAAGGCAATACTCATGATAGAGTTGCATCAAAACTTCATGGTCACCCTGTAGCTAAAAACCACAGCCGCGAGTTGTTCTCCGTACAACTCCATTGTGAAACGTCGTGAACTGTGGACACGTAGTCGTTAAGGAGGACTCAAGATACAACAGTCATTGTAACAACTTGAAGCTTTCGTTTCACCATTAAGTCGCTAGAGAATGATGTCACACTACGTCCCATGTAACGGTGAAAATAATCAGCGTGTGCATTTTTGAGAGTCAGGGAACTGTAGTATGTCGAAATCGACGTTGGGAAGTAGATACGCTTACAGACCAAGACCAGTGACACGAGACGGGAAGCACTTTCGCAGGAAAATTGTACGAAAGAGCGATACTCGCAACAAGGAACAGAGTGTAATCAGTTGCGATCAAGGGAATGATAGCGAGGATGAAATTCTCAAAGCTTGTGTGTGTTCAGATGAAGACAGTTTTTCTGACGACGACAGCGAAAGTAAGGCGCTAACAATTATTATGAAATGTACTAAATTCAGTTTGATGCCCCCCACTGTCCCAGCTCTAAAATCTGATGACGGAATCACAATCAACTCATTTTAAATAGTGACTACAAAAAACTTACCACAGATTTCTAATAAAACGCGACTGGAAGTATAATTCTGAAACTTACGTCCGTTGTCCGTTTCTTTTACAATAATTTTGAACATACCTAAACTATGTGTATTTATGACCTGTTGATTTCAGTTTCTTTTTAATTCACTCCAAGTTTGTAATTACTATCACGTCTTCTTGATTATATTTCTATTTCTCCCTTTTCCCTTTTTTCTCAACTTTCAGCTCCACGAAACAATAAAAAATAACTCACAAGTCGTTTCTTAAAGTTGCAGTTTGTGACCGGCTTTTATTTCCGTTGCCAACAAGAACATCAAAACCATTAGCGACTCAAGAAAACGCTTCAAAATTAACATTTTTAGCATCCTTTTTTGCGTTTAAGGCTAAATTTCGTGAGTGACGAAAAAGAGTAGACGTTAATTACTTCATGTTGGAGCAAACAGTTTGTTGGCGCAACTCATTTTAAGGTTACTGAGAACGTGTGCCCTTAGGAAACTGTTGTTGTCTAGTTCCCCCTCCCCCGCGACATCTTCGACTCGACAGTGTAGGTGACGCTAGAACGGTTAATGTCGCTTTTCTTACTCTCATTACTAAAGCTAGAGCGACTATAAGCCATCGTCACTCTGTTTACGTTATATATGAGATCTATGGTCTGTGCGTAGTGCTCTTTTTCTGTCAATTGCTGAAACTAAGGTCTATTGAAAACCATTCAAATACAGCAAGCGCAGATGTCTCATAGATAACACTGAACACAACTGAACAATCCTGATTCGATTTCTTTACGAGTGTCATAATTAGAGACATTGATAAGAAATTTTTAGTTAACCACGACTGTAAAACTACGCCAATGATAAAATGTCACCGGATTATTTTGAATCCCATTATCGTGTTTTAGCATATGGGAAGTTTAATATTCACGACACTTCTACTAATTTCCGAATACCGGTAACATTTAAGCGTTTGACATTAAAGAAAATGTCAACTACGAACCCATCCAATTTATTTATGTATGTGTGTATATGCCAAGTGAGGCGAATGAGAAAAAATATTTGATCATCCGTGACACCTCCCTGCTTCGTTTGGTCTACCGCGTATAGCTTTATTTTTCTTCCTTCATCATTTAACAATAAAGAAAAACGAGAAATATGGTATTTGAATCCAGCCAAAAACAAAATTTTGAGCTCATCCAACAAATTTTACATTAACATAATTAATCACAATACATTAACATGGTGAATCACAATCAATTTAAAGTAGACAGTAGTACTGCGATTGTCGGAATTTTGACAAATCACTACTTTGAAGGAGAAATTTGGCTACAACGCAAAGAATTGTTTACCTGATTTCTCTATGAAGCAGGACTAAAAGGCATTATTTATCCGTTCTCTGAACGATACGTATGTCTAGTAGAGAAATAGATTGCTTGAATTGTTTTACCTTGGTTGCCTATGATTTACACTAGATTTTTTTTTACAGTTGATTGATATGTGATCACTGTACACCTTCATATTTATTAACCTCTCGAACGTTTGGAACACACGGTGCTAGATAATTCATTAAAAGTACACAGACGGTTTTACGGTCGAAAAGCACATTTTGGGGGTTAATTTGGGTAGGTTAACTCCTTGAAGTTATTAGCTTCGACGAGAACTATAAAATAATAAAATGTGCTTTGTTTTTGCTAATCTATTACAAATCGCTGATTCTTCACAAAGGTTTCCAGTCAAAGTTAACAGAAATCCCGAGGTGGCGACCTTATAAGCAATTCTGTTGCTGGGCGCTGTGTGGCACTGACCAAAACTGGCATAAAAAGCCCAGGCATAATCTCTCATGTGTATAAAAGACAATTTAGAAGCAGAGTCGAAGCGCATTGGAGGACTTACCTCTCTAGAATAAATATTTGGGAACAAAATCGTGAGCTAAATTACTGTACGAGATGAGTTAAGCATTTCCAGAAATGTCTTCCGAGCTTGCTTGTTTGAACTCGTCATCTCTCGTCTTCCAGGAATGCCTTGACATTCATGCTTAGTTTTAATTGGTCATTTTTAAGTGTAAACCTAAAACTGTTTCAGACAGCTCGTTATATTTCCAATGCTCGTTTAATCGGTTGAATTCCTCGCTGCGACTCATTTTTTTCGACTGATCGGTGTTTTTAACAAGGTTGATTTCTTAAATGACCAATACGTTTGAGAACCCGATAACCCTATAACTATAACTGCAATCTACGTTCTTTTTGGGGTGGGAGGGGGGGGGGTGTTGACTATTGACTATTACCGGAGTACTGTGTTTTTGCATTCTAAATTTACATGGCAGGCAAAGTGAGCTTGCCAGTTAGGTTGTACCGGAAGATCAGGTTATTCTGCAGCCGACATCGAGGGTCATTGGTTCGCAAATTTTCGGGAAAACAAAAGTAAACGAAAGACACATTCACGTAAGAAAAGCGAAGGTATTTTTAAGGAAAAGCTAAGAGCAGCTTTTGAAGCGTTGTCTGTTAGTAATGGCGTCACACGAATTCTATTCAAATTTGCTCAGTTTATGCACACTTCATTTAGGTCGATTACGTAATTACAGGTAAGGGACCCACCCAAATTAGGGCTTAATGTTCAACGATGGGTGACGATGGCGACCGGGGGAGGACGTGAACATTGTGGCGTTCGGGGTCAAGGTGGAAAAATTGTGATAACCGAAGACACTTGAGTTACTGGGGATCAGCGTCCCGACAAACTAACGACACTGTCCAATACTCGTATATATGTACTGTTGTACATTTATCAAAACTATCTTAACTCTCTTGTAAGTGTCTTAATCACTGTAGGCACACTCGACAGCACAAACATGCGCAAGAGACTGAAAACACGGGCAGTTTATGACCAAAATTACCCTATTCAGCGCCCGCTGCGATTTTAAAATATAGCCAATTACAGTGTCAGCTGTCAACAGACGATCTTCAGTCGCTGTTTGAAAAGAAAATGACGAGTAAAATAATACACATACGTTACACTACACAAAAGGTGTAAGGCACATTAGTGCATTCATCGCAGTGAATGGATTTCTGTTTAATTGACCTGCCTGGTAGTTGTTGTCTAATGAGTTAATATGGAGAAATAGAGTACTTATCAGTAATCAGCCTCGTCGAATTTGCTTGGCTTTCATTGAATGATCCTGGATTGGCAAAGCACAGGGGTATTTAATTAATGAAGAATTTATGAAATGTAAATTTGGAATTGTCTATTTGAAATACGCTTTCCTTCGTAAAACACTTGAAGTCTTCAATGAAACTATTTGCGTTATTGTACTGTCTTTGCAAAATGCTATTGCAAATTCAGACCGTATCTTTGAAATAGGAATTTTCTGGGCTTAAAGATTTTCTACCCTATTTAAAGTTACTCTCTCCGCTCCATTTTTGATAAAAACTTCGGAATTTATTTCAATTGAAACTCAAGCCCAAATAATACTCATTGAACACAACTCCAAATATTTTCAAAATTAATCGAATCTAATAGTACGAATTTTGTTGTTTAATTTTGAGTTTTAGTGGTGCACCAGTACCTAAAATGGCCGTCGTAGTGAGTGACAGCTGACTCATGCAACTGCTGCCATATGGAATTAGGTTTCCGCGGAAACGCAGCCCACTTGTTATTTTCTGTTAAATAATAGCAAATTAAGGCAAACACAAACAGGACTGAAAGTTACGAAGTATTCATATTTTAACGATGTCTTCGACAGGCTAAACTAATCGTGTGTTCCAAGTTCATGAAAGTCGGTAAGAAGTCGGTAAAAAGTCTAGAAGATGCGTATTGATATAGTCTAACAATTACTCTATTGGAAGACAGAAGTGTCTGTTCCAAAAGAGGTCCGGCCTTTTTTGGTCTAAATTCCATTTTCATGTGTCTTAACGTGATTGTATGAAATTTTCATGGTTTAGAAAAGTTCTAAAATAGGCGTAAAATCAAAACCAAATATTTACTTTTTTCTCTGATTGAAAAAAGTTGAAAATTTGGCGATTTTTGTGGAACACGCCCTAAATCTCAATGAATTCACACTTTATGCGCTCGCAAAATTATCCATCCCAATTGAAACACGTAAATATGTTACCCGCCAATAACCGTTTAAGACAAACACCATAGGCAAATAACAGTATTATAATATATTATTTCAGTGTTGTCACCAACTCCTCTCGGCCACCAAGACAGTGGACAGTTCCCGGATGAGAAAGACTCACAAGTTCGCATTTACAAAGCTGTGTGTCAGCGATTGTCAGTAGTCCCCGTGGAACATTTCATGAAGCAAGTCAATACAAAGGAAGTGTCTCTGAATTACCACCAACTGAGTGCTCAGGGAACGAAGCCAATAGCCATCATTTTAGTAGTGAGCATTTGCAATCACGTAATTCAACCAATGAACTTCCGTAAAATTGGCATTTGTCTTTTTAAAAAGACCTTAACGGGGTAGAGTTCAGTAACGCTAGGACCTACGCTAGAACCTCGCTAAAATCTAACTTAAATCACGTGTTCTCATTCAAAGTACACAGCAATATCATGGGCGGAGCACTGAAAAAAGTGAGGGTATAGCCCCCCGCCATTCCCCTGTGTTGCGCCGCCCATGAATATCTCACGTAATCTCGCGAAATTTTGCTTGTTAGCGAGGTCCTGGCGTTACTGAACTCTACCCATGTATTACTTAGCTACACACTGAAGCGGCTATAAACCTGTGTCCCATCAAAGAAACCCACTTTTGATTAAAAGTACTTTTAAAAAGTTATAAAATCAGATTTGATATGCTCTTTACCCAGATGAGAAGTGGATTCCGAGCTTGGAAGCAACTGACTTTTCATCCCATAAAATAACCCGCCGTGATAAGTTAAATTCTGGAGCCTAGTCCCAAGCAATAATGAACTGCACTATCTTTCCAAGCCCAGAAATCACCTCTATTTTATTGAGTAACGACTTGAGAACATTTTCATAACGGTAAGTGGTCTAAATCAAAGGTCATTTTGTTATGACCCATGATGACGACAATGACGAGCACAGTCCCTATGATGACGAGAATCATTTACAATATGACAGTATGTTAAACAGACATATGAACCAGTTGAGTTATATTCAGAGGGAATCTGTGTTCAGAAGCCTGTTTCACAAAAGAGACCTTTGTCTTAAGACAGAAATTTGATCTTACGCTCCACATAACTGTTTCTGAAAAGATAACCAAATCTCACTTTAGCGAAAGAATAATGAATCTGAGGATATGTCCATAACTGTTGTTCACTGAGAAAATTTGTGCTAATGATTTCCAGTAAATGATGTGATAATATTTATATGACTAAACCTTTATTTGGTAATTGTCAAGGGGGTGGGTATGCCTGAGCCCAGCGTAAAAATGGGGGGCTCGAATTTTTGAGAATGGGGACCTTTTACTGAAAAAAAAAACTAAAAAAGAACGGGATACGTTCAGAGCTATGAATTGTGCATTCATTGAGTTTTGTTGGTTCTTGTCTTTTTAGTGGACTTTTATCTCGTTTTCTACTTTTTCGGACTTTTTGTTTCTCTGAGACGGACCTTTTTGCCCACTTTGCCAAATGGGGAAGGGCTCGTTCGAGCCCCCCGAGCCCCCCACTGGGTGTGCGCATGAGGGGGTGGGGGCGTAAGTCCAAATTTCACCTTACATGAAACAGACCCTAGATCACAAAACTCAAGAGGCGATATTCCAGTTTTATCAAAGCGCCGAAGAAGGTCATTTTATTTTGATTTAAGCTCAGATTCCAATTTCTAAGCTACTCAAATAAAGCCGCAATGTCTTGGTACATGCTTTATGACGTGCCCGTGTAAAAGAAATTGCCTGCGTGATGTGTATAATTCGTTGAAATAATTTCTAAACATAAATGGTTGAAACGGTATTTAAGGTCAAGTTGTTACGCAAACTCGAAGTATTTCACTCTAGTTAATTTCAACACCAAGTTATTTGGAGTGTTTATACAGAGAGCCGTTGGAAACACTTAAGTATTATAGAAATCGCTTACAAGCAAAATTGGAATTGGTACTTGAAAAACGATGGTTTGCAACTTGAATTACATTGACCGCCGGCGGTAATGAATAGTGAAGTTCTTTCAATTCCTTACCTCTGTACATGCACGTATGTCATCAGCGACAAGTAAAGTTAACGCCCAACCTATTTTCAAGAAATTCATTTATATTTTTTCTGAACAAAGTCCAACAAATCGTAGCAATTTTCTGAGTTTTTTTATTTAGTTTCTCTAAAATGACATTCTAGCTCCTGAAACTTGTGCACAAAACGTGAACGTATAAAGGAAACCGTTAACCCTCTCGGTTTCCAAGTTTTTGGTGCAGTTATATTTTGTTACTAATTCATCGTTTGTCTCAAAAATGGTTCCTAATGTCCAAGAGAATACATTCTTAAGTCACAAGGGATGGAAAACGTATTTCATTGTTTTCCACTCCTGTACACAGTATTAATCCTGTTAACAAAACTGTGGAAGCGTTCTTAATGAATGAAGAGCAAGCAATATCCTTGCATGGTGATAAAATAACCCGTCCACTTTTGATCAAAAGTATGGTTTGTTGTTCCTAGGGTACTGTGTTTATCAACAATCCTGAAGACGGAGCGTGAACGCTATGATTAATCCGTTATATAACTGTCTAGGGCTTTGCCGTTCTAAAGGACACAACTTTCAAAGGAATAT
>NMRA01000001.1:2903501-2983212 GCA_002633005.1 Phoronis australis
CATGCTTTATGACGGTGCCCGTGTAAAAGAAATTGCCTGCGTGATGTGTATAATTCGTTGAAATAATTTCTAAACATAATTGGTTGAAACGGTATTTAAGGTCAAGTTGTTACGCAAACTCGAAGTATTTCACTCTAGCTAATTTCAACACCAAGTTATTTGGAGTGTTTATACAGAGAGCCGTTGAAAACACTTAAGTATTACAGAAATCGCTTACAAGCAAAATTGGAATTGGTACTTGAAAAACGATGGTTTGCAACTTGAATTACCTTGACCGCCGGCGGTAATGAATAATGAAGTTCTTTCAATTCCTTACCTCTGTACATGCACGTATGTCATCAGAGACAAGTAAAGCTAAAGCCCAACCTATTTTCAAGAAATTCATTTATATTTTTTCTGAGTCCAACAAATCGTAGCAATTTTCTGAGTTTTATATTTAGTTTCTCTAAAATGACATTCTAGCTCCTGGAACTTGTGCACAAAACGTGAACGTGTAAAGGAAACCGATAACCCTATCGGTTTCCAAGTAATTGGTGCAATTATATTTTGTTACTAATTCATCGTTTGTCTCAAAAATGGTTCCTAATGTCCAAGAGAATACATTCTTAAGTCACAAGGGATGGAAAACGTATTTCATTGTTTTCCACTCCTGTACACAGTATTAATCCAGTTAACAAAACTGTGGAAGCGTTCTTAATGATTGAAGAGCAAGCAATATCCTTGCATGGTGATAAAATAACCCGTCCACTTTTGATCAAAAGTATGGTTTGGAGTTCCTAGGGTACTGTGTTTATCAACAATCCTGAAGACGGAGCGTGAACGCTATGATTAATCCGTTATATAACTGTCTAGGGCTTTGCCGTTCTAAAGGACACAACTTTCAAAGGAATATTGGTAAGAGGACGGAAATTGTAGATGATTGTGGAAAATTGAGCAACTGTGTGCCCTACTGTGTTCAGCAGGTCAACTACAACTAATGTATGAAATGCTTAATCATTGTTCTTGCTGTATCGAAGGATAACGTGACGGTGACGTCACTAAGCTTAACCGGATGTGGTATTGGGGACGACGGCGCTGATTATATACTGGACATGCTACAAGAAAATCGTTACATCACGTGCTTGGTAAGAAGGAACGAAATTGTTCAAGAAAATTGTCAACTTTGCGACCTCGATACCTCTTTTATGAACAATAGCCGTTTGGCAGCCTGTAGCGCCATCTATGTAAAGTATATGATGTATTTTTGTGTAAGGAAATGAAACAAAAATGTGTTTCTAATGGTCCACATTAACAAAATTTACTTTTTAACACCTAATGTTGCAAAACGTCTAATTCGTTCAAATACTGTATAAAGGGGCTTTCACTATTCTTCTGTCATGCTTCCTCGCTCAGACAATGAAGATCAATTGTAATGGATAATGGCCAAGACACCCCTTTCTTACAGCAGAAAATTTTACAATTATGGAGTAATTTTTAAGTATCAATTTAATTGATACTTACGTGCTATCAGCCTGAACATTTGCTGGCTATTTACGTATGTTTTATGTTATTTTGAAGAGTGACTTTATTTTTTTGCAGTCGATTGGACAGAACAATCTAGGAACGGCGAGTGCAGTTAAGCTTCATGACGTTCTTCGTAACAATAAAATGATTGTGAGCCTGGATGTATCGAATAACAATTTTAAGGACACGGATGGGACATTCTTTGCTAAGTTAATAGAAGTGAGTATCGCTGGGAAGTACCTCTAAAGTGTCTACGAAACTGCGTGAAAATTTCAAAAGATATGTTATGTACGAAAAACAATACGTAAATTATAAATCCAAAATTCTGAAAGTGCCTGAAACATTTTGCGACGTGCGTAGGGACCTGTGCTCGGTTGCATGAAACAGTCCCAAATAGGGACTCATCTAAATTCCCTAAGCCTACTGCGTATTTTTCGGCTTATTTAAACACTGATTGTCCTTTTTAATGCTGTTTTAATCTCACAACTAAGTCAATTTGAGACTTTGATATATATAAAACGTGAAGTCTGCGTTGAATTCTCAATTTTATTGAAATTAAGTAGGGATCTTTTCATGCAACGCCCCTAATTTAAGGACTAAGACCCTAATTATTTTGAATTAATTAAGGGCTCAGTTTTCAGTTACATCATTAGAAAATATCATTAGTCAAAGAGGAGCTCATAATAAAGATAAAATGCTCTGTGAGTAAAGAACGAAACACATACGCAAACGATTTAGGGCACTGGCCCCTGAAAGATTTCAGCGCAAAGTCTGCTTTCCAACGAGGCAAGGTTCACGAAATGTCCAAATTTGTCTGACTTCGGAAGAACATATCTCCAAAATGGCCAATCGGATTCATATGAACTCTTTCAGATACTATGCTTTGATACACAGCAGTTAATTTCAAAATTTCCCACTTTTGCATGAGGAGCTATAAAAACAGGAGTTTTGTATTTTTTATAAAAAATCAAATTGTATAAATGGAAATTAAATGATAATTTAGAAAACTGCGTTTTGAGATTTCATCTAATGCCAGATGGAATTTGGTCATCACCGTTTTTGATACCGTTGATTTGCTAGGAATGCATGTTTTACTAAATTTTACTAAAAATACAAGGTCAGGTGACCAAACTAATAACATCTTGATATTAAATCAAATTTTGCGGGCTTTTTTCTTTCAGAAAATATATACTTTTACTCAGTTAAGGCCTATGGTTTTGTGGATAATTAGTTGAATACACTGATTTATCGAGTGTTCCACGTCACCTAAAGCATTTTTAGGAATACTGACCACTGTCAGATATCCCATACAAGTTTCTTATAGGTTTGGGTAACCTAAGTTCGTATCGGCCCCCTGTTGCACATTTCAATGTGCAATGACCCTCACGTGCCAAACATTTAATTCTAAATACTTTCCTCAACAGCACAATGAAGTTATACGCGAGCTGAACCTGAGTCACAACTCCTTCGGCGAACTGACTGGAAAAGTTCTCGTCGACGCCTTCGGTAAGGTGCACCTTGGATAAGATGGCACACAGCACTACGTGTACTGCTATTGTGCACGGGAATTTTTCCATCCTCTCGTATGAATTTGTGACCAGCCTGTTGGCACTGATTTCCAGTGTTACATTAAACATTCCATTCAGTTAACAAAACGTAGGTATTGAGTCATCCAGGAATTTCAAAACATTGATTGTAAGACCTATCTGCTGGTCTGATTATTTATCTACATTCTCCATGATAGCAAGTAGCAGCATATATTAAAGAAAACAACAATGATTTTAAGTCGACTTGACATGAGTCGGAACATGTCAAGTCGATTTATCTACATTCCTAGCACCTCGGAGACCGACGTCTCGTTTCCTTCGATGGGTCGATGTAAAATCCTAGAAGCGGAACTCTGATCACGTGGGAACTTGTTTGATGCTGAGCACAGTTTGTATCTAGCGGATCCACCTGTTTTTAAGGGAACATCTTAAGGGTTGAATGAAAATAACCTGCCGTACTCTTTTATCAAACCAGTTCTTTTCTATTGAAGATCTCGACGTTTTCGTTGCCAAACTCATGTTCCGAGTAACGCAAGTGGTTGTACACAGCAGATGAAATACCTTCCCCAACAGCTATGCTGGTGCATGCGTTTCCTGAGGGTTGTTCAGTGTCATCCACATAACATTGAGACAAATCTCAGTGCGCTCTAAATACAAACGGGAGAGAGATAGCATTAGTGTTATAGTTTATGACATTCATTGTGAGGGAGAACGATGTAACTGGTATTATGTGGGTGAGACTGAACAACCCGCCAGGAAACGCATGTACCCACATAGAAAAGCAGCTGTGGAAGGTGTTTCATCTGCTGTGTTCAACCAATTGATTTCACTCGAGACATGATTCTGACAATGAGGGAGACGAAAGGTCTCTGAGGTCCTATCCATATAGGTAAATATTCAGTGCAGCAGACAGGACTTAATTATTTTATATATATCAAATAAAAACAGGAAAATCAGGAACCCCAACTGGGAATCGAACCACAGGTATGACTTAACAGTTGGCTGTAAACAGTAATTGCACAGATATCGGGTCCTCAGTAGCTCAGTGGTGAGGCCACTAGACCGGCAATCTAGAGAACAGTTGGAGTTCCTGATTTTTCTGTGTTTATTTGATATATTTCATTACTGGCCAACCTCAGCGTCTATATATTTATTTTATATATATTATTCCATTCTGTTGAAGAAGAAACGATGATACAGACGAAACGATTTTCCAGCAATCAACTGTGCCTGCTTCCACTTCGTCACATTTAGGCGTATGTCTACGGGCAAATTCATCATTCTACAAATCTGATCACACGTTCACCACCGGAAACAATGCAGCACTGAAGCAGAAAAGTTTAAATGCTTTCTGATACATAACGCAACTTGAGAGGTCACTACTGTCTTTCCGTACACAGGTACTAACGTATGTGCCGATACGCAGTCTACCTGCGAGATTTTTTTTTTCTGTGACTTTGTTTTGACTACTTATTGCAGATAAAAATTCGACCTTACGGAGACTGGACCTCAGCTGGAATCATTTTAGAAAAAAGGGGGCGATTGATCTCATCCATGGCTTAAAAGTAAGTCTACGCTATTGTGTTCTTTTTGTTCGAAATAAGTGAAAGATCAGATTTAGCAGATGAATGTACTGGGCAGTGTATATGAAAATTTTGCACGCCCTTGTGAGGTGACTTTAATTAGGAAGTTTCCAACACAAACCTCGCCAACAACAGTTTAAAGAATATAACGACTCTCAACAATCGCAAAGGCCAATGAAACAAGAACAGTTCCTAAATTATTGAGTCCTGTTTGTATTTGGATTTTTGTTACCAATTTTTTGTTCACAAACAGTTCAGTATCATTCAACTGTGGCGGCCATTTTGTTTGGAGAGCTTTGAACTAAACATTTTATATAAACTTACATTCATTTTGAAAACAGAATTGATTTAACGTTGAAAAATAGTCCTTTGAAACTCTATATTGAATGAGCTGGTTTACTTCAAAAGGCGTTTCATGTTGTTTTTTAAATGAAATTGTATGAGGATCGCTGGGTGTGGAGCTCCAAGAACGTGAAAATGCGATGACCAACTTAAGTCCTGAAGGCAGTCAGTTTCAAACAACCGTCATTGTCGGAGGTAACTGAAATCTCACAAACTAACACGTCTTTTCCTTTTTCATAGACCAATATCGGTCTGACCTACATCAACATGGCATGGAATGGTCTCTCAGTCGAAGGATGTAAGGCTATGGGGGAGGTATTGGTACAGAATTCTAGTATTACAGACTTAGATCTGACAGCCAACAGGGTCAATTTAGTGGGCTTCCGCTACCTAACGCTTGGCATCCTACAGAACTCTACATTACGTAGTTTGAAGGCAAGTGATTTCTATGGCTTTCCTGCTATAATGGAAACCGCCCTGTCATACAATGTGCACATGACATTGACTTCAATGGTTCCACCTGATCAACCGGCTAAGACATCTGATTAGTTCTCAGTAACGACTTCCGGTTTACACACCAATCAGATCAGTGTCTTAGCCGCATGAACCGGCGAAGACAATTAAGTGCAGCCACCATCGCTGTCTGTACTCGAAACCAAACTCGAACTTATTTTTGACATTGTTGAAACCATTTTTTACATTTTGCATTCTACTCTTTTGCGAATTCAGGCAATTTCCTAGTATTGCCTAGAATTAAGAAAAACAAGTTCCATGTATGAACTTAAAATTTCGAGATTTCACAGTAAATCTCGAGTCTTCACTCGAGTTTGTAGTTCAAATCCTCAGTTGAGGTCACCAAGTACGAACTTGGACTGAAGTTCATCTCCGGAAACCCTAATATACTCGAGCGCAGAATAATGGACAGTCGATCTTGAGTAGAAATGGAATGTCATAAATAGTTTCGAGTTCGATTTAAAGTATGCATAAAATATAACACTCAAAGCCAAGTGTATTTTCAACATATGTGATTGCAACACGATCATGAAATATAAACTACTTTTTTACATATATAATTAATGGCATTGATAAACAAGTCCAAAAACACAAACAATTTTCCCATTTCCCAGAAAAACTGTCGCACCTAAATGTTTATACGCAATTAATTTTTCAGCATTCTAATACTCATGAGCATATGTAACAAACTTGTGAATTATGTGCATTTTGTGACATATTTCCTTGTAAATGTTCCGTTTGGCTAGTAGTAGCAAAATGTTAAATAGAGAATCATGCGTCTCATGAAGTCCAAAAATAACACGTTTGTAAGAAAACAAAATTAACATGGAATATTTCAACTTCAGTAACAAGAGCTTTCATAGCTTTCACGTTATTGTACATATACGCACAGCTAGAGCTACATGTATATTTGAATCCTGCAGATTGGAAATAACCCAATTACCTCGGAAGGAGCGACAGAAATTCTAAGGGCGATTGGAATGTCGGAGGATTCCGCAGTGGAAGAACTGGACTTAACTGTAAGTTACAAAACAGCACACGAGCTCGCAGCGTCTCACCTCTGTTGCGTTACAAAAATAAATCATTAAGGCTAACGCTGACGGAGAGCTACGCACCTCGAATGCAAATCAGCTCACAACTCAAGCTTGCTGCAAAATGAACCACGAGGATTTTGCTTCGCAAGGCGGTGAGCCGAATGTCTCACTGGTAAACGTTTAGCCCATTACTAATATAAGAAAATGAATTATTACAACACCTGACAACAACAAATCTCCCCCTCCCTCTCCACCCCCTCTCCTCTCTCTCTCTCTCTCTCTCTCTCTCTCTCTCTCTATATATATATATATATATATATANAGCGACAGAAATTCTAAGGGCGATTGGAATGTCGGAGGATTCCGCAGTGGAAGAACTGGACTTAACTGTAAGTTACAAAACAGCACACACATTTGAGCTCGCAGCGTCTCACCTCTGTTGCGTTACAAAAATAAATCATTAAGGCTAACGCTGACGAAGAGCTACGCACCTCGAATGCAAATCAGCTCAGCTCACAACTCAAGCTTGCTGCAAAATGAACCACGAGGATTTTGCTTCGCAAGGCGGTGAGCCGAATGTCTCACTGGTAAATGTTTAACCCATTACTAATATAAGAAAATGAATTATTACAACACCTGACAACAACAAATCTCCCCCTCCCTCTCCACCCCCTCTCCTCTCTCTCTCTCTCTATGTTCTACATTTACGCTGTTGCCCCCGAACACAGTTTACATGACATTGAGCATTTTGCCTTGCTCTATGCGGCTAACAATGACGTGAGGTAAATATCACGTGACTGGGGCACACAGTTCAGCTGGCGTCAGTAGCTATCCTACTCTGCCCCTAAGCTAGGCATAAAGGAGTGTAAACTGAGTATTTTGACTGATCATCGTCAATGTTATACCTTGAATGTGAGAAATCGACGGGCACGTATGTAAACCTGATGGCGAATAGATAACGTAATCCTGGGGTACATACATACTTGGGCGTATACGGAATGTGCCACTCAGATGGAATTCACGGTGACATTCCTTACGAATAAGATAAATATGTGTAATCCTTTTGTAGATAATAAAAATGTGTTATATTGGAACAAAAGCTCATGAGAAAGGGGATTTTTTCGTTGGAGATTTTGATGGAAATGGGTTCATTTTCGTCTGCTAATTCTCTAAACGAGTGTGTTTCATCCGGCGGACTCTTTAAAAGGGCGTGTATCCTTATTGCCAAGAGACACAGCACTGTCAAAAGGTAATAGACCGTCTCCAGAATCTAGTGATGTGTTCTTGCCGTCTTTATAAACGCCGTGAAAGCTGTCTGAGTGATAAACAAATGAAGTATACCAATTCAGTTTATCAGCCGCAACAGAACAACCATAAAACTACACTAAGTTCCCGCTGGAAGTGTCAGTCGAGTGAAAATAGTGCAGGACCCGTGTAGGCCTAATATGTGTTATCCTCAAAGTCGCATGCATTTAACTAAAAAGTAGTCAAAATCGCCTGACTGATCGTTTCATTTACGTTTCAGAATATTTCTGTTGGTGGCGAATTCGAAGACATTCTAGGGGAAATTAGGCAAACTCGTGACCTAACAGTTCGTCATGGAAACACTCTGAGGCACGAGTCGCATATAATAAATGTTGAAGTGAAGAAACTGGAAGAGACGGATGATCCGTGCTTCTTCTTGTTTAAATACATGAAACAAGAAAATATGAGAATAACTGATCTCTTCAACTTCTTGGATCGCAAGAAAAAAGGGTTTCTTCTGAGAGAAGACTTTGCCATTGGTTTCAAGGTTTGTTATCATTGCTCGTATAATAGAATACATTTGCTTAAAACCGGTAATAGTAGGATTTTTCATAACACTAAAGTATAACAGAACCACAGAGTCATGAATATTTACCGAGACGATTGTACTTTAAATATTTAATGTTTTGATTGTTCAACAATTCCTTCCCCCTCCGGTCCTTGCCACTGTTGTTCAGGCAATAACAGACGCAGGCTTATGTTATTGCTTGCTTAGAATAATTACAAATGCAACTTTGTAGAGAAACTCTACCACTAGGTGAAATCTGTATTTCTTTTCAGAATATGAACATTCCTATTAGCAGCAAGTCCATTGCGATCTTAATGAAACAGTTAGACGAAGACGGGGATGGTGAAATCGAGCTGCAGTAAGTGGCGTGTCTGACGCAATAGAAGCTGCTTACACCGAAAACTAAATAAATGTCGATGTTGTCAGTGACAACTTCGTCTATTCAAGCTCAAATCAATTCCATGAAACACATCAATGATAAAAAAGCATGATGTTAATCTGTTTACAGAAATTTATTATTTATTCAAAAGAATCATGAAAATCCCACAACTGGGTCAAATAATGTTTTCCTTTAATTTGGCAAATTTCATTGTTTCATATCATTTTGTATTGGCTATTAGAGCAAAACAAACTTGTTCTTAAAATAGGTGAATGGATGTTATATGTGGCAAACATGGAAGACTACATGAAATTTTTGTAATGTGAAATCGCATCTTTAAAATCAAATCTGTGTATATATTTCTCCTGGTGGAGTTTAATGTTTTCCTTCTGAACGAAGTGTTCAACAAAAAAGAACCAAAAGACACTAGACATTTTCTCAGAAGGGTTACTTTAGAGGATTCTCACCAGCAAACCTATTTCTAGGTTTCCAGAGTTCCCTTATAACGGTTATACAGCCGCCTTATGCCACAAAAACAACTTTTTATTTTGTCTCCATGCCGTTATAAAAGTGATCGAAAAGTGTGGCTTAGATGTGATTACAGACTTTCAAAGAACTGACAGTTCGTCATTGCTCGAGACAAGAGTCTTCAAGTCGGTGTGTTACTTGTGCATCGAGCACGGTCTCAAAGATTGATAACGGTTTTATGGGGGCTTAATGTTCCCAATCAAAACTTGGCTTCTTGACCGGAACAACGGTTTTTCGCCCGAGCACGGTCTCAAAGATTAGTAACGGTTTTATGGGGCTTAATGTTCTCAATCAAAAGTTGGCTTCTTGATCGGAACAAGGGTTTTTCGCAGCTTTAAAAATTAAAATTGCAAAAGCTGACTTTTAAAATAACTGTCATTTTGCCCGAATAAGATCTCTTGCACCGATCCTGGTTTTCCTTCTGTTTAAAATATCCCTGTTGAGTTTCATTCAAAGTTAGTTCTGTTGCCTGCTGATGTACCATGTGACGTACCGATAAAAGCGAATGATTTTATTTAAACCATTCTCATACTGAGGTATTGCATCCTAAAATGAATCCCATTGTTTGTAGGCAGGCATCGTGTAACTTGCGTTAGTCATGCACTGAGCTTAGCAAAGCTGCTTCACATATTTGAGGATTGTGGAAGTCGTAGGCAATAGGTGTTATGGCCAAAACCCGGTAGGTCTGCAGACGAGTGCGGTCGTAGCTATTGTTCTAACCATTAGTCTTATGTTTTCAACAGGGAATTTTACAAGATCAGTAGATACTACAACAGGAAAGTGCGCCAGGTGGCACTTCAGCAACAACAACAAAAAGAACGTGAGGAAAAAGAAGCAAAAACATCCAAAATTTTGTCAGCTTTCAGTGCTTTAAAGGATGTGCAATCAGGCGACAGAGGAACGCCTACACTGCCGTCTGTGGTTGAAACTCGGAAACTAAGCATGCGAGGTTTGATGCGAAACCTTTTGGACGCCAGACGAAGCTCGATGAACGTGAGCACGTCTGTTCGGGCACAGTTATTGCCTAGTGACGAGAAATCGGCAAGTTCAGCAAATTCACAGAAAGAGAAAAGTGACAGCGTTGCCGAGCAATCTAAGGGTGACCCGTTGTATCCACAAAGGTTTCTCCCGTCAATACATTAATATAATAAAATATACGTTGCTTATTGGTTTATCCACAGGTAGGCCTAAGAAATGCGAGGAGGCAATGACGGTCATTTGAGTACCTCTTGAACATTCCAGATTTATACAATGTTATTTAATTTTCCCAATTTTATTAAAACAGAACTACATTGTAATAAAGTTTATTTTTATATTTAAATTGACAAGGTGTTTTAGTCTAAGAACGCTACTTTATGAATAGATTCAATATCGTTTTCGTCGCCGCCTCCTTTTCTTTTTACTCACCGCACTCTCCGTGCCCCACGACTTATTACTTCTTCCAAAAGGAGCTTTGAACGTGTTATTATCAGACACAGCTAGTTGTGGAGTCTCAGTAATTTCTCCTGGCACAAGTGGTGGGGGGTTGATCAATCCTGTCCCATACCAGTCAGGCGCATCCACATAAACGATGTCATACTTCTGATTCTTCCTTTTCATTCTTTTATCGTCTTTCCTTGGTCGTGACCTCACTGTCTCTCCATTGATGAGTCCCATGGACAGAGGGTCACGTGGTTTGTGTTTATCGTAATAGTAAGCATCGTCGTCTTCGTCCTCCATGTCGTCTGAGTAGAGGAGGTCATCACACGTTATGCTACGCGAAATGTTTCTGTTTTGGTAACCGTGACCGTGTTTACTGTCTTTTCTATAAGACGAGCGACTCTTCCTTTCGCGTTTGTGTTTGTGAGAACGATGTGTACAGTGACGTTTACACCTGTCCTTGCAAGACTTGCAAACTTTCTTGGTATGTAGCACGTGATGGTTACCGATATCACGACCCTTGTGTGATCTTTTTCTGGCAACATAATCTGCTGTCGAGGAATCAGTTCCTAAACGCCGTTTCGTGTGCTTACGGTCATGTCGATGACTGCGCATTCCGCATTTTATGTCTTTGGACGCCTTGGACGTACTTGTTTTTAGCTGCCCGAGTTCTCTCTTCGTAACCTTTAGTTTTTTATCACTACGATTCGAATAATTTGGATCTCTTCCATCGACAGATGAATTAGTTTCCACTTGCTGTATACTCTTTCGACGTCTTTCTTTCCCGTGTATTGTGTAACCCGACTCATGTTTACGTTTGCGATGCCGAGCACGTTCGTACGGTTTTCTTGGAACATCCGGCGACGATTTTGTTAAGCGGTAAGCATTATGTCTGTTTCGTTTCTTTATAGTTTGCTTATTACGAACTGTTGGATTGCTCGATGATTCTTTTAAATAACGCTGGCATTTCCCACGGGATGACATTTTCCTGTTTCTCTGTCGTGGCGACCTGCTGCGCTTACGTGACCTGCGACCTTTGGTTCTTGACGCATCACGTTTATTTCCTGTCTGCTGGTATAGAGATAGTGTGCAAAACTGAAACTCACGACTCAACAATCTCCCTAATACTAGCATGTTTTTCTACTGTAGTTGATAACGGGTGATTTATCTTCGTTTCAAAATAGTGGTTGAAATCATTCCATTTTTTGTTTTTACTTTGACTGGGTGATATTTTACATTCCCAAAAATGTCCCGCTAAGCAAGCGGACCAAGAATTTGGATCGCAACCCCAGGGACTGAAGTTGCTACACGGAGATTATAGAGTCTGTAGTGTCGTCTATGACATTGTCTAAGCTAAAATCAACTCTCAAACGTTTATACATAAGGTTATGTAGGACTCTCGTAAAATGACCAAACAATGTTCGGAACATCATACCTGAGGAATGTCTTATGGGATTCACATGAAACTTCCAGACACTATACTTTATTTAATGTTCTTCGAAACCTTTTAGGAATGAAATTGTTTTTAAAAGTTTCCACTTTTGCACGAGGACCTATCAAAAAACAATGCCTTTTATAATTTTTATATAAAAATCAACAGTTGCATAAAACGAAAATGAAATGATAATTTAGAAAACGGTAACACGTTTTTGACATTACATGTTGAACATTTCTATCGAGCGAAGTTTGTTCATGTTTTGATACCTTTGTTTTGCTATAGATATACATTCTTTTTTGCCAAGCTTTACTAAAAGACAAATTTTACAGGCTTTCTACTTTCAGGAAACACATACTTTTTTGAGTTAAAATCAATAATTTTGCAGATATTTGTCTCAATACACCGACTAGTCGATAAGGTCCTACACAACGTCAACTGGATTCTGCAACTCTATAACCAAACTCCGTAAGGGTCTGGACTGGTCTGTCAGTATGTTGCATTTCTTTCCAAAGTAAATTAACCCAAATCAACTAAAAATATTTACAAATTGTAACCTATTTCAAATAAGTGTTAAAATTTTGCTGACAACTATGATCAAAAATCACTCGACCATTAACCTACTCTTAAACCCCTGCGATGTTTTGAATAGTTCTTGCAACGGTTAATGCGATGTCGCTCCTTGTGGTGGATTCTGCGTTCCCTGTTGCTATTATTAGTATTTTTATTGATGGCGTAACGAACGTTTGTAAAACTAAACGTCGACTCCTGCAGAAAAGACACATTCCAGGGGTCCATTGACAACCACGTGACACAGACGGGTTCTCAGTTGGAAACTGATGTTACAGCTGTTTGTCACTGACGTCATTAGCCTATGACGAAATTCAACAAGATATCCTTTTGATTTGCACTTACTATATTTCCATGTCAAATTGTGTAAAACGTATCTGGTCGGTACGAGGATATGGCTCTGAAAAACACTAAATCCAAAATGCTCTTTCTGCGTACATTCCAGTTAAGGCGAACGTGAACTTAAACCAATAGTCAAAGTAGACTTTAAATGAAGCTCTTTCAACCGTTACAGAGAATACCATGTAGAATTTCTAAGTTTGATTTAAAATTTTGGACTTTCTGGTGGTGCACCAGCAAAATGGCCTCCACAACTGAGTGACCTTGAATTTTTCTATTATGTAGTATTTTTTATGAAATTGGCAAGATGCTTCAGCGCTTGCAATTTAAGAAAAAAAATATGGGACAAGACGTACTTGTCCGTTGACATTTCAAATCGTTTTTACAGTTTAAATTCACAGACAAATGGATGCAACGTGTCGCAGTTCACATCGCCCCACGTCATTTCCGGTGGTGTCTCCATCAGCAAACAATGCTGATTAGAGGCGACGTTATTTGGTTGTCCCGGCGTCCACCTTGTAAAACCATTGATTGCTTCGCTGTTGTAATTCGTCCACACAAACCGAGACTCCGAACTTTCGTCATTTCCACTGGTGTACCATCCTAAGTTATTAGCAGCACGCAACTCTGCGAAATGATATATTGTAATAGTAAACTACGCTTGATATATCCAATGACCTCAGTGATGTGACTAAAACGAACTATTTGACTATATTTTGAGTAAAATTGGTCCAATAAAAATTTATCACACAATATTTCTGTTGGGTCTGCACAAAGGAAATATTTACTATGTGAAACAAGTGCAATCAATTTCAAAATAATTAAGTGTATATACACAAAACGTAGCCTACCGAGAGTAGCGTAGACGAAGTAATATCCCACGACACATTATTCCGCGTATCGACCGAGACCGAAGGAAGTGGGATATTACTTCATCTACGCCAATCGAGGTGCGTTTTGTATTTATCTCACACGCTTCGAATTCCTAAGTTTCTTTCATTTTTTCGGCTTCAAATGGACTGTTCACGTGGCGGATCACATCCTATATGCATATACTTGCGAGATAGTTTACAAGTTTTCTCTAGTAAAAGAAACAGTTTTAAATGTAACGATTTCTTACTTGAAATGAGATAACAAAGATGAAAACAACGATAATTGTGCATTGAACTTGTAACATTTCCTGAAAATAGTTAAATAACAACAATGTTACAGAGGAATCGGCGCCTCAGTTGCAGACGATATATGTAGCACTTGAAAACTGAGTGTCAAATAATTAACAGTTTTGTACCAGATGTTACCTTTGGGACCTAATTGCATGTGGAGTGTTATTTAAACTGCTGCAATTGCGTTATATAAACTATATTCGGAAAGTTTGATGATCGAACAGGCTAACGACGTCGAGTCGACATTGACCTACCTTTTGAACTTTCCATATGTCAGAGGGCAGCGTTGAAGTAGTGCGGGAGGTGAATACGGAAAACAATATCACATGGCAGTATTGCATTGGACTGATTCAATGTATATGGGATAAAAGGGCTAAAGAATTATAAGTCGTCAAACTCCATATATGTACATTAAGGTTTTGAATTAAAGGAGCTGTAAACAGCTGCTTACCTGGATCCTTCGCTACAGTATCCAGAACGAATTGGTGTACTTCTCGACTTCTGACAGCAATCAAGTGGCCGTCCAGGCTAACGTTCTTACAATAATCGACAGCATTATACCATGAGAGAGGAGTTGAAACGAATTTGTAGCAAGATGACGGGTTATTCTTCATTTGTATGGTGCCAGCTGGGCATTTGTCATGAACTGAAAAATATCAAGTTATTAAATGTGTACGAACAACAGAGACTACGCAGTTTCCGAAGTATATATTTTGCGAATGGTTATAAGTGTGTGCTTGATGCTGTTTTCTATTCAATTCGACAATATTCAAATAGCGTGCCACCCTGTCATATTTAGCTGGCATTAATTATTAGACAAAACCATGTAAACATTGCTCATAGATTACAACCTCACGGTATCGGTATTTAAAAACAGTACGACTTACCAGAGCAAGGTCGATTTACAAGTCGTACGTCGTCCAAGGATGGGAACGCCATATACCTATACGTTTTACGGTTACTACTGTAATAGTAGTAGCTTTGAATTTGACCTTCGAAAACAACCTGTTGGTGCGAAGTGAAAAGTAAAGATCACTAATTTAAATGTGATGCAAATTTCGTGAGACATAGTGGTGAAACTGAATTATAATTGTATGTTGTGAAAATTTCACTCAAATCTTATAGACTATGGCCAGTTTAGAATTTATAACCACTTGTTATAAAAATATTATGACTGCACAAAACATTATTCAGTAGACAAATCACTCACTGAAAGGCATTGTGAGTCTGGTGATTTACTTATTAAACACCATATCGGAAAGTAATGAAAAATCTATTCCATCGCTACAAACTATTCCCGTTAAAATGCTGGAACTAACAGTCGTGAGAATGTACAATTCTAAATGATGACACTGTGTTTGTCTAACATACCATTTCCGGTTTTGCGCAAAATGAATACTTAGTGCTACCTTTCAAAAGAGCCCTCGTCACATTCAGTTCACAACATATTCACTCCATAACAGCTCTCAAGACATTCATACCACATTCACTCCATGAGGGGCCTCAACACATTCACCCCATGACAGCCCTCGACACATTCACACCTCATTCATTTCATGATGGTCCTGAAGGCATTCACACCACATTCACTCCATGATGGTCCTGAAGGCATTCACACCACTTTCACTCGATGGTGGTCCTGAAGGCATTCATGATGGTCCTGAAGGCATTCACACCTCATTCACCCCATGATAAACCGTCCTCAACACATTCCCACCACCTTCACACCACATTCAGTCCATGGGCGTCCTCAAGACATTTACTCTAGACAACTCCCTTTCACGCTCAGGCCCAACAAGACTAAGAGCAAGAAATCAAAACACCACCAGTGCAACGAGTCCCGGATTTATAGGGGAGGGGATAGGTCGTAATATTTTCTCACGCGTATCGCCTTGATGGAACTGTTAACTTCTAGAAATCTTGATACAAATGGAGCGTCCAGAGCCTAAATTTATTCAGACTTCTTATTTCAACGACCTAAATGTACAGTGACTAATGTGCGACTGTCCGTGGTTCAACAGTTTTGAGACATAGCCAGATTATCAACACCTATAGGCCATTATTGTCATTAAAATATCTTCTAGCTTCTTGGAACAGTGTGCAGTTTGATGGTTTCTGTATTTAAGAACCAGCTTGCTGATATGAAATATTTCAGTGAAACAAACTGAAAAATACCAGATGATGAGGATTTTCAAAACAACAACCACAACACAAAGACGAAAGTGGAATTGCCATCACGACACAGAAATTCTTTTTATGCTAAAGAATCCTTTCGTTTTAAATGAGTCTCCCTTATGAGGGCAGCAGATGATGAAATCGACCGTCACCCATTTCTGGTTCATTAGTTATTTATCCCTAAATGTTAAAGGGCTACCTTGGATCACTCTTTTCGGAAGAATTCCTGGGCAATCGCACCTTTGCCCTCCTATAAATCCGGCACTGAGTGCAATGACTGTAACCTGCCGTCACCGACGGAACCCGGACCTCACAACTGAAACAGTGCTGTCCAAACCACTGCACTACGCTATCCTTTCATAAATGAACGATACCTGAAATATCTTTAAGACAAACCACTTTTGTACCATACTTACGGTAAAGTTAGTACTCGAGTACTCTGGAGTAATGTTGACCTTCGCCAGATTCCACACGCTTCCTTGGGCGCCGCTTTTCGTCCAAATAGGATAGCCCAGGCCATTGCCAACCTTAACAAAAATACAAACATCCAAGGTTGGTGTCAATGGAACCTTCATACCACGGCCAATGAACACTTAACAGGGAGTCGAACGCTCATAACGGGAAAGTATCCCTTGCTTAACACTCACCATGAAACGGCGCTGACTAGGCATTGAACTGGATCTGTATCGTATGGAACGCGGACGTGTTCTTTAGAGAACGTAAGTAATGCACTAGTCATACGAGTGACATGCACACGTTGTACGGCGAGTGCATAGCTTCGTTCTTTCACCGCCAGATGGACTCGGGCACAAGTCTCAGTGCGAGTTCATGTTGCATAATCACTAGTTTATAACCGCGCGTGAATCCGAAAGTCGTGGCAACTCAGTTTTGGTGAATGAGTGCATACACACGTGGATTACGAGTGGATACCTTCGTTCTTTCGCCGCCAGGTGAGAACGTGAATACATTCATGTGAACGAGTGTATAACTTTGTTCTTTTCAATGCTGCCAGGTGGACGCAGGCAAAATCGCTGGTTCCCTGCGTGGCTATAGGGGTAGAGAACACGCAGGTACTTATCATTCAGTAGCACGCGTTTTGTCACTGGTTGATGTAACCTCGGCAATCATTGGTTAGTTTTACTACAAGAAATAAAATCATGGCGGGCTATGAACCATGTTTAGCCGTTTTGTCAAGCAAGTGGCGTGACAGCAAATATTTCGTTCCTGCAGCAACTTGAAGCTAGCCGAGTGCTTGAAGCACCATAGGGCCTACCGGTGGGATAGAATGCACCAACATCTGGCTGATTCTAACGGTGTGTTATTCATACTGTGTAAATACAAAAAAGCAACATAAAAAAGCCGGCGATAGTAAGAAAAAGGACACTCCCGGCCGAAAGGGCACAACCCGGGCACATTTCTGATTCACATTTCTTCATTGAACCACCGATTTGTCTGTATAACAGACCACATACTACATCCACATTTACACTTCCTCCGTCAGTCATACCACTTTGTTTAAGTAAAGCGCAATCTATTGAGGATTCGACCAGCTAATCAGAAACGCCGGTGTAACTGACTCAAAAATTCCCGAGGGATTCACGCGTGTTCTCTACCCCCTAGCGGCCACGCAGGGAACCAGCGATCGAAGGCACCACTCGTACGAGGGGAATGTATTCGTAGAGTGCAGACCCTGAGCCTGGCTTCGAGGCTACACTTTCATACGAGTGTCCGGGACACTATGTAGTATCAAAGAGTGTAATATAGCCTAAGCCTGATTCAACAAAAGTGAGCGGCCACTGACGACTTCCGGATTCGTGCTTGCGTAACTGACGATCGCAGCGCTCCTATAGGCCTAACATGGGCGGCGCACCATAGGGGGCTATAATTCCCAGTTATTTCAGTGCTGCGCCGCCCTATATATAAACAAGATCATGAACTCGTAAGACTTTTGCCCTAGTCCACCTGGCGGCGAAGGAACAAAGTTATGCACTCGTATTCATGAGCGAGAGCATTTCACTGCATCCTGACGTGTGCATTTCACTCGTTCAGTGAGTGACGAGTGCACCGCTCTCATAGAACACGTCTGCGTTCGTATCTGCTAGCAAGCGCGATAAACTCAGTTAAGGTGGGTCACAACTGCGTGTGTGTCTCCGTGTGGGCATATTTAGGTGATCTTTTTACATGGTGATTATTTTGAAGACTAGTAACGATTCCCCTCGCCGTGGTAACGTTTCTGCCTCGGTTGCAAGTGTTCTGGGATCCGTGGTCGTTGACCAACTCTGTCCCTGGTAAATGTTCAAATAACGTCCTCTGAAGTTTTTGAGTAGTTATAGTTTTTTAACACAGGACGTGTATTAAAAGTCAGTGAGTAGGTTTACTTTAGCCTGTGGACAAATGCATACTGTGGAGCCATTGCAACAGTTTCATTGGCAAAGATATGTGCTTTTCGAATCCTCTCCGTCTTCTCAAGTAAAAAAGCATTCAGTTCAACATGTGACTCCGTTTTTAAATTTCTTTGAGAGCAAATATCATGTTACTTTATTGAAAATCTTGATAGCATTTCCGTAGTCCGTGGTGTACCTTGGCATATACGTTGAAAACCATATGGTCTGCAGTGGCCATAAAGTAGTAGAATGTGAGACAATAACCTTGGCCATCCGGAGGTATTAATGGGGAGAGAAGTCGGGCTTTTCGCGTCCTCCTGGAGGAAGGGACAGCCAATCCACTTTCCAGGAATAAGTAATTGCCTGTAGTTAAAAGCAAATAATTTCTCTTTTACAGTCGTTCGTCGAGAACACATTCCTACTTATTGCATTGTTACACATTTTTCGAAACATTGTTACACCACTGAACACAACAAACGATGTGACGAAGTTTGAAAATCCAGCAAATATCTCCCAATCATGCGCACACACAGCCTAAAAAATGAGGGGTCTCGAATTTTTGGAAATGTGTACCTTTTACTAAAAAAACAGGTACGTTGGTAGCTGTGAATTGTGCAGTGAATTGTGCATTCGCCGAATCTTTTAGTGGGCTCTTGTCTCGTTCTCTTCTTTTTCGAACTTTTTGTTTCTCTGAGGGGAATATTTTTGCCCACTTCGCCAAATGGGCTGCTCGCATACCAAAAGACTTGCATGAACGGGGCTATAGTAGTCGTGAATGTCGTACTTGTAAACATGTTTGTTGGTCAACATCAGCTATTTAAATTTACGCCGCGTTATTATTCAAGAAATCAAAAATGGACTGGAAATATACTATATGAAAGTTGGAATTTAGTTTATAGTTCCTTGTATTAATCCGTTTACCCTAATCCCACCTTTTGTCGTTCCATAAGTATGATCAGCTTTTGGTCCGTAATAACCGTAAGAGGACTTTCTTCTTGACCAGTTGATGTCGTCTGTGGTGTCTTGTACGAATCGACAGAGGTCGGATGTTTCAAAGTTACACGCCAGAGTCATAAACTCTCTCCTTGGTACAAGAGGGGGCGCTGAAACGAAATTGTAATAAAATGAAGTGAATAAAGATACAAAATGAATGGGGTTATATAATTGATCATACAAGAGAATTCAACCACTTACTGCCGCAATTCGATGGTCCACTTTTCGAAGCATCGTAGCATCGTTGGAGGTCGGATGCCATGTTGTTCAGCTCTGTTCCTTTTTTCGATAGTGCGTCAGTTAAAGTATTTATCGTTTGTTGCAGCTGAGCTTTCGTCTGGTCGTGTAATTTTTGGTTAATACCCATTTGTTTAAGTAGCCTCTCCCTTTCTTTCGCAACTCTTTGGAGTTCTGCTGTCTTCGTCTCCAATGCTCTTTTAGTGCCGTTGAGGTCTGCCAGGAAATTATTAAACTTCTCTTCAAGTCTTTTATTGTCGGCCGCCATCTTCAACATCTCATTTTCAAACCCAGACACTTTCAGTCCCAACATTTGCATATCACGTGATTGCCTTTGGACTAATAAAAGTGTGTCGGCAATAGCCTTTTCATGTCCATCTACCCTTGTGCTCGTCTCGTTCACATTTTTACCCGAAGAAATAACTTGATCTTTTACCGTCAACAGTGCACCGAGAAGTTCAGTTTTTGTCGATTGTAAATCAGACTCAACCTGCAGGCATTTCGCTGGACAATTCCCACCTGTGCCGGATGTTGAAACTGGGTTGCTGCACGTGCCAGCATGTCCCAGATTGACGTGATACGCGCATCTTCCGTTATTGAAGCTGCACCCGTTGCTTGGAAACGACTGGCTGTGGACGGCAACGACGGAGAAGAACATCACACATGATGCTAGCAGGGCGACCATCTTGAATAGTGCTTGTCCTGAAACACTCGATTTCTTTATCATATCATAGAAGGTTCATTAATGTACACAAAGAGAAAGATGGGTGTATTTTACCTGGGTGATTATCAGAGGCACCTTCATTACAGTGTAAAGGCCAACGTTCAAATACAAGACTACATAAACCGAGGAGGGATAGGAAAAGTAGATCACGTACTTACCTCGCCTTATCTTATCTCCGTCGCTCCTAAAGGAACACATGTCTTCAAAAACATCGCCTAGAATATTTATTTTGCTGTTTTGTAAATCTGATTTGTGTATTGTTATAGAAGAGCAAAGTATATCTTGCCAGTTGCCTTGACTACACGTACTTGTAAGCCTGAAGCACCCAACATTATAGTTGTTTTTTGTAAGCAAATATGTTCCCAAACGTCACGGGTCGATAAATTGCTTATTGCCGCGTAAATTTTTTTTTTCTTTTCTTGATGCACTATACACTTATTCACACAGTCGCCATTTTGAAAGTGAGTCTCTTTTTAGGTTTTAAAAACAAAGCATGAGGGCCCAGTTGCACAAAATTTATACGCCGTATTGCAACAATGGCGGCGCATTATTACGTGTCACGTTGTTATTGTTGAACAATGCTCCTGACGTCATGCAGCAATCAAACTTATCCAGCGGATAACTTTTGAAGCTTTACGCAACTCAGCCCTGTTCTGCGCTTAATCACAGCGCAAAGCGGGATTTTTTCGCGTGTCTCATTATATTTATGTCCTAAATTCATTGGTTTTTATCCTAAAAAGAGGCTCAATACTAAAATGGCGCCTGTGTGAATAAGGAGTATGTACAAGGAGGCGCCTGAAAATTGACGAATGTAGTGTCGAGCGACCGTGCAAAAATAGCGTCATGATGAATGTACTCTCATAATGCCAGATAATTGAATTAATTGTTACGTCACCACAATCACGTGTGTTTACTATGTGAATTCGCGTGTAATTTTAGTTTGACACGTTCCGTGTGTGTTGTTTTTCTTGCCCGGTTTACTTCAGGTTCTTTCAGTCGACGAAACGTTGGTCAAAAGAAATGGCTTGACAAGCTAGGATGTCAAATGTTCATTGCCTCTATCTGCCATGCCTCGTGGTTTGCATAGCTTTCTCAGGTATGATACACTTCAATATATTCTCCATGCAAAATAATGCACCTAAGCATAGGCACCAGAGAATTCTTTGGAACAAGCGCCGGTATGACCACCAACACTGACTCTTGACGTCTAATACCCCTTTCCATATATGCTACGAATCTCATGTATCCTCGCGCACATCTGAACATTAATCAGTTTGCGGAAATTAGTGGTATTTAGTGGAAACTTGCATAAGAGTAGCTTCGGAAAGTACTAAAATATGACCGGCACAAATGTAATGTCATGAAAACGACGCCCTCTCTTGAGCAAAGCTAAAGAAGAGGCGGTGTGGTCCAGGGAGATAAGTGTCCACTTCCTTTACCTAAGGTCGTTGGTTCGGTTGCCCTTGGGTTAGGTCTCCTCAGCTTAAAAATGGTTCTAGGTGATCAGTGCAATTGGGGCCCACCTGCGCAGCTTGCGCACGTCTGGTGCTACCGATAAGAGGCCGCCAGCAATTATCTTTTGTGGTGAGCAAAGGTAATAGATTACGGATGCTGAAAAAACTACCATTGCACCGTTTAAGCTGCTAAATTTGTGTAACGATAATATGCATTGGTTTTTATAGCCAGCCAGGTAGCTGTATAAAAACTTTCATCAAAATTATATATATTTAGTATACAGCTTTGTACCAAGGCTAAAGCTTTCTGTGCCATGAAACAGAGCGTCACCTATTGGTCATTCTTTTTCGCCACTTCTGTAATTGACTGTTCTTCTTCCACAAGGTGCGTACAGCTCACAACAAATTACCGTAATCGCTTTCACTTCGCTTTAATCTTCTAAAGTATTATTACCATCAACTGAATTTCTAAGCAAATGTTACTTTGGCAAAGTGGTCTCCCGAAACTGAGAGTTGGCAAAATTGAGCATACGACTCTCGAGAATGTCACGAGCCAAAATATTTTGAAGTCAGCGACAGACTTTCTTTTGTTACAAATGCCGGAGAATTATGCAAGAAAATGAAGTTTATTACTTGGAGAAATGGGTCTTATCCCATACGCGTTGAATCTGTCGAGGAAAATACGGCCATGTAATAAAGATTTCCGTATTCACCTCTCGCACTACTTCAACAGTTACCTCCGACATGGAAAGTTCAAAAGGTACGTCAATGTGCACTCGACGTCGTTAGCCGGTTCGAACACCAAACTTTCGGAAAATAGTTTAAAGTAATACAATTATAGCAGTTTAAATAACGCTCAACATACAATTAGGTCTCAATCGCAACATCTGGAACAGGACTGTTAATTTATTACAGTTCTGTCTCAGTTTTCATTTGCTAAAAATTTTATCGTCTGCAACTCAGGCGCTGATTCGTCGGTAACTACAATATCAAATATTGTTGTTCTTTAACTATTTTCAGGGTATGTTACAAGTTCAATGAAAATTTACCCTTGTTTTCATCTTTGTTATCTTTTTTCAAGTAATAAATCGTCACATTTAAAACTGTTTCTTTTACAAGAGAAAAATTGCAGCCTAACGCGCAAGTACATACATATAGGATGTAATCCGCCACGTGAACAGTCTGAGTGAAGTATTTAAAAAATCTGAGGAAAAAACGAAAGAAACTTAGGAATTGGAAGCGTATGGGATAAATACAAAACGTACCTCGATTGGCGTACATGAAGTAATATCCCACTCGACATTATTCCTCGTATCGACCGAGACCGAAGGTGGATGTCGATACGCGGAATAATGTCTCTTGGGGTATTATTTCATGTACGCCGCTCTCAGTACGTTTTGTGGATATACAGTTGCTGCATTTTTTATCTGATCAACATCTACACATAACACATGATTTGTGTTGTAAATTGTTCGCAGTCTATAGATAGTTTTGTTTAAAATCGGTTTCAAGATAGCGCTGTGGAGGTCACTTGTCGATTTTTTTGCTTCACGAAGCTCTAGCTCTGCGTCCCTTAACGGATTCTTTTAATATTTGGTATTTAGATAGATTTCGTCAAGGGCTAAAGCATGTGTGTCATCTGTTTCTAATTGAGTTTGTGTGCTGTAAAAGGATATGTATATATAAATACATATACATACATATACATATTTCATTGAAAATTAAGCTGTTCTTGGCCTTAGATAGTTTGTTCAACAAAGTTTCGTATTGTCTACATAAATGTCTTTCGTCAGGTGGCAGTTGAAATAGTAGATCACCGAGTGTAAGTGGCATCACAAACACAAACGCATGAGTATCTATAAATGAAAACACCGTTCAAAACATTTCATAGTAAAACAGTTGACATTGATAGTGTGGTCATTTTGTTATCAAGAATCGTGTGCCGAAAAGTTGTTGTGTTGCAATCGTTAATTTCTTGCTGTGTTCCTGGTTCTAAGCTTTAGGACGGTGTTTCACATCCTTCCCGCGTTACCCAAACGGCACTGACACGGAAATTTGCCTGTTAACCTGCTCAACCTACAACAAAGTAAAAAACTTTTCCAAACTGCTTGTTGAGTCGAACTGTCGGTACTCCGAAGGTCGATAATCGACGATTAAGAATATCCACGAATTTCTCCTTTTTTCTCAACCAATGCTCACTGAATGGCAACCAAGAGCGATACACCTTTCTAACTAACATCCAACTGTATTGACACTGAAAACTATAATTACCTGAGTTCAAGAAAAGGTGCCGATCTCCATTATTCATTCACCAGCTGTACGATGTCTGCAAATCACTCCACTTTGTGTGGTTACTTAAGTCAACTTTTATCTTTGAGTTACGCTCCCGAACAGCCAGTCGGTACCTCAATCACATCATGGTGCATGACTTATGGATTCCAGCGTAGGTTTGGGTGTAACCTTAGGAACTTTCGATTCCGCCACCGTTCGCCGCTGCGAAACCACTGTTGAAACCAGTCGCCAAGTCTTACAATATCGCAACTTCACAAGCCCATCAAAGCAACAGACCAAGAGGGAATTTCCTTGACTGAACTCATGGGGGGCGTGTTTTGCTCGATGGTCACCGAATCATTTCGTCGCTCTCTCAGTCTCTTACTCACCAATCTCCTCATGCAGTTATTTTTCCGCATGCCCCTTGATCATTCCATTTTATAATCATAGAAACACTCACACACTTTGAACAGCCTTCCTAGCCATGCCAAAATGACGTCAGGTCTAAAATTTGAATCAGGGATACCTGAGAACTGCTCACCGAGGGTGCTCGCTGTATAACGGAACTGATCACTTCACCGCTACTGAACAGATTTTGATAAAAACGTCTTTTGAGGTAACATACGGCGGCCCAAAAGTATCGCTATTTTAGTTCAATTACTTTTTTATTTTTCCTTTTTCAGCTAAGGGTGTAAATTATTTGCACCTAGGTGAAAATATATTGCGTCAATTTGACAATGTCGGATTTAGAAGGGGGCCAAAGGGGCCATGGCTCCCCTACAATTCTCCCAGATTCCATTTGGCTGTTCGGGGGTGCGAATTTCTGACGTGCAAAATCCTGGCTAATACTCTGCCCTGCCCCCCAACTCAAAATCCTAGATCCGCCCCTGTCAATTGACCAGCGAAGCCTACAACGAGAGGCAAAAGCTAACTTCATGGGTAATCTGAAAGTTTCTGTGATCAAACAACAGTGCAATATTCACGTATTGATAGCATGAAGTTGCTATCAAGCGCTAGTTTCGCCACTTACTCGCTATTTAAAAAAAATGTGAAATTGGACGGATACTAAACCGATTTTGGCCTATGAAGAGATATTAACAATAACTATCCTAAGCAGCTCTCTAAAACAAAATAGCGGTCTGTAACCCTCAAACGTTTGGAGCAAATATGAAAACTCCTTACGAAGCCTGTCAAGGCGGCAAGGGTGTTCTACGCTTTAGGGGAATGCCACAACAGCTGTGGGAACCCACCACTAGAATCACACTATCCATTACGTGACACAGTAAGTGTCTTTAGTTGAATCCTGCTTTTATCAATCTAGTGAGACGTCACTGGTGCATAATCAACAGGAGAAAAACAAGGGCCGATTGAAATCTCAAAAGCAAAGGGTGTTACGAGCATCCTTCTAATTGTCTGGTTTCATAGAGTACAATGTTAAACAATTTTTTTCACTCCACCTAGTTCGGTGCTTCAGCTCTAGCGCTCGCGAGCTCCAAATGCCCAGTTAAAAACAGTGGACTAATATCTACGGAAAAATCTTACCAAATTCGGACAAAAATAGTTGCCAGAAATGCCTTTTTTCATTTTTCAAGGGCTTCTAACCTTGTTGTGAGTGCCAAAAAGTCTTAAAAACTTTGTTTGATGGTAATTGTGGTGCAAAACCTGAACATGAAAAATCATCTAATTTGGTGCCACATATCTTTCTTGGAACAATGACGAAAAAATTTCATCTCCCCGCTATATTATGTCCTAAATTGGTGAGATTTTACCGTACGTATATAGAAACTTAAAATCATACGAGCAATCATTCTCCAACTTGAAAGTCACGTGACTTTCCCCATGACTTATAAGTCAAACGACAAATCATGTGGTTAGAATTCCATTGTCCGAACAGATATGAAACACCTCAAAGGGAAATTTGAGGCTACGAACTTGAAAGCACCCAAGGTGTTTCGGATGCTATTGCTAATCTTTGTGTGAACTCGCTGGGCCGATCTTCAAATTAACTAACAAGACAGTCCAAATATTAAGTCCATTATCTACTTACGTGTTAAAAATAAATGCACATTAAAACCATTCTAACCAAATTGTTTTTAGGGTACCGTGCAGAACCTATTCACATTGTATGGTCAGAAAGAAAAGTGATTGACTCCAGAGGTAAGGCCACTTAAAAGTTGACTTACTGTCGTGAAGTTCAGTCGATAAAGGCGTCATTGGACTACCTTTTGGGTAGACTGTTGATAGCTCGTTTCACACTGTCGACTTAATTTTTAGCGAGAATGCAGTTGTGCAAGTTCTGGAGTGGAGTTTGCTAAACATTTTTCTTTGGTAAAGCCCCTACAACTTTGCTTTCGGCCCTTCAGACGTAACATTGCTAAAGCAGTACACAAAAACAAACGGAACCGATGCTTTGGCCTCACTATACTAGTTCTCAAGACACCTGCACCCTATGAGAGATCTACCTCACAGATCCTATTAACCACCTCACTATCGCCACCTATGATAGGTAGCGATAGTGAGGTGGTTAAAAGGATCTGTCATGAATGTTGATACGTGAGCAACAAACGCACTGTGGCTTCCAAACCTCTATATAAGATGTAACCTGTCTGCAAACTACAGGTGGACACCACTTAGCGATGGACTGAAGATATTGTCACATTCTATACTAGCATGAAAAATCATTAAGAACGGTATATCAACAAATGAGTCGTATTGTTGTGTTGATGTTGCGACTAAGTTCAGCGTACGTAGTAGAAGTGTTGTCAATGCATAGAAAACACGTCAAAAGACACAAGAGACTGACATCTAATCTTTGTATTCGAAATCGAAATCGAACTCGAAATTACTTTTGACATTGAACGTTTACTTTATTTATCAGGCAGGACAAGCGCCTGGTTTTCTTTGCAGGAGAATGATGGATATCACTGATGGGGGTGTAGTCTAAGTTCGCACCTGGTGGCAGCTAGATCCGAGCTATAAACCAGTCAGAACTCGAAATAGTCCGTACTCGAACTTATGTCGTTAAGATTTGGGTCATCAAGCGCCAACTGGGAAAAGATAGTCATCGGCCTTGTCAAAACTGTACTCGGGCACAGAATGTACTGATCAGTTTGCACCAAATTAGAACTGAAAATACCAAAAATCATTTCCAATTCGATTTCGAGTTCCAAGATTATACCTAGGGCCCAATTGGTCTTGGGCGATTTTGTTTATGGTAGAATGCGTATTACTCAGAGATAGGTTAACCGGCGGATTTCAGATTTGGTTTCATGAGCATCTGTAGTTATGTGGCTCATGTTATCGTTGACAGATTACGACTTGAGCGAGGAGCTCGTCGGTGAAAACTATCCTTATGCTAGACGTCGACTATTGTGGGAACGTCAATTTAGTAAGGACAACACACTCGTGCCAACTGGTGAACGATTTTCCGCCGAAGCCTTGAGAGACAAACTTTCCACATATGTCACTGCGCAAGATAGGGAAAAACTTCGCAAACTAAACAGAGCAAAATTACAAAGCACGTTCCCTAGACTGGCTACGGTAGATCCACGCGTATCGTTTGTAGTGCCACAAAGTGCGGAGACGACAAATCGCCGTCTAACCAAGCGATCGGTCGCCGCCTTTGCAAAGACTGGTAACAAGAGAAGGGATATCCGACGGAAAGCGCGTCAGGCCATCAGACGATTGCATAAGAGATGGGATGTGATGCTCAGCAGAGGTCGCAAACTTAACATTTACACTCTTCCTTTTCCAAAACAGCCTGTAACTCCAGCACATTTGATATATTTTACCAAACCTGACACTGGAGTGGGAAAAGATTATGAGGTTCGCTTGTTTTTACTGTTATACTAAATTTCATTGAGCTGGAATATTGCACACGGTATATTACCGACTTGTTTTCAATGTTTCTCAAAACTGACAGAAACATTAATTTATTTATTTACTTTTTCTGTTTGGTGTACGTGTACTTTCCATCGCTTGTCGTTATTTTGAGTCTCCGTCTCGGGGGGGCACCTGCAGGCTGCGCTTGGAGGTCGTCTAACTCCTCCACCTGGTGACTATCACGTGTTAGGTCACGTGACAGGTAACTCGTAACCGCTGTTTAACTCTGGATTAATACTTATGATTTCGATCGATTCTTGGATTTTGCGATTTCACTCGACCACTAATGCCTTGCCAGCAGAAACAAATAACTAAATCCTCGTTTATTTGTAGAACAGTTATTTTTTTTGGTTTGTCGACAGAGGTCGCGAACTCTTGACACCCCATAGGTGCGGTTACGGGTTTTGGCGAGATAATGAGAGTTTTATTTCTAACGGTGAACTGTTAATCGGTGTTGAGTAACATGCGTGAAGTGAACAGGGATATACGTTTTTGAAGCGTTCTGTGACAAATTCGTTTTTTACGAGAATATTTTTCATCCATGATACCTGCCGAGAATTTCATAATCTGAGCCCTGGGTAGCTGGAAGGAAAACTAGGCAGGCAGGAACAAGCCAAAACACAAACAGGGTGCTAACTTTTCGGAAACTGGTCGGCGCGCTTATGAAAACTAAAACGAACAACATCCGCGTCATAGGCAATGGAGCTACGCAAGGGCAGAAGCGAATTCTTATTTCACCTTAGGGTACCGAAGGAGAAAAACACAGGGGTCCCTTGAAAGATTTATCAAGATGGAAGAGGGGGTGAATATTCACTGAAATCGTTGGCTTGATAATTGTGGCAACCTAGGGTTGAAAGTTGTAAGGATTAGATAGCTACTCAAATTACAAGGCCCCCTCAGACTTTTTACAGCTCAGGGGCACCGGGATAATGCGCTAGGGAGACTTAAATAAACAATTCAATTGGGTCCCTCAAGAGTATTTCTAAAGGGCGTATTAGTTTTGGAAATTCCCTGTACTTTGACACATTTCCATGTTGTAGGTGATTGACATGTTGCAGGTGATTGACATGTTGCAGGTGATTGACATGTTGTAGGTGATTGACATGTTGCAGGTGATTGACATGTTGCAGGTGATTGACATGTTGTAGGTGATTGACATGTTGTAGGTGATTGACATGTTGTAGGTGATTGACATGTTGTAGGTGATTGACATGTTGTAGGTGATTGACATGTTGTAGGTGATTGACATGTCGATGGACACGGAGCGAGACCGAACCTGGTTCCCCCGACAGATCCTGTTAATGATCACTGTCATCGTCGTCATCATCCTTTTCGTTGTGTGCGGATGTGTATGCAAAATATGGTGCTATCCCAAGGTAGCGGCAGTTTATGATAATCACTTGCAGAAAGCGAAAGATTTCGTGCAAGCCGACAGAACCACTGTTTTCGACTTCGGCGAGGGCGAAGATTCCATCTTTGGCGACCTCCAAGGCCCAAACGTGCCACTTACGAAGGATATGGAATAAACTAATGTTTTGCCTTTATTATTTTTTTAATTATATCGTAAGTTACTCAATAAATCCTTTCGTTCGTGTTTCGTAGTTTATTATTTTCAAAGGATAGCGAATAAACTACGGAAATTTTCGTGAGACAAGTTTAACATTTTTTAAAGACCATCAAAAAGATATCAGAATGAGTGGGAGAAGAACTGTCGTGTCGGTCTAAATCACAGGATTGCTTTGAGTTTTAGAAGGAATTTAGTCGAAGAGCTCAACAGTTGTCATCTGGATTCTGACGTTCTGTACAAACCACTTGGCGTCTGATATGTTTCTGTCTGTCAGCATTGACGTCTGACGATGGTTTAACAGGATACTAAATCCGGTTTTAATGATTTCAACCAATCCTCGTTCTGTCACCTTCTAATGCATCATTGGCTTCAATCTCGAAACATATAAACAGGAATCTACTAAAAACTCATACCTCCAATTTCCCAATTTGGACATTATGATCCTTGATGGGCGGTCTTTTCCCACAGTTGCCGTATAATTCGCTAAAATCGAAGGTCACGCTTGCCCGTTTAACAGATTTTGAAGGGGAGTTTTCAAATTACACTTCAAACTTTTGAGAGTTTTCGAGGGTTTTAGAGAACTGGAAGGGAAAGTCGTATTTTAGTATCTGTTATTAGGCCAAAACCGGGTTTGTATTTTTAACCGAAACATTTGTATTTAAAGGACTTATAAATCACTCCATGAACTTGGCAATCCTCCAATAGGTACGTGTCACAGTTCCCACCGTCACACCCAAAAGATGTGTTTGCAAAGGTTAAAACGTTCACTGACTTTCAGTACTTATCATTTGCGTGAACTTTTAGCGCGCACACGTCGAGAGTGCTTACAAGCAGTTTGCATACGCATTGATACAACCAAATGAGATTTGTCGATTGTTTTGCACCAGAAACAACATTTTGTGACTGCACAACATGACATCCTTCCCAAAGTGTAGTAGATTGTCTCTCTGTAAATTCAGAGCATGTCTTGGAATTTTTTTTTCAAAATCTGTCCTTTTAGGTAGGCCCCTAACAGACTAGTAACTAACTGACCGAACGAGTGATCGTCATACGCTCGAAAGCCCAAGGATAACCTCCCTCTATGATTTAGCGTATGTAATCATATAATAATAAAATTATCGACTTTTTCACCCGGTCATATGGTGATAAGTACCACGGATCCACCTTGTTCTTGATCACATTTTTGGGACCTGAAAGACATATTGACCTCGGTGAAAGCCAACAACATTCTGTTCTGGGTGGCTTCCAACTTTCGCGGTCGGGCACTCATGATCCAAGATACACGCTGACATCACGCATTACTAATTGGCTCACTTGAACAATCATTTTGGCGTCATGCTACCTCAAATTAACATAGGTTGCACGAAACTCGCGAAAGCGCAAAAAGTCACAGAGGTCTTAGCAAAGCATGTGAGCACTTGCTAGTGTTTTGCGTCTACGAATCGCAATCCGCAGTCTCTTGAATCGTCTGTTTAAATAATGTGACCAGTTCTCTACTAAGATCATAATCAGGGTGTAACATGACAATCGAAGTTATTTCAAAATGAATAATCAAAACAACTCTGAGCATGCCATTAATAACTTGAAGATAAACAACATGTGTACCAGTCAGCCCCTAAGCAACGCGACATCTCTGGAAGGAATGAGACTAAGATTGGACTATCGGAGTCAGATGTAGGCCTATACACGCTTCGGGCTGGAAGTTCTTGGCGCTCATTGGCCAAGACTGACGACACGTGAAGTTAACCAGGGCGCCACATGGGTTAAGGTCGGCCGTTGCCAACCAAAATCATCTCCGGTCACAGGTGAGGTCAAATATTTGATCCCACTACAAACGATCTCCGTGTTACCAAGTTGTTTACAAACTAAAATCATTACGTCACAGTCCGGATATGGTTTTGAGGGCGTAGCCAAAGTCTGTTGGCTTCGTTTAGGCTATAAGTATGTAAATTTACAAACCAGTCTATGATTTGGGATTCTTTCGATGGCTCTAAAACACGCTTAAAGTGTTCACTACAGTTCAAGTACGCTTATGGACAGAGAAGACATTTCGTGTCTAATTTTTCTTGTGGTCATCTTGTCACGTTTCGGAGGTGTTTTTTCATACCCACAAGGGGCCCCAACAGATGCCTGTACCAAGGCACTATATCCGAAACACAATGTTCCGTTTAATCGAGCTTCCCATTCGTACGTAATCAACGTTTTCAAAGATGGCACCAGGGACAAAGTGGATCACTACACACCGGGTGAACCTGTATTGGGTAGGTGTTCGCTTTATTTGATTTCCAATTTCGTAACCTTTGTCAAGAGATCTAGCACGTGTTGTTTACCTTTATGTTCGACATGTGATCTTGAAAATAATGCGTCCCAATCTCTCTTATCGGTAGAAGTGCCTGTGGTCTTGATAATTCCTCCTCACACTAAACATTGGGATCACAGATCGTACGCCTTGGACATGATAATAGAAATATGCGATATTGCAACAAGATGGGGCTAAGTAAACATTGGTAATATGCACAATTTCATATTCCAGTGTCAATATCAGGAGGGAATCTGAAAGGTGTCTTGATAATGCCGATAAAAAATGGCAAGACTGGAGACTTCGCAGACGGCACGTGGGACTTTCAGGACACTAAAAGTTTTCACTCTGTAACTTGTGGAAATGGCAAAGCACGCGGAATGACTCACAGTCACTCGAACGTGAAAAAGGATGGAGAAGTTATCGGGAGGTGGACGCCTTCTTTATCTCTCAGAGGTTCAATAAAATTTCAGTGAGTTTTTCTCGAGTATCATCATCGCAAAACTAAACGACATCTGCTTATTAACGTAGTAATTCTAATATTTAACAAATAATCTAGACTGGGGCCATATGGCCCAGGCTGCGTTCCGTGGACGTTAGAAATTCGCGAAAATGCAAGATCACGCAATTCTCCGAGAGGTACTGCAATGGATTACAAACAAAGCACATTATCTTTCTCGCGAGTGTCTTGGAATGCACCCCCCCCCCCAAATAACTCAAGTGTTTCTGTTATGGCATCGTTAATGTGAATTATTAACCATTCGAGTTCAACCTTTAGTTATGTATTGTATGAGTCTATTTCTACAAAACGCTACCTGGATGTCCATTAGGAATTACAGTCGATGTTTGCTGTTTTGCTAGGATGCAAATTGTTTTGAATATCGAATTATTCTATGCATGTTTCTGTTTACTCAATAATTTTTCGCAGGTCAACAATTGTCGTCACTAAGGAAAACTTCTTCATTGGGATATTCACAGATTTTCTCTCCCAGAAAGAACCTCCGCCTAACGTGCCCGAAACAACAACTCCTACCTCAGAAATCTCTCAACTGTCGACTTTGCGACCACAAGTCAGTACCTCGAATGAAGATGTTCTCTTGCTAACGTCGCGAGTTCAAACACTAAAGACCACCATTAAAGTATTAACTTCACCACAGTCAGGTGAGGGAAATACTCAGCCGACGAGATCATCATGTGTCACGTCGCGTCAAGCAAATGAGATTACAGTCACAGAAAAGGGGAATGCGCAAGGTTTTGGGGAAGATACGCAATCAACAATGTCCTCTACACGAAAATCAGAAATGTTAAGCAACAAATCGTCCATTGTCACCGTTTCATTTCCGGTAGCCATTTCATTGTCTCTGCTAGGACTTGTTGGGACTGTAATAAAATGACCGTGGTAGGGATAAGGGGTTACGGAACCTTGGTACAGTTGTCACATTCATATCTGAGTAATACACCACACCACAAGAATCAAATTCATTTGAATTGAAATAAGTTAGATGGTTATCTGTTCTTTGAGTTACCACTCGCCTGGTTTGACGCACCTGTCGGAAGACATTTTATCCAACCTTTTGACGTACAGCAGCAATAATTGCTTACACGATTCTTGTTAGTTTTGGATAACACGAAACAAGAGTTTAACTGGAGCACTTAGTCTAACTACAAATCGAACAATTATTGAGTTACAGGATTGCTTGTCGACAATTTCTTTAATTAAGGTGCGTATTCGATATGTTGTAATTCTTGGTATTTGTTTATACGTGTGCAGTGTGTATAAACAGAGCCGTAGAAATGTGAATATTTAGGGGGTACAAATTGATTCAGCTTCTCTAAAATTTTGCCTCCAAGGGAATACGAATTTCAGATATCCCCTGTTGCCACCACTTCCGCCCTCCTGGCCGTCACCAATTTCGTACCCCCGCCATGGGCAAGCGGACTTTGCTGTTGGGAGGGGAGGGGCAGGAGAACCCGGGAAGGCACTCACAAAAAACTAAGTACCCGTGCTCAACACAATTTCACAAGAAAGGTAAATTATTAGATATGAAGACATTACGCGCTTGGGTTCAGGGAGTTTAGGGAATGACTTTGACCTCAAGGGGCGGGGAATAGTATTTCTCGATGAAACTCATTTTTTTGGGTTGCCAAAAAATGTACACTGCCAAAATCACAAGTAGATGGTAAAAAGTAAGAAACTTTTACCGTTGATTGTGAAATCCGGAGAAATATTGGGATAAAGAATATAACCTTGAAATTGAGAAGACGGACCATAGTCTCGAAAACTTCTTCGTCTACTAAAGAGAGTGAAAATGAGACCTAAGGTCACGATTCACTTTTGTTACTGTCGAGTTTGGGAAATTTCACTTGATTAGCTAGTCATGCTTCAAAGGTGCACCTTTACTTGAAATAGTGCGGTTCTGTGGTCCCTGTGCCTTTTTCAGAATCCCTTGGTGGAACACGGACGCTCGAGTTTCGGTGGCTGCCCACCCTCACTCGGGGTAGTAAATGATATTAAACTTAGCGAATATTCAATAACCTCCCCATTTCCTATTAAAGTGAATTTTGGTTCATTCCAATGACAGTCTGTTACAGTTTATGAATTAAACTTGCACTCCAAAAATCTCTGAAACCTTTGTTTACGACTGCCAGTACATGTGCTTTGAGCACATTTTATTATCCCCCCTGATCGAGACGTGTGAGTATCCTATTGGCTACCAACCCTCTCTTCACACATATTGCTTTTCTAATAACCATCTTCAAACGAAATAGTGTTCTTGAAATTATTTATCGTTATGAACCATCGGGAATATCGTCGTCGCGTGATTCACAAACAGTTGTTTTCGAATTCTTTAACCTTCAATCCTCCGGGGGGTCAAACTCACAGTTTTGGTTGCTTGAGTCACGTGCCTTGACAATCATATGATGCTGCTCGTCACACGTTCTGTAGTATTCTCGACCATTTTGGAATTTTATCTGCACGTAAATGTACTTCATTTCAAAACTATTTGGCAGCATCCCCTCCCGTAGACAAAATGTCGAGCGAATATCGTAGGAAGCTATTGACCCTGAACATTGTTGTGTTCACTTCGTGAGTAGTCGACAATGCCGGATAAAAGGGCAGTTGACCTGGGCCCTCCAACAAGAGAGGACTCTGTCTGAAAGGGTTTCCTTGATATGAACGATTAAACTTTTGAAAAACTGGAAACGAATGACAACTAAATTCATCATCGGGTGACCCTACAAAAAGTAATCTTTACCATAAAAGATTGCACGATTTCAGGAAGCAGGAAGAGATTCATAATTCTTTGGTTGGGGCCTCCCTCCGCTCGTGGGAAATGATACAAATTAAAAAACAAAGGAAAAGGTTGGATATGGAACATTTATGGGAGTAAACGCACACAATTTATCGCCACAAATGTCTTGCGAGCGTCTTGGGTAGTGAAACACGCCTACGTATAACTGCACTTACATGTATTCGGCAGGTAGCCACGTCAAACCCCTGAGGCTCGCTTCAGACGCCAAGCACGCAGTCAGCTTTGTGTAAACCAATACAGTCTGTTGTCTAATTGTATTGAATTCATAACTGAGATGACTTGCCCATTTGGTGTTTAAATTCGCTAGTCCTTAGTAGAAACTCGTCTAGCGAGAACCTTGACACCAAAGCGTCGTCACCTAGCGGATAAAAGTCTTTCTGCTTTCACTAAGTAGTTATTCTTCATTAGAATCAACTCGTGGATATCATATTGCCTGTCCATGAAATATGAAACAAAATTGGTGATATTCAGGTAAGTATCACGACGCACCAAGAACACCGAGTTTTTTCCAATGCTGCGTACAGGTATTCGGGCTAAATGTAAATAGGCCCCCGGTGAACTGTTATGCGTGGTGATGGGTTGAAAGCGAACATGCCTTAATAAAAATTGTAAATGTCCAACCTTTTTCAAGTTAGTTACCACTATGTTTTATTTTGTCCACAAACTAATGATAATCACGTTGGTGGCAACAAGAAACGATTATCACCATGAACATGCCGCCTCTAGGTGGGATGAACTCTTCGGTTCTTAGCTTTACTTTGATATTTTAGACCTAAATACTTTCAGTACCGACTTTCTCCTCGGGCCGGTTTCGTATCTTCTATATCTACCATTCGCCCAAGGTGACAACGTAACAACCGACATGAGATCTAGAGTTGACTGCCTCCATTCTTACGTGGTTTTGAAGAGGTGTAAGTACGTCACTGCCTTTTCCCAAATTGAGGAGACTTATCTGGCTCCTCGTCATGTGTTGTCCTGCGTTGACCAACGTCAGCGAAATTTCCTGCGTCAACGCAAGACTGGCACTGGGTGGCACTACTATCGCATGGCGGATGCGCGTATTGTGTGGTAGAATGCAGTTATTCAATGGCTCGGTACGGTATCTTGTTAGTCCTTTTGCTGATTATGTAAGCAATCACGACAAGGACGATAATTCCAGCGAAGCTTCCGGCCACCACAATCGGTACCAAACTTCGAGATTTTAATTTTTCCTCCTCCTTTTGCCGGTCCAGATCACACTCGAACACTGTAAACGAAACGACAAATAAGTCTTCAACTTAAAGTTACAAACGGTTTACTGATGATATGAAAAATGAATGTATCATGGACGGAAGAACTTACGTTTCTGTGTTATCTATACGCACACTGCACGTTTCCATGAACTAAAGTCACGGTTTCTGTTGCATCGGTTAATATTTTTTTTGTTTTATTCTAATCCATTCCACTCCATTCTATCCATTTATACTTATCACTTTCTCCTCTCTTCTGTCTTAATGAAGTCAGTCACCGCGACGATCACGCACAAAGTTAATCGAATCAGTTTTTAATCGTCTGTTATGTTGTAACTTATCATCAGCTGACGTGTAAGTAGTAAAGCAATTAAATTGGTCATGAAGTATGAAAACGACTGTAAGAATATAAGGCCATACCCAATGAAAACTACTTGTCCTGATTCATCATTTTAACGTAGTAATTTTACGCTCACCAATGCCATTATGATTTACAACAAATGCTAAAGTTTACTATATAATAAACTTCGGGCATAGTCATTGCTTAATTCTAATTAAAGTGTAATAAACAGATTTCCAAAAAGCGTGGGAAATTACCACGTTATTTCCTATTACATCACAAAAAGTTCACAATGTGTCGGCTGGTAGTGACAGATGGTAGCACTGCATTTTTTCGATGGCAAATTCTTCCGATAACGAAGTTGTTTCATCGCCATATCGGGACACACTTATTCAAAATGTTTTCACTTGCACTGTCTGATTTGCCCGATATCTCCGTATGTGATACGCAATCAGCGAAGTCCATCACGGGCATCTGGGAAGATAAATCTTATCTATTTCCAGCCTATCATCCGGGTTGCAACACAAAGCAAGTATTATTTATTTAATCAAAACGATGGGTTATTGGTGATATAGTTTTACTGTCAATGTCATCTAATTGTTTCCATTCACTTGACTACTACAGAAATTCTTTTGGCTGGTTGCACATGAACTAGAACAAGCAGTGAATACTTTAGAAGTAGGACTTTGAAGCACTATTTACACTACCGTATACAATTCGCAAGCTTTCGCAAGCTCCGCCCCTTGCGAAATGTCGACAAACAAACAATAAATTTTACCCGGCAACGGTTTTTGTCGGGTAGAATGGCGGCTTGGAAACGAAGGTGTGTCAAGAATGCTGCGTTCTGATTGGTCAGTTGAGAAGTCACTCAAAGTCCTAGCGATAGGTCAGTTGTCGAATGGAATGCTATGAATGGACCATGTGACGTATGAACAATACTGTAGTGAGGTGAACCACTCCCCCAAATAGCATCAATCCTTCACGATACCTTCCGTACAACGTAGACAGTCACGACCACCTGTCCCATACGATAAGCGGTTCGTGGAGACAAGGTTGAGTAACATATAGCGACAAGGTAAGATTAAGGTAAAAAGCACTTGCTTTGGAATAAATCGATTTTTCAGCGGAGGCACTAAGCCGCAGAACCAATCATACTATTCCACCTCATGGTTCCGAATCACTTTGTACCAGATTAAGAACGTTAATTTGCCATATCACTTTGAACCTCTTTCTTGAGTGGCGGCAATGTATATGGGTTTGTGATTTGGCTTGAATTCAAGCTGGAACTGTTTTGTTAACCAGAACTTACATGTCCCCCAGTCGACTGTCGAATCCACGCTAAACGGCCGCATTTTTGCGTCCGACACTGTCATTATTACATTGTCTGAACTATCCGTAGACGACGTTAGGTTGACATTTTGTGGCTCAGAGCATTTGTAGGTCTGCAGTACTGGTGTGGCAAAAAGAGACATGCCATCCTTCGATACAACACTATGAATTCCATCTGAAACAAAAGGAACGAAGATTAGGCAAAAACTGACGTCAATATGTACGTCAAATGCTTGCAGTGCAAAATTTTGCCAAACAATATGATGAGAACTATACTCCACGATCCGCTAAAAGTTGTTGAAACGAAACGACTTTCAACTTTCGTGTGACGTCGTATGCAAGCTTGCGCTTGTTGGTGTAACCACAGACGAAGGAAACCATATTGGAGTAAGTCGAACAAGGCAATATTTCGGGTAAAACGACCGTGTCGTACATGATGGGTTTATGAGGTATCGGTATGTTTAAACAGCTAATACAATTTTAAATGTCTCAAAAGGTTCAAGGCTTTTCTGTCTAAGTGCTGCCGTTTCCTTGTTATTGTTTTCGCACTCGAGTGTCAATAACGTATATTACAGTAACGTGTAGTGCCCTGAACTGAGAAGAGGGGAACAGAGTAATGTAAAATAAGAAGAACTCATGAAACATACGCTTTAGTCATTTTATCTTCAGAAACTTTCTATTTGATGTAATCCTTGAAACTCCTGTCACCTTCAACCATTGATGTCAGGGTAGAAATCCTTATTAAGAAAGTCTGCTTGCACTAAAAGACACAGTTTCTCATCCAAAAATAAAGTGCAAACATAGCGCAGTCTAACTAAAACCATTCATCAAATGTGTAAGTACCCCATTGTGAGGATTTCCATTGTCTTACCATGCAATATCTTGTCAAAAACTACATCATTCTGTTTGACGTTATAAGACAGGCGAACGAATGTTGCTTCCCAATATGGCTCTCCCAACATGGGGACGTTCAGACTTTCTTCCGCGGCCTCTAGCGGTGAATGGTCGTGGTGCTGTCAACGATATGAAAGAACGATAGTTGATAGAGTCTAGCATACACCAGGCGTACGACCTTGAGATGTTTGTAAAATCTATACCACATATTTGTCCTCTAAATGTAAAAGCCTCTGTAGTTTATTATCAGTTCTTTGCATACGCATCAATGTCATCGGGGAACAATTTTTTTTTAGATAACTCTCTGATGCTAAGAAGAAGCTGTCTGTTTTAAAATCGCATGCCTGTGAATTGCCTTGTACACGGTTTTAACTATCTGATCGCTTAGCAAAAGCTGCTTATAAAATATGAGCATGATCAAAATGTTTGCAAACTCTATCCAAACACATACTAGATCAATAATTTGGTTGCATTTTATACACTTTCAAAATTCTGTCATGCAGCAACATATCCGTAGTGCAGGTTCACAGAGGCCAGTTACATGAAACAGTCCCTATAGGGAGACAGCTATTTTCCCTAAATTTTCATTTGTGGACTTTGTTTGCAAACACCGCTTGAGCTTTCTTCTGGTATTTTATTTCCATGGCTGCGTCAAGTTTTAGTTTTTATATATGCCAAGAGTATACGAGACTTTTGAAAACAAATAGGAACCCTTTCATGCAACGGCCTAATGTCGTTAGTTTCGTTCATCCGTTAAAAATCCAACAGAAAACAGAATCCTTACATATGTCACGATGACAAATCTAACGATTCTCTCTAGAAATAAAAAAAAAATGTTTAACTTTTTCCAGGGATTCAAAACTGCCGCACCTTCGAACAAAAACACAAGTAGTTCCGGGATTAACCTTCGGCCGTCTGGTCAAAGTGCCGACATTCTTTTGAATTTATCTTTATTATCAGTGTTTATAGTGGACATTTTACTACTCCATGGAACATTTAGGAAAACTTTCAACTATATTTGTGTGCATGCGGATTACCTGAGCAACAAAGCAAAACGAATGTGCCTAGGGACCAGAAACCACAAGTGTTCCGTGGGAGTGTTAGGGATTTCTATGATAAACAGTGTTCGTGTAGATAACAGAAAAGAACGAGGGCACTTGGACCAGACGGCCCAAAATCAATCCCATAAACTTCTATTTTTGCTCTAAGGTGCGGTTTTAACTCCCACAGTAAGTTAAACCGCTTTTTTAATTCTTCAAAGAACCGTTTGATTTGCCATCAAGTATACACCGAGGCAGCTAACACGGACGTGCTGTGGCACCATGTTATGCCAACGACCACATCGGCGATGCTGAAACTACTCACTTGCGTGAAGGTCATCCAGAGAGTAAACTGTTGCCATGACAACACTAGCTGCGCTGTATTGTTACCACAGAAACCAGAAACACGGGGGTCTGTTGATAGTTCCACATTGATGCTTTTCTAATGGAGTAATTCAAAATACATCTGTGCAATGACATTTGTTGACAAGAAATCAATAAACAAAGAACTGAAGTTGGTCATTAATGAAGAGCATTCCAACATCGCTATTTCTGATTCCACAAAATTACATTTCTATTAAGGTTATTATCGCAGCACTTCTGCGTTATTGTCAAGAACAAAGTACTTACACAGTTCTTAATTTTGCATGAATGTCACATGGTTTTACCCATTACTTAAAATGTAATAAAATTTGTTCGAACAATAATCGTGACGATGGTCTGACGGAAGAGCACAATGTAAGTGAGACGTGTCATAACCAAGGCAGTGGGGTATCAGACTATATTTTTGACAGGCGGTGCAGCTGGAAAATTTAGGTACCCTTCCATTTACAGTGTGGACTCCGAAAAGGGACTCATTTGCAGAGAGTTCCCATTAAAAGTCACCCTTCCGTGGAGCTTTTACTGTTTTGTAGGGATTGTTGGGCAGTTGTTTTTTAACACATCAAACTCGAAACAGTGCAAGAAAAGATACCATGTTGCACATCTCTTGCAATCAATCTCTGCAGATTTTTTCGTAATTGGGAAAAGGAACAGTTTGTGCAATTACGAACTACCCAGTGTACCTTTTGTGTGGAGTAAACCGGAAAGGGCCACCCTTCTTTCTGAAAGTGGTCAAGAAAAGGTCATGCATCTGCGCGTCATGTCCTCTATACCTCACTATGGAAGTACAGTGTACCTCTGGGAAACATCGTCAAGTTAATAACGAAAAATATTCGAGGCGGCACTCAATCCCTATACCAATCCTCGTTGAACGGCCGTTAATAGACAGAGTTTACGTTGGACCCCATGGTCGATTACTGCGCAACAACCGTTTCGTCAAGTGCGAGATGTGGTGTTTAGGCCTACATTCATGTAACAGGAAACGTGTGGTGTTCACGAAACTGTTTGCGAATGCTGACCAAAGTTGTTTAAAGCTCCATAAAACAACAATAAATGAAACCAAGAGTGCTGAGTAAATTCTGTTCACTTTTTAATCGTAACTAGAAACTTATCTCAGAAAAGCTTTGACATTTATTCCAGTGTTTCATCTGAGATGGCGCTGGTCGTGGCGACTTTAAATTGATATTCAAAAGACCTACTTCATTAAACCATGATTTAGTCTGACCAAACGTAGTCCAATTTAACGTAAGAGTTAAGCTGTAAAACAACCAGTGTGAATTTAAGTCAGAATACAATTTTTTATGAAACACGCTTCCGGTTGGGTAACATGCCCGATCGAGTGGAACTGATCGACGCGCAACTGAACAGTACACCAAAAGGGGCGAGTTATGCAAGTAAGTTACGAGCGTAAAATACGGCAAAACTTACTAGCGACGCTCATGGTTGCATTGTGGGACGGTTATCGGCTCGTAAACATCCGTCGACATCAATGAGTTAAGCACTTGGAGTATAAACTTAGTGGGCTGCGTTTCGTAGACGCAATAATTTAGCGAGTAAAGCTAGTTTGATGACGTGCTCGCGAAATATTTGTTGAACGCCTATGTATTCATTCCGCACTTGAAGCATACTTCAATTTCGTATTTACTTGTTTAGACATACTGTTACCAAATAGCGTGTTAGCTGAGCATGCTGGCCTATCGCAAGCTCCACCCCCTTGTGAAAAGTCACGTGACAACCGACAAAAAATCAAAAAGTTATACCCGACAACGTGTTGTTTTGGTAGGGTAAAATGGCGGCTTGGAAACGAAGGTCTGTCAAGAATGCTGCGTTCTGATAGGTCAATTAAGCCATCACTCAAATCCCTGGCGATAGGTGGCAAGAACTGTTTACCGTTACATTGTTTACTATTCAGTAAGTTTGGCCTACGTTACCGGATGGTAATGAGCCGGCAACCGTCCCATGCAAAGAAGCGTATAACGAGACCGTCGGGCTTTCTTAATGATTATGGTCACGGTCCCCTAGTGTTCCCTGTCTACGACCGAGCTTGACCTATTATATATTAACCTGTTTCGCAGTAGTTGCTTCGTAGTAGATCTGAAACTGCAGGCGCATCTGGACTTTCAGGCAAGGCGAGGTGTTTTCATTGTACAACTGAAATGTCGGGGCTGGGAGCGCTGTCGTTGTCACTGGCGTAGTGTCTGAAATACAAATTATTCACTGTTTGCATAATAACCATGCATCTTGATACGACGGCATGTAAGTTGCATTTTGAGGCGAAAATGACACTCACTGACAAAAAAACTCCCGCTCGCATCATTTCAGCCAAGGTCTAGTGTTATTTCTCACTGGTTCCCTGCGTGCCGCTAGGTGGGGCGGTAGCCGCGCCAGCACGCAGGTATCACTTAATTTTCCTCGGGAAATTTTTTACATCGGCATTTCTGATTGGCTAGTCGAATTCTCAACAGGCAGCGCTTTACGCAAACAATCTAGCATGACTGATGGACTGGGAAGTGTAAGTGTGGTCTGTTGTACAGACAAATCGGTGCTTAAAATTTATGTTCAGGAAATGTGAAGCCTAGAAATTGTGATTGCGCTCTTCGGAATGCATCTTTCTACTGTCGATGACTCTTGTTTACGATAGTGTCCAGTATTCATACAGTATGAATAACACACCGGGAGTGCGTTCAGTAGACGCTAGGACCTACGCTAGGACCTTCGCTAGGACCTAGCTAAAACCTAGTCAAAGTCACGTGTTCTCATTTAAAAATATACACGGCAATATCTCACGTAATCTCTCGAAGTCTTGCTTTTTAGCGAGGTCCTAGCGTTACTGAACGGGAGGCGGTTAAACCTGCCAGATATGTGTTTATTGCCGTATGTGCTTAAAGCGCGTGGCTATTAATTACATCACTGCAGAAACGAAATAGTTGCTGCGACGCCACTTGCATGGCTAAAAATCGTTCACAGTCCGCCATTTTTTGATGGTGTCATAAATTTAGCTAACCAATGACTGCCGAGGTTACATCGACCAATGCTAAAGAGCGTGCCACTGCGTGATACCTGCGTGCTGGCTGGGCTAAGCACGCAGGGAACCAGCGAGGTGTTCTTTGAAAGTAGTACTAAGGTATGTGTTCATAGTATGCAAGGTTTGAAATGCAATGAATTGCCAGGCGATGAATAAAAAACAAATACTATATAATTTTGCTCGTCTCGGGAGGATTTTATTTTTAAAAAGGGAGTATCTAAAATACACCTCGCCGACTCGATTTTCGGGCCAGAAAACAGATCAGAGCCAATGCTTTTTGGCATGATGTGACGGATCTAAAAGACAATTGAAGTAGAAGACACTCGTTTTTAGAGTCATCTTTGATTGAAATGCGATTTACTGGTTATTTTAGACAACTTAGCCGAATTTCCTCCCGGGAATTCAAGTGCTACTCAGAAAGTGATGTTGCGGCCGCCAAGATCCTTTCCCGCCATCTTACGATGTACGAAGAAATGTGAACATCTACTGATAATAGTTACAAAAATTACCGTAATTATTTGCTTTCGACGAGTATTCTCGGACAATCCTAGATTTAACTACTAAAGCTCAGTTGAGTTGACTTTAGCCAATATTTGTGCCTGTCTGGATTCGGCGTCCACAATTTGAGACTCAGTGATCGAGGAAGTGTAGACCGTGGAAGTGAAGATTCTTTCACGACCAAGCAGTTGGGCCTATTTGTTGGAGCGACACACTCCGGCAGCGATGCCGCGTGAAGACGTCTGGACCAGACTTACAGGGTGTTTCGGTGCAAATGCTCGAATAAAACTCATGCAGTGGATTGTGGGTGTTGTACGTTGCGAGTACTACGAGCCTAGTAAACACAGCTGGAAAATGCAGAGTTCCTCATAGGATCTTTTTTGGAGATAGCACCAGCACATGATGAATCTGTGCAGAATGTTGGGATCGAACGCTGTCATGGTGACTGTTCACGTGCACGAGGGCACGAGTGACATCAACCTCGTTGCTCTTGAGTCACATAGGTAAACAGCCTACGACGTTTGGCGTTTCAAAAAGCACTCCATGCAAGTGGCGATAGCTATACAGCCTCAAAGAGAAGGGGAATGCCGACTGCGTGTGCTTTCCTTCTTCAGAGCATGTTTTGGGATATCTTTGTGATCTCTGCGCATGCCCTTTTCGTATTCCGAGGCTAAGAAATGTTTGTCGCGCAGACCATAGTTTACCGCTTTAGTCAGGGCAATGAAAAATTATAACGCCGCGTTCTTGACACGAACGAACCAAATCCGACGAATCTCGCATTATCCAACAGGAAATCGGTGAAACAAAACAACTCTTAGAAATTTCATTGTACGAGCAGCTGGGTACATAACGATCTCTGGGCATAGTGAGTGAAAATCAGAGGAAGGCAGATCACTTTCTATCATATTATAAGACAGACGTACACAATGATGCTTCAGTTGTCAAACACAGTTGCATGTGGACGAACATGACGCGAAATGATCTGGGCAGCGAATGTAAATTTCGAAGTGACAATATTAATTAAAATTTGATCCGGGAAAATATATTTCACTTCGTATTTGTCTACGATAACCAGAAAATCGCATTTCAGTAAAAATAACTCTAAAAACGGCTGCCTTCCCCTTTAAGGCACCAACTAATAGATGGCGAGGCACATCTATCATTTCACAAAGGCAAGTACCCGTACAGGCTACCCGAACAACACGGCTGTCGCACCCATAAACACAATTCCTCACTTATAAACACGCCTCACGTGCCCTACGAACCCAATTCACCGATAACAAAGGCAGTTCACAAACAAGTCTCACTAACCCCTAACCGCCTAACGTACACGGATACATAGTCGGCAGTCGGTGCACAGGGTTTGTGATTCCAGGGAAGAGTTTGAGAGTCTTTGAACTATATTTTTGGGGTGTATAAGCCGAGATTTTTTTGAGTCCATCAGCGTGTTAGCGGCCATTGTGTCGTGCCGATTTCCCGGGGGTGTCACTCATACTGATAAGGTGCCCGCAGTGTACCAAAATTGCTGAGAGAACCCCTATTGCGGGTGCCAGATAGGTGCAGGATAGATTTAGACGGCCAATGTACCTTTTGCGGGGCTGAGGCAAATACAATGGGCCTTTTGCGGGGACGAAATGGAAATTTAGGGGCCTATTAATTGGACCCTATGTGGGTCCCTCAAAACTTGCTGAAAAAGTACCGCCTACCCGCAATGTGGTACAAGCCTGAGGGCACCTTGTTATATGAAAGACAACCCTGGGGCCGCTTTGCGAGTGAGGGCAAGAGTTTGTGAGTCGGTGACCTGATTTTGTCGAGTCCGTGAGCCATGTTTGAATGTTCGCGAGTGCTGCAGCCGTGATGTTCGGAAAGCCTGGTCGTAGACCTATTAGTGTGTTCCATTATGTACAGTAGTTTTTCACAACGTTTGCACGCGCGTGTGAAACTTTAATTATAGCTAAGCCCACAGGAGTGCAGAGAGTGGAACACACTTTACGTTTAACAAGTTTCTGTGTATTCCCCGTTCGTTTTAGCAATGCAGAGGTTTTGATCGAGAAACCGCGGAATGGTCATAATTTCTTCCACCTGATGTCCAGCTTTTAAAAGCGCCATGCAGTCTTTGAAAACCGTTGCTTTGGTCCACGGAACCTTTGATTGTGTTTAAAAACGAGTTAACATTGCTAATTATACTCATAGTAAAAGAATGGATTGAATTGAGTTCAAACGTCAACAGTTAATAACGCTTGTACTCAAGTTGGAAGTTTGCGATTTCGGCTTGAACATGACATGATTAGCGCTGCGTCTTTTATAAACTTTGATTTAGAGGATACAAAAATAAAACGATCATGATAGCACATTGGTTTTGGTCCTCGTTAACATGCTCATTCGCCTATACGAAGTTCGCCCATTTCCGTGTGCCGTTATGTGTACATTACTACTTATTATATATATTAGAACGTCGTACGAAAAATGGCGAATACCGTAATGAGCGTTCCCGTAAACCTACTTGTGCCACATTCCCTGACCCACAATTTCTCAAGTACGCGTAGTTCGCGTTATGAGAAAGCGTAAACTTACTAGTCCTGACACCTGGCGACGTGACTGTTCCATTGATTGCATTTGACGACGATGTAATGCCTGTGGTTGCCGTCGCATTTTGCATAAGTGAATACTGTATGCTTGCGAACACTGGAAGTATAATAAAACTGACACTTCACATGGTTACATGGTTTTATCTGCTAAATGACCAACACCGACACAAATACATTAACGATTTCAATCATTTGGTGTTAAATAGCTTTTCTAGCAGGCAAATTAAAGCGCGGCTATCGATCCCTTTGTTTGCAGTTGAATTGAGAAAAGATTGCTCCGGAAGAGCCAGTAGTCGATTTCAAAACATTCAGGCTGTGCCGTCGACCTCGGCATTACAAAACTATTTATCGAAAGTTTTCAGGACGTCAGTGTTATTATGATTGATTGCCCATATTTCATAGAAATTATCCTTTAATTCAGGACGCACACAAATCATTGACGTAGCGGATGCCACTCGTGACGTAACAACAGGTCAGGTTCACACTAAGGAATGTACTAAATACAGACAGGTCACGGGTCTATCTACAAACGACAAATCAAGTCATTTTCCTTTACAGTCTAAAATATTTAGAACTTTTATTTCATTAGTCTGAAAATCAGGCAAGTAGTGTGAGCTATTGCTTGGCGTTGCTAAAATTACTAGGTCACTAAAGTATTTGACGGGAGTAGGTGGATCGACTAACGAAAAACGTAAAGACGTAAGGGTTGTTTTCCCCAATGAACGCGGGCGCGTGGCCCCCTAATGTACCCCTTGTAGCCCCTTGTCTAGGCCAGTGATGCTTAATCGCAGTCGTTGTCATTATCACTTTCATCATTATCACCCCGTCGTTGTGCTCCAATTATAAGTTTTGCGACGACATAACTATGGAAAGCCAAAGGGGAACAAAATTCCAGGACATATTTTCTATGCAAGATTCAAAAACAGACCAAAACATTTTTTATTCTGCAGGTCCATAAGTAAATACCTCAAAACCAGAATTTTCACTTATGCAAGAATTGCGAACACGCCAAAACATTTTTTCACTCTGCAAGATCAAAAAAACAACTTAAGACCAAAATTTATTACCGTCAGCCCGAAAATTTATCACGTCAAGACATAAAAAATTTTCACAACACTGGACCGAAAATTTAACAATTCTGGACCAAAAGTTAATACTTCAGGACCAAAATTCAAAACGCCAAGACCAGGAGTCCACGTGACCATCCACATGCATTGACCCCTCAAAGTGATGACGTCGGTATTAGGTACACAAGGGCTAAGCGTTCAACAATGTCTCGCCGACGACAGTCATACTACCGCCGGTGTCAATGAGGTTGAATTTCTGTTGTCTCTTCCACCCTTTAACAGAAGCCAATGTATACTTGCACACATTTGAATTAGTTACGGCTGAGTATTGCAGAGACAGTACGCGGATCGTCATTTTCGGATAGTGGATGGTCACGTGGCCTTTGAGCACGAAATTTGTCTGTCCTGGAGTAAAAAGTTTCGAGCCTGCATGATGAATTCTGGTTTGTGTTGTTTCTTTTAGGTCCTGCACAGATTTTGATTCTTGAAAAATAATATAGGTCATTTGCGTACTGGAATTTTTTCATCTTTTACTGTCCATACATACAACAGAGATCGCCTCCAAAAAGCAGCGTTCCGGTGTGCTGCGCAACGACCGGCGTAATTGGTTTATGTACGCCCATGGTCACATCATGGGTCAAGGAATTTCCTTTTCTAAAGGTCATTTCAATTTTTAATGTATGGTTTACTCGTTGTTCCCATGCAACCTGGGTTGTTTTGTGGTGAAATGTTTATCATACATATGACAAAGCCTGCCACAATGCAAACGTTTGAGGACAGAGACGTTATTAATGTACATTCTTTAAGGAATATAACTGCTGCTCCGCTACGCTCTGAAGGCGTGTTGGTGCAAGTTCGTATCTACGTTTTTATGGCCATAAAATATCCCACTGGTGCCTGCATCGGGACACTTTCAGCGCGACACACCCTATTAGAAGACCTTCCGAGCTAAACGTTGACAGCACAAATTGCGGAGCAACTTCAGTCACGGACAGATCAATCTACTTCGGTACCAAAAATTATAATACCAACAAACTGAACAAAAATGATGGATATTTCTATTTTCTTTATTTCTGTTACTTTTGCTTTTCGTAGTTCATGGGCGTATCCCAGTGGCGCACCTCGAGAGGGCTGTAACCCAGCCTTGGCACCTATAGTAGGACACAAATCTCCTCCGTCGCCAGGTTTTGGTGGATACAAACTGACGGTGTATGCCGACGGAAAGGACGAATTGACAAAGGGATACGTCCCAGGAGAGTCTCTTGATGGTAAGCGCACTGAATAAAGCCTACTTTGAACGGAAAAAGAACACGTAAACTACGTTCTCTTCGTTTCCTAGTACGTGATGAAAGGGCTCGTGAACGTGTTCTATTTCGTTAATAAAATCACATTTTGTAATTTGATGCCCAGAAGTGGTCGCTATTTCCATTGTCATGGTTGTTGTGGGCAATTGCTTACGGTTGGAAAACATATTTTGGGATAATGATTGGATGGAATTTTAACTCCACAGCGCTGCAAGTTCTTCAGTTTTAGTGACGTATTTCTATTTCAATGAAAGAAACAAACAGCTGTACGTACATCATTTGGTAATGTATTTCAATGGAACATACTCCTTCTGTTTGCTAGACCAGTGAAAATAAAGCAAAACATAGAGAGCGAAGTGTTTATTTATGGCAGGTTGATGGAATAAGGAAACTTGGTTAGAAACATGTGAAAACGTGAACAACAAAAATAATAAATAGAAAAACAGTTTTTCAGTTACTGATTTTAATTATGAAAGGCGTTAATATTGAAATTGCAAAATGAATCAACGATATAAATATACATTATTCTCAGCATCAGATATTTTGTTAAAGAAAGCGTGGGTTAGACTTTTACAAGAATGAAGGAGCACCCTGCATCCTTCATGTCTTCGGGGGAAGTCCAATATGCCACTGTAATGCAATGCGACTTGCCCAAATGATTTGCAGAACGGACTTGATAACATGCAGTGTTATCGGCAGCACTCTTTCGCTTCATCTTAGTTAAAAACTTCGCGAGTTAGTTCATTCGAAACTTAAGTCCAAATTGTGCATATTGAACACAACCCCAAATGCTTTCTAACTTAACTGAATTTAATGTGAATTTTTTGAATAATTTTAATTTTTGAAGGTGCACCACCGCCTGAAATGGCCGCCATAATAAGTGACAGTGTACGCATGCATTATGGGTACTCACTGAACTGCCGCTATATGCAATGAGGTTTCCGTGGAAACCCCCGCCCACTTTTAGATTAAGCTTATCTCAAACCTTATTCAGTGGCCTACATTGTAACTCAAATATAAAAAACTATAAAAAGCTTTTTCAACAGGTAAAAGTATATATTTTCTGAAAGAAATAAGACCAGGAAATATAAAAATACTTTTTGTATTAATGTACCATTATTATTTTTACGTAAAAACCTTTTTAAGTCACAATTTTATTTTTAAGAAAGGTCCATTCATAGCAAAATAACCCCTGGGTCAATTTTAATGAAATCTTTTTTACATGGAAACTTCACCAGTTACCTCAAAAAGCTGTTAGGAATTTTCGATTAGTCTTTTCGTTTGGTTTCTATGACAAATCATCTCGCAAAACGTAAGGTATTTTTGTAAAAAAATTGAAGTCGTATTCATCTTTGTTACATTTCGCAAAAACTAGGCCTTTATATCAAAATCCTGAAACTCTTTTTGAGATTGATGACTAAATATTAAGTTTGGAAAGTTCAGCGAAATTCACTGAGCCGTTTTTGAGAACTCGTGTTCCTAAGTTCAAATAAAGTCGATTTGCCGAAGCCGAGAAAAAGCCGAACTGAGACGGCTGAAAATCTCAAAGTCTTTTGTTAATTATTCGGTGAAAACTTGTTTTCGGTACATATAACCAATATAAGCCATAACTGTCATGGGCAACGCACCATAGGGGGCTGAGGGGCTATAGTCCCCCACTTTCTTCAGTGCTACGCCGAACATGGTCTATAGGCGGTGCACCACAGGGTGGCTGAGGGGGCTTTAGCCCCCACTTTTTTCAGTGCTGCGCCGCCCATGACTATGTTAGCTATTTCAACATTCACACGCAATATCAACTGATTTTGCAGTGTGAATTAACTTAATTATCATTAAAACCATGCGCACACCCAGTCTTCAATATGGGGGACTCGAATTCCTGATGTGGAACTTTTGGTGACAAAAAAGCGGGCGGACTAAAAAAAAAACGGAGGCACCACTGTGAATTGCGCGTTTGTGCTTGTTTAGCGGGCTTTTGTCTAATTTTCTAGGACTTTTTGTTTCTCAGAGGCAGACCTTTTTGCCCACTTCGCCAAATGGGGGGAGGGGGGCTCATTCGAGCCCCCGAGCCCCCCTGGGTGCGCATGAAAACGNCGTAAGGTATTTTTGTAAAAAAATTGAAGTCGTATTCATCTTTGTTAGATTTCGCAAAAACTAGGCCTTTATATCAAAATCCTGAAACTCTTTTTGAGATTGATGACGAAATATTAAGTTTGGAAAGTTCAGCGAAATTTACTGAGCCGTTTTTGAGAACTCGTGCTCCTAAGTTCAAATAAAGTCGATTTGCCGAAGCCGAGAAAAAGCCGAACTGAGACGGCTGAAAATCTCAAAGTCTTTTTGTTAATTATTCGGTGAAAACTTGTTTTCGGTACATATAACCAATATAAGCCTTAACTGTCATGGGCAACGCACCATAGGGGGCTGGGGGGGTTATAGTCCCCCACTTTCTTCAGTGCTACGCCGAACATGGTCTATAGGCGGTACACCACAGGGTGGCTGAGGGGGCTTTAGCCCCCCACTTTTTTCAGTGCTGCGCCGCCCATGACTATGTTAGCTATTTCAACATTCACACGCAATATCAACTGATTTTGCAGTGTGTAATTAACTTAATTATCATTAAAACCATGCTCACACCCAGTCTTCAATATGGGGGGCTCGAATTCCTGATGTGGAACTTTTGGTGACAAAAAAGCGGGCGGACTAAAAAAAAACGGAGGCACCACTGTGAATTGCGCGTTTGTGCTTGTTTAGCGGGCTTTTGTCTAATTTTCTAGGACTTTTTGTTTCTCAGAGGCAGACCTTTTTGCCCACTTCGCCAAATGGGGGGAGGGGGGCTCATTCGAGCCCCCGAGCCCCCCTGGGTGCGCATGAAAACGTGCCGTTCCCAGCCAACTTTTACTGTTGTTTCCGACCTATTTTACAAATAGGTCAAAGTTCATTGCTATGCACATGGCCTGTACACGCCACATGCTGGGAGACTGATACGAAACCAAGTAAGAAATGGATAACAAAAATCGATTGACGAAACTCATTCTGTGTTATGAACTGGTGAATGTAAATAGAAGAGTCCCTTTGAGATAAACTTTGAAGTTATTTGCTGTTATCTGTCGCCAAATTGTTGCATTAACTTATCCACTGTCCGTTTCCATGCAGTTCATCTATCGGGTACAAAACCATTCCTTGGTTTTATCATCACTGCCAAGAAGGGAAATGGAGAGATAGCTAACGGCACGTGGGATATTCCATGGCAACAAAAGACATACCAGGGTCTGTCGTGCATAAGACCAAAGGACGCCATTACACACGCCGACGGAAAAAAACTGAAATCAGGGAAAGGATTCAGGGCAAAATGGACAGGACTTTCAGCTGAAGGACCAATAATGTTTCAGTAAGAACGTTTTGTCATTGCATAGAGATACTAGAGATGCAAGTTAACGTTGCTAACGTCTTCATAGAATATAGGAAAGTTATTATAAACAACGTTTTGTTGTCAATGCTATCATTATTATTATCATTTAATGTTTACTGTTACAATTAATTATTAAATTTTAATCACTAGTCCATGAAAATCTTCGTTTGTCCCATTACTATACACATCTACTACTCAAATGAATGGAGTTGACAACGCTGCTTTCATCTCCCTAATCGAAACATTTATTTTCAAATGTTCCCAAAATTGCAGTTATTACACCATAACACGAGCCGTATAACTAATCGTGAAATTCGTAACTGTTTTCATTTTTTGTCTTTGGTATCTTTATTTTCTGGATTAGACTAGAGTTATGTTGGCCCCAAGGTAATTCTGTAAGAGCAGTCAATAACTACACCAGGATGTTACCAGTAACATTATGTAAAAAATAATTTTCTAAAACTTCGCTGAAACCATGAACTTTTGCAAAGAGAGATCACTGGTGGTCACATCTGGCAAAAACATAAAACATTCATCTGCTTCCAAAATTTTTAATAAAAGCGTCTTTGAAAATGATAAATACGTGATAACAAATTTTAGTAACCTTGTGAGCTTGCTAAATGAACGTACTTTTTGGCATGTTTTCGGAAAGCCTGAATTCACATCTTCCGTTCACGATAGTGGCCACGGGTGGCGCAGTGTTCATGTACTATTTCAACTGACACTTTTTGCGAATGGACGAAAATTATCCTTGTCCGGCAATAATTTTTCAACTGACAAATTGCGTCAGTGTTTAAAGACTGACGACAAGGGGTACCGAAGTATCACACTCTCTGACACAAAAGCCGTTTTATAACGTAAGTTGAACTCTAGTTCTTTGGCTTAGTCAAATCTTAGCTAAATCCTGGCATGCTTTCCGTAGCCGTTATAACCACGCGAAAACAAAAGGTCACGTTAGCCTTTGCGAGATTTTGCCATGTTTTACAAACGAACAGCGTGATCACACTAGCTTTTTTGAGAGATTCTACACAGTGTTTAAGAGGTGCAATCGCAAGCTTGCTGCAAACACCACAAAATAAAAGTTATATTCAGCCGCATCGGTGTATACACTATCTGAACATATTTGTGTGGCAACCACTTAATCAGCTGACATGGGGTAGTTTCATAGATACATGTCTATCTAGGACTATACTCCCACATGTCTATCGACAGTCCCGAAAGTTCGGCCACGCCTACCATAGTTACCGTTGCGAAAGCCCTGAAGTGCGATGACCTTGCAAGCGTGCTACAGTTCTTTCTATAATGTCTTTAATCATGTTTCGCTGAAACTGTAGTCAGATTTAGCCGCATTGTCAACATACTTCCTGGGGAAAGCAAAACAAACTGTTGCACGCAGTGGAACATCCACTATACCAAGCATTTAAGCCCATGCAGAGATTATGCCAGTCCATTGACGCCGCGCTATTCGCACATTCAAGTGTCTGATCGATTCAACTAAAGGGACACCGTGGGCGCAGTATGGTTTTCCGCATTGTGCAGTTGTGATCGGTAAGCTATTTCACAGCACGAGAGGGAAGACCTTCATCTATGAAATTTAACTACATTACAACTTTCTAGCATCTTCTGGTTGCTTACAGTTACAACGGCAACAAACCAGCGTACCATCGAAGAAAATAAACCTTGATTTTGACCTACAGCAACCTTTTATCAGCGACAGAATTCCCCTCTTTCGATCTTTGTACGAATCATTGATATGCACTGGAAGTGTAGCACTTGCATCGCAAAACCATCTTTTAAAACCAATGATTGTGGGGCAAAGATTGCGGACTTTCGTTTACTCCTTACCGCGATCTGATTGACTGAAAATAGTAGCTTAATTGTTATTTCGGACTCCATTTATTTCATTGTACAATGGCTGCAGGGACCTGCCGGAAACAGTTGCGACTGTGACCTTTTCAACCGTCGTGACAATGCGGACTATGCTTTTGGGAAGCAGACACGTATTGCAAACGGGAAGGTTGGATTTTGTGAGCCCATAGTTTAATAGTACAGCCTGTGTTCACAGGTCTTCGCAAACCATTTTGATGTGCCAGTAAAATTTAATACCGGCAAAGGTTTTGCTTACGACTGCGTGCAAGACCTTCAATTTGATAAAATGGTTGGAGAGACCTCGCTGTCCACAAGGCCTACTGCTTCAACTAAAAAATTACAATGTACTTTCAGGGCCACGGTTGTTGTGAAAAAGAAAGAATTTTACATGATGATTATTACCGAAACCTTGAGCCAAGACAAGCCAACTACGACTACTACCACAACGACGACCACCACAACAGCGCCTCCAACGACAACCAAGTCAACCACAACGACTCCCTATAGACGAGGAAAGAAAAACTCGGCAAACAACTTGTTCTCTGTCAGTTTCATATTATTCTTCCACTGCCTCGCTTTTAGTACATATCTTAGACTCTGAGCAAAAACAATAAGACGAAGTGGAACCGTTTGAATATTATGATCACACGATGGGTGATAAAGAATCCCGATGCCGAGATCGTAAAAAACACCGGGTATAGTACTTGTCACTATTGTCACAAAATTCACACAATACAGAGTAGAACAAACCAAAATACTCATGAAGGTAAACATACTAAAGTGTAAATGCACTGAAAGACGTTTTAATCAGTATTTCTGTACTAATACGGGTATACTATGCAGGGGCGGATCAAGGATTTTTTAAAAGGGATCCAAGCCAATAATTTGAAACCTATAGATTTGAAATCACTAAAATCAAGGGAAAAAGAGGGTCCGGACCCCCTTGACTCCACCTCCTGGATCCGCCTATGCTATTCATACCAGACCCAGATACTAGCCCCTTGTGGAGTATACAGGGGTAGAGTTCAGTAACGCTAGGACCTTGCCAAAAAGCAAGACTTTGTGAGACTACGTAAGATATTGCCGTTCATTTTAATTGAGAGCACGTGATTTTGGCTAGACTATAGCGAGGTTCTAGCGCAGGTCCTGGCGTTACTGAACCTACCCTGGTTTGGGCTGCGCAGTTATCTTTATACAAAGGCTGTGTGTCCGTAACAACGAGCTTTGTGTAGCGGCTATAACCAGCCTCCCGTTCAGTAAAGCAAGGACCTCGCTAAAAAGCAAGACTTCGCGAGATTTCGTGAGATATTGCATTTTAAATGAGAGCACGTGACTTTGATTAGGTTTTAGCTAGGTCCTAGCGTAGGTCCTAGCGTCTACTGAACGCACGCCAGCGTTCCGCGCAAGAAGGGCATTTAGGCCACCTACCGCTATAAAATTGATCTCAACTTGTTCCTTGCGATTTCTGGGTTATTAAAGAATTGATTCTTCGTTATTCTCCGTTGAGTCTAAGCACGGTCAGTGCATAAAATGACACGCCGTGACAATTTAATTTGTGGAGCTTAGTGTCGAGCGTTATCGAAATGCCAGTTCTTTCAAAGCTCTTAATAACTTTAAGACTAAGGAACAGTTTGAGAACAATTTCACATATTTAATTCATTCGTCTTTCTTACGCTTTGAAAAACGTTATTCGTTGCTTAATTTGAATATATTGGATTTGTGTTCATTTATTCACATGCTAATTTCGTGCATGATGTAACAAAAATGTTGTAAAAATGACTCAGATCAAAGGCGCTTGATACTTGGAGCACAGAGTTAGGATATATGTTTTGCAGAACGACGAATCAAAGAATTACTCAAGCTGTTGAAACATATTCAGTGATTAAAGATTCTTTGCTCTCCAACAACTAACGCAATGCGTTTCGTGATTCCACTAATTGTTTTTTGCGTGTGTGTGTATGTATATATAAGGGGTGTCTTAGTTCAAGGATAGGCGATTAAATTAGTAGGACTGAGCTTTTCAAACGAGTCAAACATTTAAGCACCTGCATTTGAGCTCTCAATTTCTACTTTTCAAGAAGCTTCACCCATACAAGCACAAAAGCAGACTCGATCACATATGGCGCAAGGTTTTACTTCATTACAACAATTAATCGGATTCTGTATTAATCATAAACATAATTTAACTTTGTGGGAAAACGCACATTGCGTTAAACAGCTTTGGCGTTGATGGACTTCCTTAAATAATTACGTTTGTATTGAAATCAATAAATCTTGGTACTGGAACGCTGAAGGTTTAATTGATCCGTAAGCGGCAGTTAGTATTAAAAGGTCTTGAAACTGCAGTTAGTGATCATCTGTGAACCATTCTTTGATTACTAATACACTCACTCTGGTCTTGGTGTCCATTAACCTTTGAACGCTTAGGTAGTCTTCGTCGTTATGTTCAGTGCACTCTAGTTTCACTAAACGTGATGCGGAAGACATGCCAGCTTTTCCATAACAACGATTTTCGTAATGAGACTTATTGGAATATTCGAAAGAAATGTGTCGTTTGCATGTAATTCAGATGAGTCGTCGAGCATTTTGTTATCAATCTTAAGCGAAACAATTAAAGCGATACGAAAGCCACTGAGCACCAACTACTATCTCCATCTAGTGTTCATTCTTAGAAGCAGTAGCTCCATATAGTGATAGTGCTGTGCGTGAACTTGGAATTGAATATTTATTCGGTGAAAAGAATTTTTTGTAATTATTGGCCTCGCGATCAACCATTTTCTCCTTTACCATAACTTGTGTCGCTGAACCGGAGAAATATGTGAATGGCTAAATCGATTACTGTTTGGTGAAACTGATCCCCCGTAGTTGAAAAGGTTGGTTAAAATTGACGTTATTTTATTCAAATGTAACTTGATTTAGTGCAGTGCAAATTTTTATGAATATGAACGTGATTATTTGAGTGAACTTGTCAAGTTGCCTCGCGTATTCAAAGTTCACGCAACACTCACTTCCGCTTAATCTTGAGATTTAAGCAGGATTCCAAGTTCACGTACAGCAATAGGTCACAGAACCAGCCTCAGTTTTCGCTTTCGACATTTATTTTGCCTTGACGCATGCATTTGGAATCAAAAGTTGCCGAATGTGTGTGGACTGGTGCTGCCGGAGTCTCGGTATTTGGAGACCTTTTAAACCCAATTTAAATATTTTTACACTTCAATTAACATGTAAAAGATATTTTTGAGAAAAAAAAAACATTTTAGTACAATTAAATTCTAAAATGATATCATCGGCGACAATGAAACCTCAAAGCTGAACAGAATTACACGAATTTATCTCATCCAACACTTTAACAGTTGTTCGGAGCATCTCGTAAAAAATTCAGCAGCCCAGCGCTCGATTTCGTTCCTAAATGATTATTCTGGAGAGGGCGCTCCTCTGAGCCGGCTTCGTTCAGCACTACATAGTATCAGCGTCAGCCATTTTTACGGCGTCCAGGAACGAAACAACAGAGGCCACCAGTTCAATTTCTGTAAGGTTTGACTTGAAACCTTTGTCACAAAAACAATATACCTCAGAGGCGGATCTGCAGGGGGGTTCAACCCCGACCCTCGGGACAAGATCAAAAATAAAATTTGAAGAAAACATCGCCAGAAAAACCAAATCAACTACTAAAAACCACAAAAAAAATCTCGCTACGCGCCTCGGATTCGCTCGAATCCTAAACCCCCCCCCCTCTACTGAAAACGTAGATCTGCCACTGTACCTCTGATCGAAGTTAATAACTTCAAGAAATCAATGCTATACAGAAATAAAGTCTCCCATAATGCGTTTTTTGGCCGTAAAACCGATTATGTCCTGCATATCAGACATCCAGGAAAAATCGGTTAATTCACGAGAAACAGCGCAAAACGACCAGCGATTTCTTCTCTTTTGACATTCAATAAACTGTCAATACAGCCAAGTTTTTTCTGTTCTTCATGAATAACTATGAATATCAACAGTTTTCTCATTAACAGTGAGCAAAGTGCCGCCTCCAGCCAATGCGATATTTTTGATCACTGAGTTATGGGTTATAAATCTGCATGGCAGCCTTAAACGTGTAAAATTCTCGACAATTTTCACTGATAACATATTTTTTATGTCCCCGGCATTGTGTATGGTTATNTTGGCCGTAAAACCGATTATGTCCTGCATATCAGACATCCAAGAAAAATCGGTTAATTCACGAGAAACAGCGCAAAACGACCAGCGATTTCTTATCTTTCGACATTCAATAAACTGTCAATACAGCCAAGTTTTTTCTGTTCTTCATGAATAACTATGAATATCAACAGTTTTCTCATTAACAGTGAGCAAAGTGCCGCCTCCAGCCAATGCGATATTTTTGATCACTGAGTTATGGGTTATAAATCTGCATGGCAGCATTAAACGTGTAAAATTCTCGACAATTTTCACTGATAGCATATTTTTTATGTCCCCGGCATTGTGTATGGCTATTCACACATAAACGTGAATCGTTAAATGTCATAAATGCGTAATGTCGAAATACGGCCTTGTTTGTAGTCACCGACAGCGATCCTCACACGACGCCCCGTTTCTTTAGACCTCATCAGTTGTCGCTGTTAATCTTGCCCGGCTTCATTATTTATTCCACAGAAATTTACGCGTCGTTCTGACTACACAGTATAATTAGAACCATGAGAAAAGATACGTGTTGGCAAAGGACAGAGTTGCGGTGTATGAGAAAAGATTTAGCCTCGGCTAAAAATGCTAGCGATCGTATTCATAACCAAAGAACACTGCTGATGAGAGCACCCACATAGTCTGTGAGACAGCCATTTTGAATTTGAACACGAAACGGGATTTAAACAAAAAAACGGCGGATCAATTTCATGCAGACATATACACCAGGAGTTTAAAGTTGCCAAATCTTTGGTTGTTAGCAGTTTTTATCGGTTTTGATTTGTTTGAAATGGAAATTAGACAAGATTTCATGCCTGAAGTATTATTACAAATTCGTGATTTTTCCACAAATACACTGAGATCATTGACATTTGATTTCCAATGTGTTAAACTTTTTGGAGACACAGATTATTGCTAGAGAGTGCAGGGAAACGCGGATTTTGGAGATTTTTGATCAAAGACATGGGTTCTTCGATGTAACACAAAAAATCTGGCGGCGAAGTGCTGATCATCCAAGCCGACGTGAAAAACTCAAAGCTAATATCGCGAATGCGCGTGTGTGTGAATGTGAGAGAGAAAGGAAAAATGCAAAGAGCTGAAGAACATTTGAGGAAAAAAGTCTGAGTATTGGCAACGAAATCAAACGGTGGACTGTCGAGCGAGATAAATTGAACATTCCCAGAAATATGGAGCTTCTCTAGTGATACATCCGGGTGCCAGAATTTGCACTCCTCACGTGTCTTCCGGAATACCTTCATATCCATGCTTACCTTTCATTGAATTTCATCGTAAACCTAGAATTGTTTTTGAAAATCATATAATGGTTCCAGTCTGATACTAATTAACCGATTGAATCCTTCAATGAGTCTAAAAACACGAAGTTGATCTTGGCTAGTCGCCATAATTATACAATTTTTTTCTAAACGGACAAAACTGCTTTGACAACTCGGGCTTTAGCTCTAAAATTAAATAAATGAAGACAAGTCGAGCACTGATCTCGCAGATTTTTGCGAAAATAAAAACCAAAACAAAGACGCATTTATGAGAAAACTCGAAGTATAGTTTAAGTTTGTCAAAGAAAGGTTTGGTTTGTATAATTCTGTTCAACTTTGCGCTTTTATTGAATGAAACGGTGACGATTCCCAGAGTCGATGAGTACCCGTTGGGATAGTCTAAACGGTTCCACTTTTTACAGAATGCGGTTTGCGCGAAAATAAACTTGATTCATCCCGGTGTGACATAGATAGGTGCACAATAACGTGATACAGAAATTCAGTAACCAATTGCAACGAATTAATGAGGTGCGTGCGATTTTGATTGCAGCTAAATTCATTGGTGTTATTAGCTCTCAAGTAACCACAATAGTCGGATGTAACGCACCCGTATTTTATGAACCAGTTGGATGCCCGTTATTCAGTGGAAAAAATGCTTCTCAAAATTCGGACACGTTATATCCCTCCATTACCTCCCACTGCGCACATTTTGCTTGCTTGCGTAAAGCAACAATCGTTGCGCTGGTGCGCAAATATGTACTCGATGTATGTTCGATTTCGTCTTCAAATATCCTCGTTGACAGGATTAATTTAACATGATTAGTATTTTCTGAAAATATTGACACAGTTTCGTATGTTTTTATACAGGCCCAGTGCGTACGAGAGAGCGAGCTGTTGTATTAGATTTAATCAATACGTCGTGTGGTTAGAGCTAAGGCACATATGTACAATGTATTGTTACTTGGTGACTTTTGTCTAGTTTACCAGACACGGTTGCTGGTCACCTGTAACTCTGCAAGTTTTCCTTTACTTTAGATTAGGCGATAGCTAACTTTTCGTTCTATTCTGAAGTCCTCATATTGGATTGAGTTCACTGCCTAAATAAGGGGTGACAGTTAAGAATACGAAACAATTGCATGTTTGTGCGATTTCATCTCGTCTTTAAGCTGATCTCTAAGCCTGACTTCCAGAAGCAGTCAAGTTTTCATGAGAAAACGGTCAGATAGATTATTATAAATATTGTGGTATTATTCTTTATTAACATATATTCGATAATGAACGACTCCAAAATATATTCGAGTTCGCAGGCAGGTAGTTGGTAGATATTTGATGGCTTATGACGGTTTGTAAAGCACAGTTTCATGTTCCCTAAGAATAAAATGTGCGTGTGTTGAATGCAGTGTTGTGTGGCAGTACATATACTAGACAACGTAGACAAATTCCTGTGGCAGAATACAATTTTGTTCCACGCTGAAGTTAAAGCTTCCGACAAAATAGTGCAGTGTGGTAGTTTTTTTTTTGAAACGCCTTTCAAATAAATTTAAGTTTCCAGTAAACTTTGTTAGCTAGTGGAGCTGAGGAAAATTAGCATGTGTTTCACTCGGAATGACTCATAATGTACTCAGTCGCTCACCTGTGTATAATGTTTCAACTAATTGGGTATATTTTAACAGTATACAATAATTATGAAAAAATAAATTGAATCCAAAGATCCTGTCGCCGACTCCATTTGTAGTACACCTGGAGTTTAACATAGAAAACTGTGTAATTATAGTTAAATGTATTGATGAAACCGTGTTTTGGAGACTACTAGACGTCAAAGTTAAAGTTTAATTGAAGCATTAGATCTACACGAATATTGAATATTTCTGTTTACAGTAATTACCAGATCCTGGGCAAAACGAGGTTCTTCATCATAAACATCGCCTATATTTGTTTGCACGTGTAATTTAAGAATAAACCAGTCGATGAATTAGGTATGTCATAAGTGACGTCACATTAATCACCCAATGATGATTATTGTTACTTTGAAAGATATGGGGCTATAAGAGGCTCGCGTGGCAAAGCAACGGCTACTTGTATAGGTTCAATGAAGGCGTGCATTCAGTAGACGCTAGGACCTACGCTAGGACCTATCTTAAACCTAGTCAAAGTCACGTGTTCTCATTTAAAATGCATGGCAATATCTCACGTAATCTCGCGAAGTCTTGCTTTTCAGCGAGGTCCTAGCGTTACTGAACGGTAGGCAGGGCTACCGTATTACCCAGAATTAAGCGCGTGCTCCTATGTGCGCAACGATGCAGTTTTACCCAAAAAGGTTTTCCCATGGGTTTTCCACTAACATGTCCCACGCATGCGCCTAAAATCCGCAATTAGGCGTATACGGTGCCCGGATTATAGGCGCACCATGATTTTTTCAACGAATACACTACCGAACCATTTCATTTCACTCATCATGTGGCGTCAGTGAAATAAAAGGGTTAGAATAATGATTAAAAATTAAAAATATACTATTTTAAAACCAACAGCTTTATTTTTTAGAAAACCCTTAGCCGTAAATGTCGATAAAAGAACATTTGGTTCCTACTCAAATGTCCCGCAACGGGAGCATGCGCCTAAGTTCCGCAATTAGGCGCAGCTGAACAATTTCGCGCATACGCTCAATTGCCGGGTCATACGGTAGTTGGGGACACAAATTGCGAGAAAATACCAAAATTAATGAACACTTTTATTTGAAATCCAACTAAATTCAAGAACACCAGGCGAAATTTGAAGTATATCGATGATTTATGACGCACAAATTCGAAATTACAACTTCCAAGTCGCCATTGTCACCAAACCAACTCTAACTCTGCTAAAATGACACTAAAGTCTTACCTTACAGGTGGCCACAGATGTTGAAGTTAATTCTTGCAGACGTCAATTATTACAGTATTATTTAGACTAGATAGAAATCCCGTCTACGACTCAGATTATTTGTCATGTTAGAACTTGAAGAAGGAGCTGAGAGAAATAAGAATTGAAACGAGAACGCAGAGCAAATTTGCACAAAGCTAGATACTAAATGGAACTTCATTAGGACGATGCTGGCTAAATGGAACGGACTTATTTTTTGTTTTTGAAACAATTAGTTTAGATTAACTCATGGCTATCCAAAGTGAGGCAATCCTCTCCTGGTGACGTACATCCCATGTAAAAATAGTTTTTACTCTTGGGAAATACTTTTAAGAGGTACTTGCACGCATTTTCACTGAAACTTATTCTGAAACACTGGAGTAGCTCAAAACAGCTGACTACGATAACTGTCCAAAACGCAAAAAATCCGGAGAACGATTCATTTGATTATTACGCCATCTGGTGGTGGAATGACACGTAATTAGTACCACTAGACCTAATAGAAACGCGCGCAAGCTTGTATTTGTCGTTCAAAATAGACTAATTCATCATTCATTTACTAAACTGGGCACCGAAAAGTGGGATTTTCTACGCAGAACGGTAATGCAGGACGAAACGTATTTAGAATAAAAAATTAAACGAATCTAAGTGTACATGCTCCACTAGTTAAAACCATACAGTCTGCAATTTTATATTTCTCCGTAAGATTTCATCACGTTTTCAGATCACCATAATATAATTTTAAGTTGTTTATTGTCTTATTGTCGATTATTATAAATTTAATTCTGTCCACAAGTGACTTCATTTACTTCGCCTCATTTATTTTTGTATGATTTTTGGGTCAGAGTTCAGGGGTCTTCCCAGTCTTTCTCTAAACCAAATGTATTTGAACATTGGGAAACCAGGTCGCAAGCTGGTGCATAGAAACCGGTAGATTAGCGTCTCCTTTGTTCCCGTTGTTATAATAAAGATAATGACAAGCATTTATCGGTAACAGTCTGATGTACGCCGAAGATACGATATCTACGAGTCCGGTATTGTTATATCCAACAAAGACACAACAAAGGAAAACAGTGGTACGTCCCATAGATGATAACCGTGCGACCAGCTTACGCCAGTCGGATGGTTTTCGCAAATTACCTTGCGATCTGTAAACCATATAACCTGACAGCCATTTGAACTGAGGAGGCAGTGTTGCCTAGTGTGATAGGTGTTCGCTTTCGAGGTCGTGGGTTCGAGTCCCACTGGGTCACACTGCTAAACCCTTGAGTCAGTTTTCTAGCTCCTCAGCTCCGTTTTAATTATATATTGATAAAGCATAAAAATGGTTCCAGGTGATCAATGCAATGGGCCCACATGCGCGGCTTGCGCATATCTAGTACGACGTGTATCAGACTGTTTGCAATTTTTATGGGCAACTGAAACTTAAAAAGCAACTAAATGTGCCATGTCTGAAGCAATATCGGCCCGCCAGTTTCTTCAAGCCTAGAAAACACTTCTAATCTCAGTATGGAAGACGAAAATCCCGAATTCATAACAGTAAATGGCTATAAATCAAAAAAATGATAGAAGGCGCGGGTTTGTTTGCCCTTTTAAATGTATGAAAGAAATTTGAAACTTTTTGGTCGTTCGGAGTACAGTGTGTGCCTGTGGTTGCTCGATATAAGTGCAGAACTATTATTAACCTACTCCCTTTCTGTCTTTGCCGTGCAAATAATTACTGACCATCGAATCTGGATCAGTTTTCAATCTGCGATGCTTTCATATTAAATTCTATAACAGTAGCACTCAAAATTGATTTCGTGTCAGTCCGCGTAACGTCATTAGTTCGGCTTTATGCCAGTTGTATATCGCTTGAGAATTTAAGATAGCATTTAATCACGGATGTTCATGAACAGCAAATCTAAATGTAAAATTCTCTTCAAAGTGTTGCCCAAGCCTCTACTAATGTCAATGAAATACATCATGTGAAGTATTACTTCCATTTGTACCGTAGCCTGTTTTTTCATAATACAACATTCACGTATTGTATAAAATTATGTTATATTTTTTCATCGCCACCTACATTACTTCTAGTGCATTCTTTAAGGATTTTTTGTGTCGACTTCAGTTACGATACAACTCTTCATTGACCATTTTCAGGTCTTTTGATTTTCTACGGTTTTAGAAGTTTTAAACATCGATTTTTCTTTAGAGGGGACAGGGTCTAAGATTTTCGTTTTCCTTGGAACAGCAGAGAAATCGGACGTGAAAATAAGACTTGAAAGTTATTTTCCATCAAAATGAAGCCCTGATGGCTGATAACTTCTTTGGATGAGGGTAAATCATAATTTTTCCGAACCATGGTTCCCTGAGTATTTTAATACTAAAAAAGTACGCATATATAGGTAACACAAAGTGGCTTGCAGTTAAGATTTCCTTGAAATTCATGTTCAGCGATTTTGAATTTTTGTAATCTACATGGAAAATCACACAATCTAAGGCCTTGACCGCACCTCACGGTTTTTTGGAGATGCAACTTTAATTCCTTTGCGTTTTCTGTCCGCACGAACACGTTAATGCATGAACGATCGTGACGTCAGCGTTTTCGAAAAATTGCTTACACCTGGGTAAATACACCCTAACCACATGTTTATGGCGTTGCACAATTGTGCAGTGGAAACATTTACATAGAGGTCGAATAATCGATATTACAAAACAAATAGCAAATATTTTAATCAACAAAATATGTCGAGTGATTTGGACAGATTAGTTATAAACTCATACTGCGAAGTCATAACTCTCCACATTGACCGCCCATACCTATTGAACTCTGCTACGGTGTAATAAAACGGTTGTCAACCCGGACAACATCGCAAACCATTTTTTCTTCAACTTCGCCATTTTGCAGTTGTGTGTCCGGTAACAATACACGACATGCGCAAAGCGATTTGTGCCGTGACACCACTTGTGTGATTGTCGTCTGGACTTGCGCCTAATCGGACACAAGCTGCCCCAGGTGCTACTACGGCTAGTTAATTTTCCGTCTAGATACGGCTTTTGCTATCCAGGTCTCGATTTTCCTCACTGTTCCTGGTTGCGAAGGAACGTATAAACGATCACGTTTCAGCGGCCTAAATTCTGACTCACGTTCACGTACATGCATATGTTACTTCCCGCGTCAGTTTCTGACAAATTTAAAATTAGTGCTTGGTCTCGTACAATGACGTTAAGTTTTATTAAAGACTAAAATGTTAACACGGGCACTAGTCGTTTGATCAGTTAACATTGTGGGTTGCATTCATTGTCTTTTATTAAAAAAAGATCGAAATAATTGCCCAGTAAATTTCCAGAAAATGCCCTAGTAAGATATATCACACGCAAGAGTCGGCAAGATGGCAATGCAATGTTTAAAACTGGTATTTGATGTTATGTAAATTATTCAATCCTGAGTTTTCTTTGAAAATATATATGCACACAGGTTGCAACTAGGTGGGGGGGAGGTTGATGAAGTTTGAAATAAGTTAACTGAGATTAGCGTTGGTTAGTTTATCTTAAAACATGGTTTCATTGATTTTGAGATTATGTTACATATATAACACCCGTATACACTCAGGTGACGATCGTCGAGTTATTAAAATCACTCGGGTTAAAAATTGTGCGTGCCTGCGCTTGCTCGCGCGTGTTAATTGACCTTCAGTTGCAGAGCGTTAGTTTGTTAAGAATCAATCATCTCCAATTACTTAATTCAAATTGTTATCGGTTCTTCGGCAGGATTTCCGGTTTCAAAGATTTTATCATGACTTCTCATAGCGCAGACACGTGTTGATGAACAACAAACATATCAATTTGCGACTCCGTTACTTTGTCCGTGATCGAAAGTACATCTACAAACAACTGGAGGGTGCACACGTAACCACTGCTCGAAATACCCTTATCAATTCATATTTCATGAATTTGTCGTATGATAGTATCAATTAATATGGAACGAGAATAGCTAGGGAACTTTTGTTTTACTCTCAGTAATTTATTAATAAACTGCTGCGTTGTGACGAACAACGGTCTGTTACATCAGATCAAACCGGACAGATTTTGATTTACGCGGCGAACGGAGTACTTCAAGCATGCGCTTCACAAGGGTTAAACTGATGGATTGAAAACACTTTAACATGGAATTCAACTGTAAAGATATATATAATAGCCAGTCAACTTAGTTTTAAGTCGATGTGTCTCCTACAAGGACTAGGTTCGCATGATTCCCAAAAGCTTTAATTTCCCAAGCAAGATCAGTTGACAAATCAATTCAAACGCGTTTTGGTTCTCAAAATCGATACAATTCAATTCAGAGTGAGAATCCCATTGACGATATCACACTTATTCACGACACTATGCTCACTCGCTTTAGTGCCAGTGGCGCCATTATGTGCAAGATCGGAGAGTGACGGTCAGATGTAACGCCACGCACAATTTGGCTAATTTACTATCGGCTTCTGCTCATGCGTACCCTCAATGAACTGGCTTAGGTACTGCAAACAGACGGTCTTACCTGTAAATGCAAGTAACCACATGTCGAAAACGGTGCACGCGCGGTTTAGCCTGAAGGTTTAGTTGGTATTTTGACTCCGTTCCAGCGTCATTTTGAAGCCAATGAATACTTTCACGTTGTTCAACTATTCACTACAGCGCAGTGCGCGATTGAAATATTGAAGAGCCCTTATATATCTAAATACGTCGAGTCGACATCGATCGATTTGGAAGTTCGCGTTGTGTTTAATAAAGGACAGCTCTCATTAACACTCGCCTCAAGGGTGTGGTTGTGAACTCGCTTGGAAACTGGAATTGAAGCCGTGCAGTTGCGATTTGAATTGCCATAATTTCCCGTTTTTTATACACAATCTCGGCAAACCGTTTTATAAGCAGCAAATTACAAGGCGACAAGACTTTGAAGATGGCAACACGTGGAGCGCATTTAGGCCTGTAAGCGCCTATATTTCTAGATGTCTTATGATCGAGACACTGGCTACTCACTTTTCGGCCTTTTGCAAATATACCTTTCGTGGCAGCCAATATTCATAAGATTGGAATGCGTTTATTTTATAGTTTGTTGCATTGTTAAATTTCACACAGTTTGTAGAATACTTGACATCACCTTTCTTTGAGCAAGTCTTAGTAAGGTATACAATGCCCTTGAGGCGATTCAGCTCAAGATCATGTTGACAGATCGAGCTATTAGGGGACCTGGCCATTTTCTTGCCTAAACGCCAGGTGTCGCACATCAACATGTTACCATATTTGTGCACTGATGTAGTCCTACGACGCGGTAGCGGATCAAGGATACCATAAGGGGGAGGGGGGTCCAACGTTTTGCATCGGAGCATCGGGCAAAGCGCGATTGTATGTATCAGCGGCCTGAAAGTTGCGGGAGCTGGGGATGTCGACCTGCTGTTCGAAAAATTTATCTCGTTGGACAAAAAAAAAACGGGAGCACGATACCACCGCGGTTTGGAGTTCCTCCTGATCCTCGCTTGCGGCAGCTAAGGGGGGGAGGGCGGGCCTCCTGGGTCCCCTCCCTAAAACCGCCTATGCGCCATCAACGAAATCGTCAGTAGACGATTAGCCACACATAGGGGACCTACTCGGTAGTATAATTTTTTTGATTGTTTCATGTTAAGGTGGCCCCTCTGAAGTATTTTAGCTGGGTTGTAATCTCTACACAAACTTTTGGGCATTTTTAACTGTGCACCATATTGATACCGCCATTTTTGCTTATAACTTCCTTACCAAGCAACAGAGGCAGAATATTTTCATGTTTTCGCCTCAGTTTCCAATTCAGAGAATTCAACGGAGCTCTGGGTTGATCGTGAATTTGCACAATTTATGCAAATTAAGGCCTCTACCTGTACTTCTAACTGCGGTACAAAGCACCGTAAGTAAATGATATTGATGTTCTGATAACATCCATGTTTTTATGGTCAATTAATTTAACGAAATGATAAATTTGCATAATCTATGCAAATAATGGTCGCCACTATTCAAATTTTGTGGTCAATGAAATTAATGTCTGCTTGTGGGGATTGGAGTTTAAGGGGTGATAGCTGGATGTTAGAGGAGCTATCGTGGAATTGTTTCCATCTCTTGGTACTGTAAGCAGCGAAGTCCTTACGACTATTACGATCAATCATGTTGTACACTGAGCAAGATGACTTCTGGATGTACGACATGAAGGCTTGTGAATTGTGTGTAATTCCATAACGCACTGAAAGTGGACTCCCAGATATCTAAGGTGAGTCACGGTAGTCCAGCAGGTTCAAATAGCAATACTATGAGCATGCATTTCCTGGATGGTTCAAGAACCACATTTTATTATAATAGAATGTACAATCTAAAAACACATTTATACTTAATACTGCAATAAGTCTATGTGCAGTTAAATTTTACCAATTTGTACCTGTTTTACAATTCTTTAATTTTCTTGTTCTTAATTTCTGTTTGACTTCTATGCTCTAAAAAGATTGTCTGTATTCTAATATAGGAAATAAACTGTTATCTTGTAATAAAATAAGCTACACTTTTGTTTCACTTTTTAAGTCCATGGGCTCCATCGACAGTATAAAGAACTGGATGATGGCATTTCACTAGTCAAATGTTCCGTTTTGTTGGACTGTCCCGCCCTCTAACGGTTGTTGTACCGCCATACGATTGTTTATACAATAGCATTCATCCAACAATAATCAACTGGTTACGTTTTCGTGGGATCGCCCAATCAAAGCCCGGATATTCATCGGGAGAGACGTGTTTTTAAATAAGCTTGAAATACTAAGGGATTTGGCTCATCGGCAGATAGTTGGAGTGTTGGCTGCGGAGCTAAGGATTTCTGTTCCGTGCCACTGCTAATTTTTGTTAAGTTACTTTTGTAGCCGACGATGTACACGATCCTTTTAACTCCATGACAGTTCTTGTAAACTAGGTAATGGCAACCCCGTGATTTATGAGAACTGATACGCCGTAAAATATAACAATTTCGTAAAATGTAACAGCTTTTACATTTTACGTCATTGTTACATTTTACGTCATCGTTACATTTTACGTTGCTAGCCGTTACATTTCTAAATGTTACATTTTACGTCGAATGCGCATGCGAGAAATGTACCATTGTTACATTTTACGAAAGCGACGTCATATTTCATGAGTTTGGATGGTATTTTTCACACGGAGGAAAACGGTTTCCCCAATTGCTTGAATGAAACTTAAATTCGTCAAAAATGTGCCAGCTCGAATAATTCGATGTGTCCCTATGTGCTTTCCATTGTTTTTTTGTTGACGTTCACAGGTCATAAACCAATCCGGAATTATATTAAACACACTTCCCTTGGTAAGCACAGCAGAAACAATGACATCGTATTTTGGCTAATATTTATCGTATTTCTTCCGGAAACAACAAAATGTTTCACGCAGAATTCAATTTCGGAAGTCAACCGTTCGATCTTATTAGTTATATCACAAACAATACGTGCTTGCCGATAGTACAGCAATAATAAACTCTTGAAGTTGGCGCAAATCTTAAGATTTTAAATCTCAACCTCGTTTCTAAAAAGTAGGCCTACTCTGCATCCACAACGGTCAAGAAGTTTCTCACATCGTTGAGACTGAACCTAGGAACCCTTTCAAAATCCTTTCAATTAAAGCGGCACTCTCTGTCCATTATGGGAAGCCCGGTAAAAACATTGAACCATAAATGAGATGATTTTAAAATCTTTGAGAACTATGATATAATAGAAACTTTTCTTAGCAAGTATTGTGTAGTACTCTGTCCTCGTAAGTATTCATTAATAATAATCATGATAATGAAAATAATGATAACAGTAATAATGATAAAAGTTAGCCAAATCCATGCCGTGTCAGCCCGCAGGGTATTCCTATAGAAGAGGTTTACGAAAAGTTCCTCCCAAAAGGGTGCTTTTTCAAAGCAAAAATACTCGCCAAAATCATGCGAAGTGTTTTTTTTAAAACAAAATTACTCTCTAAATAGGTAACTTTTTGTCCGAGCCCACTCATGGGCAGGTATCCTATTTCCCGGAGGCACCTCTTGTCCAAAAATACTCGAATACCCCGGACTATGTCAGACATCACTTGTTCGTGATTTTGGTCATTTACTTTGTGATATGACGTTGGTTTCGGAAAATGTAACAATGGACCATTTTACGTCGAATTCGCATGCGAGAAATGTATCGGGGTACATTTCTCCTATGCGCATTCGACGTAAAACGTAACAATTACGTAAAATGTAACAACTTGTTACATTTTAGGAGGCTTAGCAACGTAAAATGTAACAATGACATAAAAAATGTAACAGTTGTTACACTTTACGAAGTTGTTACATTTTACGGCGTATCAGATCTCACACTGATAGTACGCAAGTATAGCACTGAAGCGACACCTATCAGGCTAGTCAACTCAAGAGAATATATTAAATGTCACTCCAATCACGAACTTAACCGCACAAGGTGGGTTAGCCGACTCGTGAACGAGACGGTTTCGCCACATACGAGAAGTCAATGAACTGTAAACATGTCGTCAAATCTACGACGTCACGTGGATTCACACAAGGAATAGTGGTCCGTCATGGGATGTTCATACTTTCAGATTATGTAGGACCCGGGCTAGAAAATATGTCATATTCTGGTAGTCTCAGAAATGGCTGATCGGATTCACATGAAATTTGAGATACTACGACTTATGCACTCCTTTACAAAACGCTGTTAAAACATTGTTTTAGAAATGTTCCACTTTTACATCAGAAGCTATCGAAAACTGATGAGATTTACGACAATAATTCGACATTCGCAATTCTGTGAAACCGGATGCTAAAAGATACAGCACTACCTTCAAGGGATTTTTAGGCTGTTAAACATCTGTGAATAATGATGCGTGACAAAACCGTATTCCTATATAACTATATACGAGAATGTGGACCTTATCAATAACATTGTGGACCAACCACTCCATATCAAGCACCGTAATTGTAGACAGATAAAACAGGGGCAACTTTCTACCAAGTTTATTTTTACAAGTACTGAGACATGGGCTAAAGGTTAAATGGCAAACAATCCTAATTAAATTTAATTTAATTTGTGTACGCAAATTGACAGGTCAGCATATCAAACGCTCAGTTCACGAGTTTTACACAAAACTCAGTACACACCATATACTGTACCTCCTTCAGAACAGTAAACAAAAGAAATTCTATTCAGAAGTGGACAGTGGAGAATTCAAATTCTTAAAAAATAAACGAAAAGCATTTCAAGATCAACTTTATCGACCTTGCTTGCCAGTAAGTTCAGAATGCCTGTGAACGAAAATTAACTTAAACAGACAATAACCTCAATTCCAAGTTTTTGCTCAAGTTGATCATCCATACCCTGAAGGCATTAATTAATGTTCGCTTACAAAGTACCAGAGGTCAACAGAGTGTCGGAGCTGCAAACAAGCATACATTAGACAACAACACAAGGATAAGTTTCAAAAGCTTTGTTTTAACTGAATTGTACTCTATCCGTCTTCCAACAGCTCAATAATCTAGATCAAAAGTTTGTTTCAACCATATTGTGTTTATGTGCCATGCCTGTATCATGTTTGCCTGAACACAGTTCCTGCACTAATACCATCATTCCTTTTCTAGATATTCACTAGCCAAGTTCTGGTTTATAAATTATAACAAGTTGTCTTCAAGGCTGACAACATAATATGGAATCTTCATTTCTACTACGTATAGAGTTGGTTTCACTGCGCTGACAATGCACAAGCAGCCTGGTAGTTTGTAAACAAATTTTTTAAGGAAATTCCCTACTATGGCTTGACGGAAGGATGCAATATGATCAAACTTTTAGTTTTAACAACAAATTTCCAACCCGATCACACATTCATAGTCAATGAACGAGTCCATCTTCCACAATCCATTACAAGTCGAAATTTCAATAAAAAAACTTCCCCCACAATTAAAGCAACCAATAACCAACATTTGCAATATTGCAATGAGAATTCCATTTCTTCAGAGCAAAATATCTTCAAAACTTAAGTGGAAGAATAGAAAAAAACCAAAGCAATAAACTTAGGACAAAAATCTTGCAACCCAGTTAGCTCCCAGCTCAGCAGTTAAAAGGAGATGTTCATTTGTTGCTCTACACTTTCTATGAATTATTGCTTTTGACTATCAATCGAAAGTGTGCATTTTAAATGTAGTCTATCTTTCTAATACAAATAACATACTAACAGTACTACTTAATACTATACAAGTTATAAAATGATATGTATGAAACCAGCTGGACGAATACATGGTTATACATTTGCTGTAGTATAAATAGAGGCTGGAAATATCTTACAGAAAATCTGCTCTTGTTTAGCAGCGGCACACAGTGTGGCGCCACTAGTGCCACAGCTCTGCACATAAAACATAGAAAACTGCTCATCTTAAAACAACAAAAATATCAAGTATTAAATGAAATAACCTTACCACAAGTCCACAAGCACTGTTATTTCATAGCATCTCAAAAGTGGCCAGTAGCAATACAATGTTAACATCTTACATACTACAAGCATAACGCATTAATCGGTCCTTGCCATTACCAAAAACAAAACTATTATATCAAAAGTCGACAGAACTCATGCACACTTAAATATGTCAATAAGTATCCACCCATTGCTTAAAAATCACACACTCAATTAGTATTAAAACACTTGTGCTACTGGCTAAGACCCTGGTTTTGAGTATTACGACTATACATTCACCTTTCGCAGAATCATGCCATTCAACCCGTTCAAACATAAAAAGGACAGTCCACTGTGGATGGCGACGCCCTCACATCACATGATGACGCACTCACCACATCTCATGGTGACAGTCACTACATTACAAAATACCGTTTAATATGCCCCGACTACATAATAGACTCTATGTACAAGTTTGCTTTATCAGATAGTCTTAAAACATGCATACAGTACATACATACATACATACATACAAAAATATTACAGTGCCAAGCAGATTAAATGTCAAAAACATGTCATATTTGATACACTGAGTTTTATGTACATCACTATTCATGCATATAAACACAAGAGGGCAGCTCCAGAAGCATGTGTAGATAACAATACAATTCACAGGTTCAAAACATCAATTATAGCATTTCATCTTCGAGAGCCAATGATTTCTAACAAAGATGCCAAAGGCACTTCTTGTGTACCTGCTCAGGATGGTGTCCTGATACAGATGGACACCTTCTTAAATACGCCAACAGTTTTAAAATTTTTCAAAATATTAAGAACAGGTTATAAAATTAGCTGTAAGCAACAGACAATTCGACATGTGAAAATGACTGCCTGACACGAAGGCCTGGAGACAACGTACTCTGCAACCAGGTAATACATCAGTGAAAACGCCACCTTGTGGCCACCTCCTTCCACGACTTGTGTGATGTTCATGGACCCAACATTACCCCTCTAGCAAGGGCTGTTCCTGAAACTTCTCATGAGTGGTACCAGACAGTTGGAGGGACCCGCCTGTCTCAGGAACGGGTGTTGCAGCAGCTCAAAGGCCGATGCCCGCTGTGACGGGTCACGCACCAGCATCTTTTCAATAAAGCCGAGCAGGTACCGCGAGGACACCTAGAGGAGAGGAGATTGTTGTTTCACTTTCAAACATGCAGCAAACAGTCAATACCTCAGCCTCAGTACCTTACACCTCAGCCTCAGTACCTTACACCTCAGCCTCAGTACCTTACACCTCACTCTCAGTACCTTATACCTCACTCTCAGTACCTAAAACCAACCAATGATGAAAACCCGATCTCACATTTGTGACTCGCAGTGACCATGTAAATAAGAAGTACAACAAAATTGTGTGATTGCTTGGACACATGATAAAAGAGTTGCAATATATCTGTTGATACTACTACCATAAATAATCAGACACATTTATGAATCAAATGACTGAAGTGATTTTCGTGATGAAAAGAAATTGGCTACTTTCGAATCAATTACGGGTAAGACACAAAAATATTGTTCACTAAATGAAAACTGTCAACATGTTAAAATGAGAATAGTAACAAGAAAGACTCAATCTCTCTTATACATACTCTGTGAGTATTTTTCAGTTTGGGTGGCGGCATGTCGCGTATTCGCCTCATGGCCTGCAGAGGAGGCTCATTAAAGAACGGGGGTTCGCCATCAATCATCTCAATGACCATGATGCCGAGAGACCAGATGTCAACCTGAAGAAGATCGTGAGGACAATGAAGCATAGGCTTGTTAGCATTTTAATATTAAAAAAAAATTAATATTAAAAAAACATGATGTGACCTCTTTTAAATACAGTTGAAAGCAAGAGCAAAGCAATGATATGTCCCGTGGGTCAATTGCAAATGATAAGCTGCTAGAGGTAGATTATTCCAAAATTGGGTTGATGACGTCTTGTTTACAGACTTCTTCGTGTAATTTCAGGAAGATGTATCGCAGAACTTGACACCGACAGAGAGAGAGAAAGAGAGAGTGAGAGGTACATTTGGGTCCTCCAAAAATCAATGTAAGATGTGCCCTTCTAGAAAGGATGACAATCCTTCAAGAGTTTAGGAATGGCGAGGTAGTCACAGGCAGTCAGTCAGAGTAGAGAGGACAAGAACTGGAAACAGTATATGCCTGTGTTAAAAAGTGGATATTGAAACTCTTCTATAAATGAAAAGCAAATGAATACTTGACCATTTTAAAACGGACATTCAACAAGTACTTTTCACCAAATTATCATTGCAAACAAAAAGATATTGAAGGATGACTAAAACAACATCCAAGACGACAATAAGATGATTCAAACAAGGACACTACTACCAAAGCCTCACCTCCGGTCCATAGGGTAGTCTGGAGATCACCTCCGGGGCCATCCAGTAAGGCGTGCCCACAAGTGACTTTCGCTTTGGAAGCTCTGTGGAAACTTGGGCGCAGAAACCAAAGTCTGATAACTTCACCTGTTACGGGAATTCAGTCCATTAGTAACCCATTTCTATTTGTAACCAGAACGCAAAACCGATAGCAAATCCAAGGTGTCCACAATTTACAGGATTTAGCATTTATATTACGGGTTTGACCCATTTATATTACGAGTTTGACCTATTTATATTATGGGTTTGATTCATTTACATTACAGGTTTGACCTATTTATATTACGGATTTAACCCATTTATAATGCGGCTTTGACCCATTTATATTACGGGTTTGACCCATTTCCAGTTGTACCTTTTCACTCTGGCAAAGTTAGAATAAAGTCCATGTAAGGAAGAGCCACTTCAGGTTTTGCAGATGTTTTGACAGGTGGCTATACATTAACTCTCCTGCATTATTTAATGGTACCACATATCACAAGTGTGAATTCAATGGAGAAAACAGTTTTATGTGTTTATTCATGTTGCATTACACATAAATGTTCTAAGGGTAGTTAACTGTAAATCAATTGGCTACTCTTCGATATCTCTTATCAGGAGACAACAGAGGTCAAATTATTGTCATACAGATACTACGACTTTCACAGTACTGTTTAGAAAATGTGCATATCTATTACCCATAATCATTGGAATTGAAAGAAACATTCAATTTTAATCCGAAATGTAGGCAGAGTGGTGGCAATAACAGAAAAAACATTCACCAATTCAATCCTCCCATGAACAACGTATGTTTTACAGGGAGACCGAATCTCAGAGATACAGTATCAGTGCAATCCTGCCTTAACCAAATACAGAGACCCTAGCAGCACTATACCTTGCCATCGTGCGACAGCAGTATCGAGTCTGACTTGATGTCTCTGTGAATGACACCGTTAGAATGCAGAAAGGCCAGAGCCTTCAGGCATGACTTGCACACAGTGGCAATCTGTTGCTCATCCATTCTGAAATATACAACGAACCACGCTAGTGTTGTAGCAGTCTACTGGAGTCTTACATCTGCACCGCCTTGAAACCATTAGACAGAACACTGGTAGAAAGGTGAAAACTATACTGAGCTGCATACGAGCAATTTTTTAATGACGGAAACATACACCGTTGTCCAAAAATGACTTGCTTTGTGATACAGGGGGTTTACATTTTGTAAGATTTGGACACGACGACAAAAATGGCGACAAAGGCCAACCTCAAAGAAAAGTGACCTAAAATTTGAGCATATCAAGCTCAACTACCTCGAGTTGGCCACGTGTGACAAGTACAACACAGCCACATAAGGACTATACAATTACAATTACAATTATATCGCACTTGATTTTCAGCATATCTTACAAAACAGTACCTCGGCGGCCATTTCTGCCACAGTTCCAAATGTAATAAAATCTGCATACGGAAAACCTGCACATTTTTAAACCCATTACATGCTTCCAGTTAAGATAACCTCAGCAGAACTGATACAACGGATAATGTGTTATTAATTCTCATACAGTCTGTGGTGAGTAACGGTGGCACAACAGCTACAACCAGTTATTGATGGTTCGATTCTGTACCTGGAGTGAGTGACAATATCGGTGAGAGCGCCCCCTTCCAGGAACTCCATGACTACCCAGAGCTCGTCGCCCACTAGGAAACTGTCGTACATGTCCACGATGTTAGGATGGTGATAGTCACGCATTATAACCACCTAAAAGCACATAACACCATTACACAGCTATCACTACACGCACATAACACCATTACACAGCTATCACTACACGCACATAACACCATTACACAGCTATCATTCACAACATCTGTTCAAGCTCGTTTCCTTGTTTTCACCTGGCTAAAATTAAGAGTAAGTCACACCACCAAAAATATCCCTAAAATGGGAACATTTCAGCTCTTTATGGATTCCCACTTCTACGGTCAATTTTTAAGTTGATGAAAATTGATTCTCCAAGTCATTCAACTATTAAGGCCATTTTGTTGTTGCACCTAACAGTTACCTAGGCAGAGCAAAAAACGTCGCTAGACAAAACCAGTGACTTCACCTCATTAAACAACAGTTCCCGCCTCTGCTGCTTGCGTAGGTCCATCTTCTTGACTGCCACCTGGCGGCCAGTGCCATTCTCAGTGGCTATGCACACAATGCCTGTAGAGCCCTCGCCGATCTTGATAAAGTTTTCCAGGTTGGAGCGAGGGTCCCCAGGTGTGACTACCATCTGGAGGGCTGCGCGGAACTACAAGTTAGAAACACGATCAAGAGCTGATTAAAGATGAACGACATTGTCTGGTGTTAAAGGTAACATTCCAATTTTTTGCTACCCTACTAGTTCGATCAATACCCAGGGGGCTTTTACTGGCAAATTCAAATATTAGGGGGGTNATGTCGGCGTTAAGCCAATCATGAATTTAAAAACAACATTACTGACACATCGAGGATGGGAATTATCTTGAATGAATGATTGCCTCAAGCAAATGCATTAACAATTTCAGCACATGTAATGCCTAATCCAAAAGAACTGTATCTTCAATAAAAAGATGGCATTTTTTGCACAAATATAGCAACATGTTGCTGATGCTAACTGCTGGTTACTCATAGGTAAGCAAGCTAAAAATTCTCATTAGATGGGTGTTCACAAAGACACAGACACAATTAAGGAAGTTTCGACCGAGTAAATTGGGGATGGGTGCTAAGCGGAGAATAAGCCGTTACAGGTAACATGTTTGGAAATTTTGGGGTAGGCATTATGCTGAACATGAGCAAACACCATACGTTTTGCCTATAGCATTCACATTCCATGCTTATGAGATCATCTTATGTTCATGAGGTCATTTTTACCAGCAATTTAATGATCATAACCACCTGAAACCAATTTCCTGGTGATGTCGTGATTGACAAACTGCTTAAGAAAATAACCTGTGTTTTAAAAATCTATTTAGGGAAGCCGGGAAAACAACGAGAAAAACACCTCTTGTAACTTCACAAGAAGGGCATCTTAAGCGGTGAAAATGCTGGGATTTCTGTGAATGTGAACAAACTATAAGTTCGCTGTACTACACACCTGCTCGTGTGAGAGTCTCTGTTGTTCCGGGGCTGGCTGACCTCTGGGTCCAGGACCCGCGTGTGGTTTGGTTGGTGTGCTGGGCCCTGTGTGCGGCGGTGTGCCAGGAGCTGATCCAGGCTTGCCTTGAGCAGGGTGCATGGGACTGGGTACGTTCTAAATGAGAAAACATTAGTTTAGGGATCTCAGTAATTAGCAATACCTCAGAAGTAATGAACCAGCGTTTTATTCATCGACGAATGTAGATGGTGTGGTGACCATCAAGTGACATTTAACATGTAACAACTTGTTCCAAAATGTTGCGCTAAGGGGGTGGGCTATGAACAGTACAATAAAATCTTGGTTACCACATCACAGTCTTTGATACTCTAATTTTCACTCTTTTACACTTCCCACGTATCAAACTCAGGGCTTGGAATGACCAATGACAAAAAATGCGGAAACTTTTACGGCCCAAATCATGCCCGATAACCAGCCTTTGAAATGGTCAATGTGAACCATTCCGCGACAAAAATCGGGAGGACTAAAAAAAAAAAAAAAACGTTACCACCATCAGTAGCATGCGTCTGCGTCCTTTTCGCTCGCCCGTCCACTCCCAACCCACACAAATTTGGCTGCAGTGCGGTAGTATTTGTCGCCGCGCTTAACAATAACACGAGCCGCCATTGAAAATCAGACCACGCTTTACCCAGATGCCCCGGCAATGTTGACAATTTACGTTCCTCCGAAACATAAAGACTTCCGCTTTCCGAGGTGAACGTCGTCTGCAACGCCGCAGTAAGAAAGGAATTTGCCGCGGAAATTTCATATCAAATCCGCGGAAATATTATAAAAAAAGCGGAAAGCACATTTCAAAAAAGCGGAAATCCGCGTTTCCGCGGAAAATTCCAAGCCCTGCAAACTTCAACACACTGAA
>NMRA01000001.1:2983705-3012512 GCA_002633005.1 Phoronis australis
GTAAAAAATTGTAGCCTCCAGAAGCATTTGAACCTTTAAATGAAAACAAAATGGCCGCCACAGCCGCCATCTTGGATCCGATTTTGACGAAAAACAATAGGCTTCCAGTACTTCCGGAAGTACGTATTATGTGTAAATTTCGCGATGATCGGACGAAAATTGCGACCTGTATCGTGCGAACAAACAAAAAAAACAAACTTAGTGGAAGAGCAACATACTTGGCGAAATTTATTTCGCCAAGTAACAAGAGCAACGCAAAGTGTTGAAGTGCGCCCACAACTGCCCCGCAGAACGGTATTCTTCTAGCGATGTTTATTAGATCATATAAATGGCCACTAGATAGCATAGAATAGGTCGAACCCATCTTAATTGGGAAGACATTGTAGTCTTCTTAATAGTAACCTATTTGTCTAATTCCATTACAAGAGCAGCACGGAGCATTGATACCCACCCACCCACTGTGTGCATCGCACACAGCGCAAATACAAATCATTATTTGAAACATTCCCACTAAATGGAGATGCTGGTGAACATAGTTAAAGCCTCTCGAGAAGAAGTGGATAGGGAGGCAAACGAAAAAGAAACAACAAATAGATGATGTCATCTCCATAGGAACACACACAACAGAAATTTGTCACCATCTTCATAGGAGCACATTTATCAACTTTCATGGCAATTGTGGAAGCCCAGACAAAGATGACGGCAATATGTACCCACATATGTATATGTGGACACATAAAAATGAAATAGAGCATAAAATGCGTCTTTATTCTCCAACAGTATACAACATAAAATCACCAGCTTTTGAACGTGTATGCAGGTCTTCATCAGGTTCCTCTCTGTAGTTGTCATTGTCTACTCACCTGATGAAGATTTGCACACTGACTAAAGCTGCTGATTTTATTTATATGCTGCAGAAAAACAAATGAGTATTTTATACAGTTTTATCTTCAAATAACCAGCACTTACTAACAGCAGTGGCAACTGAACTCATCAATCACACGTTTATGGAATTTACAAACAAAATAACACACTGGAAAATGGTATAGGCTATCAGTCCCTCTTCACTTGCATGGAAAGTCACTTTGCAAACTAGACCAGGGCCCTCGCACACATCAGGGGAAAGAATGGTGCCCGCACTTTCAGAGAGGGGAATTTTTGATGAAGGGAAAATTTATCACCCACTCTCACAATTCCACCCCCTGTCGCCACACCTCATCAGCAATGCCTCAAGACTTTTGTTTTACAGTCTTGATTCTAATCTTGGGAAATTCCCTAATCAATGAGCAGGGGGATTTTGGGCCTGACGGGAGCTATTTTGCGTCATTTTCAAATGTTTTCATTGGAGAATACGGCCGATATTTGATCCCAAAATCGAGGTATCAAGAACGTACCTGTTGTCTCTGTAGGGGTCTTGGTGACCATCGCGCCCATCCTGCGGATAAGACTGATTCTGTCCGTACCCCTGGGGTTGTTGGTGGTGATGCGGGGGCTGCTGTTGGTGATGCGGCGGCTGCTGGCCGTACGCCGTGTGTGGACGGTGATGAGGGTGGGGTACAGGCTCACCCTCGCGAACAGGTGACATGTGGGGTTGCTCTTGGCGACGGTAAGGGGGAGGGGACTCTCGCCGCAGGGAGTTGGAGCGGGCAACCGTAATCTGACGGATATCTGGCTGGCCATAGCCATTCATGGTGGATGTTGAGTGGCCTCTCACCACAGTCTGTAAATAGATAAGTGAAAACAGTCAGTGACAGTTCATGGTGGAAATATGACTATGAAGACCTGTCACTGAAGTAGACTAGCCAAGCTATATTTGCCATAGCCAACCTGCATCTTGAACATGAAACATAGAGGCAGACAAATAGACACACTTTGTTATCAACACCTTGCTAGAAATTGCAGTTTACAGTTAAGTTAAGCAGCTTCTGTAAATAAATCTCTACTGGCTGAATGTCTGAATATGTTGTTACTGGAGGCGTTTATTCGGAAAATTATGCCAAATACACGCCCATACGCCCATGGGAGTTTATTAGGTATTACAACTTGTGATGTCAAGTGTCCAGACAGTGGGACGTTTATTTGGAAACTTTCCTCTTAAAAGCCCACTCAGCGTCAACTTTTTGTCACAATTCAGTTTTGTGCATTTATCATTTACAAAAACGAACAAGGCATTGGCGAACTATGCATTTATTGACAAAAAAATAAACAAAACAGTTTTAAGTAAAAGAGTGTCAAGTAAAGCAAAACCATGGCTTTCTGTTTACACGAACCATTTTCCGAATAAACACCCGGGCGTTTATTTGGTGTTGCTAAAACGCCTGAAAATTTTCATTATCCGAATACATGCCCACGGGCTTATCTATGGAAATTCCTGGTCCTAAAAATGCCACAGAAGACTCAGTGACATATTCACAGAAAAAAAAATGAAAAAAACTGAGATGCCCTTGTTAACTCGTAGAAGCACGACTCTTACCTTAAGAGACAGTACTCAGTTCACATTAGTTGCGTACAACGACATATTAGATTACAATTACAATACCTCAGTAAAAGCATGTTGGGAGAAAAACAGTAAACATCATGACCTATAATCAAGTGCCCACAGAAAGTAACCTTACTATGTATGAAAGGAGCCGGCATTCCAAACATGCAAACAGAGGTAAGACTGCAATATAACTACAGCCTGCCTTGGGAAATAACAAACACTGAAGGACATGGGCAAACCCCATTGGAATGTGTGGCCATGTCTATCTAGGCTGGCTTCCTGCATGCTTGAGTAGTTTGCATACATTCCTGCATGACGACAGGTCAAGCATGACCGGGTTGATCAGTGTCTATATTGTGGACAAGAATATGACTCACAACCATGTCAGGTGTAGGCATTGGACCAACAGGTTTGTACAAAGCCAAATTTCTTCGTAAGCTAGACTATAAAGCGATTTCCAGTCATACTAATTAACAAAGAGCTGACGGAGCTAAAGGCAAGCACCACACTTTTGTTTAAAGCTTTCCTCTAACATGCCCAGGGGCTTTTGAGAAATCAAGCGGACAACCTGAGAGAATAACGTCAACATGAGACTGCATACCTTTAATTGGGTGCACAAAAAGCACCATCCCTCTTACACAGCAAAAGTTCATATTCTACTCAAAAGGAGTCTTATTTTCTAAATCTTATTGTTTATGAACACATTAGCCTAAAATGATATACACAATGCTTTATGGTCAATAACTGGTTGTTGGTCATTGAGGAAAGACAGTTAGCACATTTTTCATTAACAGATAAAGCTGCCGAGCCTAGGAGCATGTAGATGACTGCTGGCTTCTGGCAACATATATATATTTTAACAGGCAGACATGTTCACTGACAATTATGGGGCAGGAAAGCATTCACGGATGGCTAACACTGCAGGTCCCAACAGCTTGTCACTACTAGTGAAACATGATCTAATGTCAACACAACTCAATATCATATCCAAAGTCTGGTGGTCACAATCAAGAATCAAGGAGGCTTCTGGAAGTGTGTGTCCAACTTTTGAAGAAATTAAGAGAACCTTGGGTGGTAAAGTGACTTGTAAGTCTAAACCAGTTAGTACTTGAGCTTGGAGCAACACCAGTTTGAAGATGTTGAGGCCAAGGAATACCACAGTCTGACAAAATACAAACTATCGAGCACAAAAACCAATGCATAAACAACCAGGCGCTCAAGATAATGAGAATACCATTTTCAGGTTTAGTTAACATCTCAAGATCACACTGTTGGTATCACACTCCAGCCACATTGAGGATCAGTATTAACCCATGGCAGCAGCACAGGGGCAGATGATCTGGCAGAACACAGAACTGGAATTTGCATTAGGTGGTGTGGTGTACCACAACAGGAAACAATAGTGGCTGGTTGGCAGACCAGTGACTGGGAAACACGAGGAGCATGCAATCCATAGTGCTGATAATGAGATGAAAAGGGAAATGTACCTGGGTAAGACATGGGTAAGACAGGAGGTGGAAAATGACGGAAGACTTGATAAAATCAATGTCTTCAAAATGTTCATGTATGGAAAGATTAATATTTGATTTGAGACGCACGCACGCAAACACACACACACCGCTTTATTAAGCTCAGCTCTATGACTCAATACAAATTAATGGTATGAACTTCCCGTGACAAATTATGACCTTCGTGCACAAGGAAATTACTTTGAACTGCACAGTTATATCCGTGTTGGACAACTATTTTCTCTTTTGCTATCAAACATTACTCAGACAAAAACAATCATTACTCAGGCAGAAACAATCACGGTGATACACAAAGGTAAACATTAGGATATCAACCATGACTGAAGATTTGGAGTGTCTGATATGAAAACAAACTGTGCAATGATCAGTATGAAAGTAAAATAAATACACAAAATGTAACAAGAGTGGGGTAGACTAAGTTATATTGCACAAGACATTATTCCGTGTATCGACCAAGACCAGGTCAAGGTCGATACGGGGAATAATGTCGAGTGGGATATTACTTCATCCATACCAATCGAGGTACATTTTGTATTTATCCCATACGCTTCAAAATCGAAGTTTCTTTCATTTTTTTCAGCAGATTCATTAAATACTTCAACCAGACTGTTCAAGTGGCAGACCACATATGTATGTAGTAATGCATTGTGTTACCAGTTTTTTCCAGTAAAAGAAACAGCTTTAAATATAACAATTTACTACTTGAAAAGAGATAACAAAGATGAAAACAACGGTAACTGTGCATTGAACTTGTAACATTTCCTAAAAATAGTTAAAATAAAATAACAACATTTCGTATTGTAGTTACCGAGGAATCGGCGCCTGAGTTACAGAAGATATAATATTTAGCAACTGAAAACTGCGACAGAAGTGTCATATAATTAACAGTTTTGTTCCAGATGTTACATTTGGGACCTGATTGCATGTTGAGTGTTATTTAAACTGCAGCAATTATATTACTTTTAACTAGTTTGGGGAAGTTTGATGATCGAACCGGCTAACTACGTCGAGTCGACATTGACCTACCCTTTGAACTTCCCATGTCAGAGGGCACTGTTGCAGTTGTGTGGTAGGGGAATACAGAAAACAATACCACATGGCCATATTACACTGGATGCATCACGCTCTTAATCAATGCCCCATGACACCATAACGAAAGCAGCATCTGAGATTGATATGGTATTCTAAGGACAAATGACCCTCACCTTGAAAGGCATGTTCCTGAATTTAGCACCTCATATCATAATCACCAGCACTGAGCCTTGTTCCAGGATACAAGACCAACAAACATTATTCGAGATTTGATTTAAAATGTAATCGATCATGAGGCAGACTTCAAGCAAACTTTCAAATTTCACCCACTGTGGTCAGTTTTCGGTTAGGTCTAAAGATAAGTAATGAATTCAGACCCTAGTGTTGGTAATGATAATCAACTCACCTTTAGCGGCTGAATGTCCGTTGGCGTGACGACCGAAGGGTCAATCATAGGAGAGGGTCTGTGTGCCGAGGGGCTGGTAACAATGCTGGCCCACTGAGGTGGCAAGCCTGTGTAGTTCTCAGCGTCCTTGTCATAGCCCGTGTGTACGCGGTGCTCAAAATTGGACGGCTGAGAGATGGTCGGTGCCTTCTTCTTCTTCTTGCCAAACAGCGACATCTCTAGGTGTGTTATGGTAGCTGGAAGTGGACATTGGGAACCGAATTATGGGGGGTACTGCAGAGACATCTCAAGGTGAGTTGTGGTAGCTGGAAGTGGACATCGGGAACTGAACTATAGGGACACTAGACATGCAACTCCTTAGCGTTGTGAAAGTAATTGTCGATTTCTGATACTGGTAAAACTGGCATACTTAACAAGGACAAACGAACCCCAGTTTCTTTCATTCATTTTGAGACGAACTTTTTTTGTAAATTATTTGAATATCCCATCACACAACAGTGGTAACTTGACGACAAGGTGGCCACAAAGAATCTATAGAATGCTGGGGATTCCCACGCCTTCAATGCCCAATGCAAAATGCTGTCCACACGCAACTGCCACCTAGTGACAAGGTGAAATTCATTATGTAGTTGCTAAATCTGAAAATATTGCTACAAGCACAAAGACCAGGGAGAGATGCGACGTGACAATATGTTGTTGACACAAACTTTTAAAATTCATTTCCACCATTTGTTCAGTAAAGATGAACGTTAAAAATATATTTCACCCGGAAATCAGAGGGTTACTGTAACAACAGGGACCCATTCGGTAGATGCCATGCACTTGTAAAAACAGCTGTTGTGTGATCGTGTGCTTTGCTAAGTCATGGTAATATCTTAGGAAGACTTGCATGGTCTTGCTCAACTAAATCTAAACAATCATATTGGTCACTGCCCTACAAGCCAGCAAGCTGAAAATTACAGTCTATGTGAAACTACGGAAACGACTGTTGTACTTTAAAGATCCTTCGTCACCATTTTCAATAACAAAAATTAAGTCAAAAACAATTTTGGTTTAGAAAAGAAACACTTGACCAAGACACTTCGTTATCATTATGCAGAGACATGTAAGGCTCTATGATTGCAAACTTAGTTTACAGGTCCCTCATATAGTACTGGTAATACAACACAGCCTGCCCTCAAACCAACAATTACCAACAGTGAAACACTGTTTTATCTTAATGAGGTTAAGGGGTGACCCTGATTTGGGCACAGAAGCTGTTAACTTGTCAACATAAATCAGATTAAATGGGGATTCAAGTTCAGATGGCATCAGGTTGTGCAGAGTTTCAGGGTGAGTTGTCTCAACACCAAGTCTCAGCACCAAGTCTCAGCACACACGCACATAACAGGTAGGGAAGAGCTGAGCTACAGACTCAGCAACCTTACCTTCCCCAGATGGTAGACAAAGACGTTCACCTTGTGATCAGAGAGATGAAGCACATAACAGTACTTGTTTTGGAGCAAGAAGCTCTGAGATGTCTGTTTGTACTAATCCTTCATATAGCAAGACACATGAGATGTTGTTTTCTTCAATTAATGAAAAACGGAAACACTAGGAAAATGTTATTCCATTAGACTGTTATTATTATGATGGGCATTTCGTCAGAAAAGAAGATTAGGATGCAAAAACGCAACATACAGTTTGAGTAAATGATATAATAACATATCATAACAATAAAAAAATACAGTTTGAGTCAGGGAAAACCCTGAATGGGCAAGAGAATTTGGCAAAAACTTCAAAAATATCAGAAGAATATCTCACCAGCTATCAGAGGTAGATGAGGGACACATAAGTGAAAGGCTAGGTTACAACTGGCCCTGACAGTTATCTCAAATCCAACCAAGACCCAGGCAAATTACACAGCGTATACCCACGACTAAGTGCTTGAGGTTTGAGCACTACATTAAAATCTAACCAATTTCCACAAAAGCAATTTGCTCTTTTTTCACTTTTCAAGGGCTTCTAACTTTATCGTGAATGCCCATATTTTTTGAAACATTGCTCTGGTGATAGCTATGGTGAGGAACTGCTTGGAAAACCATACATGTTGTGCAACACATCTTCTATAGAAAAACGAAAATAAAATTTCACGCGTCCGCCATGTTGCCTCTTTAATTGTTAAAATTATACCATATGAGTTTCAGGTCATCCAAATGCCAGGATGTCACTCAGAGAGGTGCCACATCAGTTGTCAGCACAATCCGTCAAGCTTCAAGTGCTATCTCTCATCTATACTGAGGTTCCAGTCAGAAAACAAACATTGATATTTCGTTACCTTCTTTTGCACTTAAACTTTTCACAGCCCAGACTTCTCAACTAAAAATACCGACAGACACCTCACCTTGATGCAGCATGAGATAACAGACAACTTGCTACTAAATTGCAAATATGTTAAAAAACAAGGGCTCCATTTCAATGAACAACTAATCCGGACAAAACATACTAGTGACCTTCTTGGGCATGGCCTCGCCAGAGTGTCTTTGCCAATGGCAGAGTCGATAAAAATAACTAGTTGGATTGGTATTCTAAAACAATTACATTTCGCCATGTGATCTTTAAAGAACTTTAGCAAGTAGATTGATTTCTATTTAGTTGCCTTGTGTTCCAACATTTGAAGACATTCTGTGCTTCAGCAGGACACGTATTTTGTAGCAGAGAACATCACTTAGTTCAATAATTATCTGGTACTCGGAACACAGTTTTTGATAATTCAGGACAGTAACTTCATTATGTTGCAGTCAATCTACACAATAGGCATACAAAGTATCTCTGCATACAAAGAAACACCTCTGTTACAAACACTAACATATGGATACTGTCAGTTACAGTTTCGTTTCAGCAGCAGTTTCGACAACAAAAAGCCAGGATAATCCCTCATCTGACCAGAAAAGTGCCTGTGCCTTCTGAAAGGGGAATTTTTTGGGTGAGGGGAAAACACCCAATTTGGAATCCGAATCCAAGAGGAATCGTCAACCATTGTAGACAATTTTTGGGCCTGATGAATGGAATTTTGCACGAGCTTATAGTGGAATGAGACCGATATTCAGCCTCAAAATCGAGGCATTGAGGACCTTGAATGCAGAGCCAGTGCATGGATATGTAGCCAAACTGAGCTCCACAAACAGCAAAGATTTAAGGGGTGACCATCTCTTCAGGTATTTCTACTGTAGTCAGATCCATTTGAAAATCAACATCAGTTGTGCTCTGTTCATTAGGAGCACATAGATCTGATTTAATGAAGATTCATCAAAGAACTAGGTAATACTGACGCAAAGATAATTTGCCACAAGAGGGTACCACAGTAATCAGACCTAAATGGAAATTAACGTTAGCCATATTTTCCTCTGTAGAAAGATATCTACTCAATTTCAATATGGTCATTAAAAGAAGTTTGAAAGATATAGAGGCAAGCATCAGAAACAGAATGCAAATTTATAAAAGATGGCCACTAGGAGGTGCAAAATGTCGAATCCATCTAAAATGGGAATGTGTCATCTCTTTAGTAAAAACCTGTTTGCCAAATTATATGCAAAATCAGCAAGCAACTCTGAAGACAGGCAAAGGTAGCAAATAAAATGATCCGTAGGAGACACAGTGGTGGCTGTACTAGTTGGACCCGCACGCCGCCGTCCCATCCACAATAGAAACACGTAGATCTGCAAAAGTTCACAAATTCCGATGGAGAGGTTGCGGATATACAGCAACAGATGCCAGCTGACTTGAAAGGACAGCAAGATGTGGGCACATAATAAACGTAAAGGGGCAACCAGCTTTATACTACAACAGTACAGCAAGCATCGTGACCATCAGTCTGAAAAAATAGCCACGATCCCTAGAACAAGCACAAGCTGCCTGGATCTCTCATATAACCACTGTTAGCCTACTGTTATCAGTGTATCTATGTTATGATTCAAACGCCCATAACTCACACACAGATGACTTCATCAGATACACAAGCCTATATAAGAAGCAAGGTGTACACATGAATCATAACAAGTAACATGTGCAACTGTTCACAGAGACAAACCTAACACTAACACTTCCATAGAATTTCAGTTGATAGTGTTAAAAAGGGGGTTGGAGATTTCATGAGAATTGAAAAATGGTCTAATGGAGATTACTAACTTAATTGTCTCCTCATTACAAACACATCTAATTACCAAATGTGACAATACAAAAACAGCGATATTAAAAGGCATTCTCAACCAAGTGTTGATTAAATACACATATTCTGCATTATTTAAGGAATTTACAGCAAAAGAGTAGAACAAACATCCGTCTTCAGCCAAGACGACTTGCCCCTTTTCAGTAACTGGAGCCAACATACGGTAAAGTCTCACCAATTTTGGACAAAAATAATTGCCAAAATTGGTCTTTTTTTATTTTTCAAACGCATATCATTAATATTGTTTTGAATCTCCACAGTTGCTGGAAACATTGTCTGAAGTTAGTTATGGCATAGACCTTTAAAATGGTATAACATTTATTTCGTGCTATTTATCTCTGATTAAAAAATGAAAACATATAATTTCCCTTGTTCGCGATATTGTGTCCTAAATTAATGAGATTTTACCGTAAGTCCCATCCACATACAGACTTACCCTAAGACAACTTGCACTAGTGCAACATAACCCAATTTTAAGTGGAGCGTCCACACACACATATCTAATAACTGGGCTAAGACGTAAGTTGTCGTTTTGTGCATGACAATGGACAGCTGATGTCAATACAGCGCACAATAGAAGATATGTCTGTATGTAACCGCAGCAAATAATTACTTCCGCAGTACCCCACTTTTACAACCACACAGTGATAAGAAGTGGCGCAAGTTACCATAGAACAAGTTACCCCACCTCGATAATTTGGAGTAAGATGTCACAAGTGGGGTAAGTTGTACCATTAAATTGCGTCCAGACAGCCTACAAAAATAACGACAACTCCGGTCAAGGATTAACTTGTTCTGTGGTAAGTCTGTGTGTAGACAGCACACTACTATCAATGTGCTAAAGCAAAGAAGAAAAAACTCCAGTAATGATAATAGATACAGTAAGCTGGAAATACACCAGACGCAACATTGAGAGGTCATCAAAGGCGGGACAGAAGTGAACCAGCAAAGGATATGGTGTGATGTAGGCCAAATGGAGCACAGGGTACGCCCTTATAAATTGACCTATCGCAAGCTCTGCCCCCTTGCGAGAAGTCGACAAATAAACAATAAGATTTACCCGGCAATATGTTGTTTGTCGGGTAAAATGGCGCCTTGGAAATGAAGGTGTGTCAAGAATGCTGCATTCTGATTGGTCAGTTAAGAGGTCACTCAAAATCTTGGCAGAAGAATTGCCCATGCAGGCTGTTTGAGAAGTCAATGAAAAACCAACAAACTAAAAAATACATAAAAGAAACAGGCACATGTTCCTCAGGTGATGGCATTAAAACACTGCAAAACTATTGTATGAAAACGAGTGCATAACACTAATGATTTTCGGGCACAAATTCATCAAAATGAAGCTTGAAACAAAATTCCCTTTACCGTCTATGGAAGTAAGAATTCTTAAAGCATTGTACAGTACACTGTGTACAAATATTCTAAGATCATGTAACAAATCCTCACAACATGGACATAAGAATATGTCCATGAAGTTTGTAGACGAAAAATTTCATTTTGTTTGAATTTTCTAATGTGAACACTGCAGAAGTATAATATCACCAAGTTCTGACAAGAACTGCCATCGAAACAGGTGATAGTCTGATGTAATGTGCCCGAATTTTGAGAACCAGTTTTCCCCACTGAATTACGGGCATCAAACTGGTTCTCAAAATACGGGCATATTATATCAGACTATTACCACAAAAGGGCCACAGTAAGAAGGTTGCTACAGAGCTTGGCATTAGTAAAGCAAGCATTAGACAACAACCCTTCCTCACGAAAACAATAATATTTTACAAGATATTGGATACAACAATTTGACACGAAGCCATCACAGACACAGCAGCTCAGCTGTGACTAGTACATCCAGCTGTCTGCAGCAATAAACAAGGACCAACTGGAAACCTGAGCTGGTAACAGACAGCCACCTGACCCTGCCAACTGCCACTGACATATTCTGTGGTTATCATAACTGAGCATTATGAGAACAGAGTGATAGGCACAACACATGGCTAACAGTAAAATGGTCATGATCAACTGCATGTTTGGACTACATCACATGGTGAATCTTTCTGAGGCTTTTGACTGGTTGAAAGTCAACATATTAATGGCAGTGGGATAAGACTTAGCTTCGATAGTAACAACCAAAGGCTATAAGAATTCAGTTTAAAGAGAACACCGTACAGAAGAATCAAATCCAAATATTGCTGGCATCAGAACTAAACGGGCCTTCATCTGGCAGATATTGAGGGTACGTCTAAATGGAAAACCCTCCTCAAATTTAGATAACCCAGTTAGGATGCTCTGTTCAGCATTTGGACAGCCAAGTAAAGTCGGTAAGCAATTAACGATGGGTGTCTCCTTAACTTGCCAACAGCAGCACTTACAGCTCACTGGCCTGTCCAGAATAAAAAGATTGTTTAAGATGATCATAAGATATGAAAAACTTATTACGGAACCATGTCTTCAAAGTAACATATCACACTATAACCAAAATTTGATGTAGTTACAAAAAAATGCTCTCCCATGTTACAGAAAAACACATTTTCAATGCTCTTGGAACTAATTCATATTTTATGACAGCACAGTAGCAATAAATGAACTATAAGGATGAAGAGTGTGTAGGACACATAAGAAATGTCTCGATGCCGCTAATTTCGGAATAATTTAGACAATTAGTAACAGTGGTTTTGAGATTTCATCCTTAACAATGAGAGAAAATTTGGTCGTGTCACCGAAAGCATTATTTTGTCATGAATCCTTTTTTGTAATATTTCAAGGCGAAGACTTTGTCACGTGATCCGTGGTAGAATGGCAAAAAGCTAACAACCAAAATTAGCAAGCTTTTTACTTTCAGAAATTCATCTTTTAATAGTTAAAACCAAAAGTTTTCTGGACCTTTGGCAAAATACCGTATGTACACAGAATAAGGTCCCACATCACCTTATGTTTAAAGCAAAACGAATATACAGGGTTTCTACTTTCAGAAAATATATATTTACTTTTACCGCTATTTACCGAGTTAAAGTCTAGTTTTCAAGATAATTGCCTAAATACATATATTTGTCAATAAGGTACATAAAAGCACCAGAAACAAGGGTACAGAACCATTAAATACCACAGGTGTTACCAAGGGCAGTTAAATATTGAATTTCAACCAAACACATCATTTCGAATAACACTGGTTTCTAAATAGAGGATAACAACAATCTTTTAGCTCAAGGCAAGCTATAGCAAGAACTCCCCAATTGCAGACAAAAGTAATCGCCAAAACGTAGATGGTTGAATGTTTCAGCCGACTAAATTTCCTTCCAAGCTCTGACATTACCTCCAACATGATTAAAGAACAATTTGAGACCAATTTCATAACAGTAAGTGGTTTACATCAAAAGTTCTTTTTTGAGGTGTAAAACTGGTTTTTGAGTTTCACAAAATGTTACAGACATAATTCCACAGGCTCAATTGATATGATGACCTGCATTTGACACAGAAAGAACACGTGTTGTTTACAAACACAGATAAATTTGCCTACATTAAATGTCAAATAACAAAAAACTACCGCATTATAAATTCAAAGGTTTAAGCTATAGTAGATTTCATGAGAGTAAAAGGCTTTTAATGCAATTTTAATTTTAAGTCACCTAAACAGGGAACCCAAATTTGAGTTAGGGTGTCCATTTGGAAGTCCACTACTACTACCGTATTTGCCCTAATAAGCACCCAGGATGCTTAAAAAATTCGCTTCAGGAAGGGGGCGTTTATTATAGCCCAAGTGGTTGAAACAAAAAGTCCCAGGGACACAAATCTTACAAATTCCATCTTTCCTATGCAACATTTTGCAAGTGTCACACACTTCACTTATGCTCATGCTTGTCCTTGCCTAACTCGAGTGAAGTCAATTGAAATACTATTGTGAAAATCGTAGCAACCTGAAAAAGCGACTAAAAGAGTGGAGTTGGACTTATTTGCTAAAGTCATTTTAATTACCATGGACATGCTTCATCAAGGATATGTATAGAAGCAGAAAGGATCACTCAAGAAAATAAGTGCTTTTCTAAGTGACAATTTTTAGTGTAGAATCTTATTTTTGAAAAGGTGAAAACCTCTCACTCAATGAGTGGATTAGGCCTACCGCAGGTTTAAAATACACGGACGGGATAAGTACAGAAAGCGATAGGGAGTATTGAACCCCTAGACAACCAGCCGAGGGGCTATGCGTTGCCTAGTCAATCTCTTACTTTGGTCTACTAACGTATCTGCTAGTTTTCATTACTAAATAAATTGAGACATCTTACATAAATGTGCCACGACTTCTTGATTTTAATCAATACTTTACAAAAATGAAATCGTTTTGATGAGAGCCCGAGTTGGGTACGAGTTGACTATCTTTGGCACGAGTTGGGTACGAACCTGGTCCTGGGTCGTTTCCGATGAGCTAGACAATGTGGATGAGAAAATTGTCTGTTGACCAATAGCAGTAGAACTATACAGCTATAATTCAACTCATCTGTTCGGTTTAAATTAACGATTTCACCTATAATGGCGACGAAAATGATTCAACCGGCTTCGTTGAGTCATACTCAAACTCAAAATGAACTGACCCACTTCAAAAATTTAAAAACATTCTAGGAATACAACTAAGACATAAAACGGAAAGTTTAGGCGAATAACAATCAACAAATTCGTAATAAACTACGTAAAATAATTCTAATGGAACAATGGTTTGTCAACTGAGTTCACCCAGGACAAATACTCACAGGCTCTGTTCAAACACGCACTTGTTTTCAAAATTCTTCAAGACTCGCCCAGCTCCATCGCCATATTGAATTTACTGCGGAAGAGTCACATCCGGGAACTTCAAATTCGAAGCAATAAAAAGCGCGGGAGGTAACTCTCAAAATGCTGTGCTTGCAGAGATACCTATTGACGGAAAAGGAGGGAAATAAATGTTCACAAGCAATAACTAATGAGTAAATTTTGATTGAAAAAGAGACAAATTGCCCAACGGGCACGGGTGTATTGACTAATGAATTCAACTTTGGTGATGCCAAGACATGCATTTTGACAAGTACAAATATAGTATTTGTGTTTTATTTATGTAGATTTTCGTAAATAAATAGTGTACACAAACCTTAGCTCTATTGCTAACAAAAGCATTGCTCATTGGAAGTCTTCTATAAACATTTTTAGTGACGTATAATGTTTGTTTACTTCATTACGGCAATATAGTGCTTGGCCAATGGCCCGAGTACAAAAATACTATCGCTGTATCTACGTTATTCTTTCTATTGATTGAGTAATTATTGATGATGTTTGAATTGTATTGCTAGACATTGACTTGAGTCCGCTGTGGCGTCTCAGTACCTTGACGTTTTGGCATAAGCAGAACGACCGGTTCACAAACTTACAAAACACTTTTTCTGTTTATTCGGAAAAGGGCTAGACGCACCGGTCAAGAAATCTGTCAAAGATAGGGCTCTTTTCAAAATTACCCGTGTTAGTTACAGGCTGAATTGGCTAAAAAATATCCCGGTTGCTCGCAAAAGGATTGTACTACAATTCATGAAAATATACACTCAACCAGAGAAAATACCGCACGGCAAAATAACCTCAGTGCAGTAGCTACCGTGCGTCGTATGAGCTTCGGACATATCCCATATATTCTGCGTGTGTGGCTACGTAGTGCACACCGCAGTCGGGTATCCCGTGCAACAGGAAAATCAATAATTGATATTTTTAAAAGTAAGGGTTTTGTTTCGATTATTATTAATGAAACAACACGGTCAATACACCGGTCCAAATTCAGTGCCAGGTAAAAACGATAATCAAAAATGTGTAAAAATGTTGTTAGATTTCATACACGGCACATCATGTGACCTACTAAGTCTGAAAAGATCTCTGTCCCGACTTGGGTTCGAACCCCGGACTTACTGCTAACCACGCATGCGCTCTAGTCCATTGACTGAGCTACTTGGGGAACGACAGGCAATTACAAAAATCCAAACAGACAAAATTACTAAATCATTTTTTGATGATCCAAAGGTTGTAAAATCTTGATTTTTGCTCAAATTGATTGCATAGACGTTTGCAAAATTCTGTTGTTAAAAGTAGAGGAAACACACCTAAACACGAAATCGATCTTTAAGCCTTAACAGCAGGCATTATACCCAAACTTGAGGGAGAGCATTTATACGTGTATATAATGAAGAAGCGCATTTACACGTGTACATAATTGTGTTGTTATAAATCAGTGCATTGATATCGTGTAAGTTAGAATTATTATTGGTATTCATACACGCAAATCGCCATTTGTTGTTCACATTACGTCATTGGCCTACAGTTAAAGTCTGCCTTAAAAATGTTTCCAAAATAGGCGTGATATGAATGGCAAGCAGTGGCGATCCGACCCAGCGTTGAAAAGACTCCACAGATACAGTCATTTTCTAAAAACTCAAAAGTTTTTAAACTTAAACATCTTCGATATCATCAGTGTGTCGTAACTGAACTTTCGGTTCGGAAATTCGAACAATTTCACTTTGTTTCACCAATTAAGATCAAATGATATCACCGAAATTAGAGCTCCTTAGTCACGGTAAATTAGACTCTTATGTTTTGTAAAAACTAAAGTCCGGTGTCAGCCAACTTCACAGGCCATTCTGTGAAGCACCCCTGAAACTTCGAAAAATCAAACTTAATTTTTTATTTCAAATTAGACGCTTATGTCTCATAAAAGCTAAAGTCTGGTGCCAGCCAACTTCACATGTCATTCTGTGGGGCACCACCAAAAATTTGAAAAATCCGACTTATTGTTTTATTTCAAATTATTTTGTTAAACCTGTGTTTTGTGTGATGTCATCACTTGAGAATGATAAGTTTCTTTGTGTAAAATTGGTTCAGTACTCTAACATGATGTATTTCGCTAAATCAAAGTGGGAAGACTACCTTTGAATCAAACCACTTGTTGACTGCCCACGCAGCTTATTCAACAATTCTGCCAGAAGACCAATGGGTCCCGTAATTATGTAACACCTGAGCCAAAAGTGTCAATATTCTACCTCCCACTTCACGTGATCCTGACAAGAAGCTCGAAACACGAAGGGGCCCGGCCTCGGGGTTTATCCTACGTCGGTGTTTTCAACTCGAGCTCTCGAACGCTCCACTTGGGAAAATTTGCACTGATCAAGAGGTGTCTATGTCACTGCACAGTTACCAACGGTGCACATTTCGCCGTGACTTGTCATAGTTCGATGAATCTCTCTTTCCCGAAGGTAACCAAAGTACGACGCAATGGGGCCTCATACAGCGGGTCCGCCTGATGGCAACCGAAGAGCTCTTCACTTTTGAGGCCATAATCGGTACTGAATTTCTTGCTTAGTATATCATTTTTGTAAAAATACGTCACTTGAAGTATTGATAAGCTGTCACTGCATTATGGACATCCGGGAGAAAATACCATGAGGAGCAGAGGTTTGGATCACATCTGGCTCTACCTGAGTGGTTCTCGGGGTCCACGCTTTTTAAGAGATACCCCCGGCCATGAAGTACCAAGAGAATCAGAAAAGTTTCCCTTGGGCGGGACAATAGATGTCAGCGTGATTCAGCCATTCTATTCACTGAACAACCATTAGGTGTGTTCGCTTTATACACAAAGAATCGTTGCATAATCAGACCGGAGTGTTATAAACCAGTTTGTTGAAGGTCTCGTATTCCGCACCAGCTACTGTTCACGTGTGTGCGTGTGTGTGAGAGAGGGTCGTGGGAATCGTCTATTTTGGATCTCGAGGAACATGTAAGTTGCTTCTGACAAAATATGTTATGTTGAAAAAGTATGTCGAACGAACGCAGTAAAATGTCATTTATATTGACCTGACTACAGTAACGACGCAAAGCTACACTGTCCTTCCACCGTAAAATTTGTTTTGGCGAGTTCAATGTCCTTGAACCCTACAGATCGACTTCGATTAGCTCATAGATACTCGATATCTATAGTCTATGATCAGCAGAAATGAGGATGTGATGGGTTCGCCATAGAGAGTCTTTGATCATCTGGCTGCCTCTTGTATACTGTTTTTACCAGCACCACTAGAGAATGTGCTCCGAATGTCGGGTACCTGAAAAGATTCCTCACATTGTATGTTGCATCTGCTGAGAAAATTCGTGATGTAAGAGATACACACGTGAACTAAGTTTCCTTCGCTTCGTTTAAACGAGCGATTATCCTATTCAGTATTCGTTCCATAAATCTTTACGCTACATTAATTTTAGTTAAAACCATGTATAGAGTAAAGTTTTGATGAATAAAGAGATAATTAAAGATACCGACATGCATAGGTTGATAGTGAAATGAATGTATGGATGGAGAGATACATGTAGACTTTAGATTCATACCTAATACCGTGAATTTCCGAAAATGGGCCCATGGGCGGATATTCGGATAACCACCTTTCAAAAACGTCAAACGAATCCCAATATACACCAGCGTATTTTTGGAAGGGGGTGTTTGTATTTTCGGAAAATATGTCATTAAAGCTGTCCTTCATACTGTTGTAACACAGTTAGTTACCAACAACGTCACCCAATATTTCAAATGATATTAACTTGAGTGAAATCGGGACCCAAAAATATAATGCCTTGGCAAAATAAACGAAACCTTACATCAAAATATATTACATAGATATTTTAGAACAATCATATTTACAAAACAAGCAGTCACCGATAATACGCCGATGGGCGTACTTTTGGAAGGTTTTCCGAAAATACGCTCATAGATATACTTTTGGGTGGGTCTACTTTCGGAAATTCCCGGCAGTGGGTAAAACTCGAGTGGGACGTGAAGGTGTGTACTACATACACACACCCACGTCTCTTTCGAGTTTACAACACGTTCCTACTGATCCCCGTATAACAAGAACACCCCTGCACCAACTCCAAGACAGAGTCTGCCTAAAAACCCGTCTACTGGCCCCTATAAGCCATTAATGGGTGTTTTATGGCCACCACTTTCACAAATACGGTCAATTATGACCAACCGTCGTTTGCTGGACTGGTGACTTGCGTGAATATAGCTGTAAAATCTCAGTTAATCCAATTAGTTGCCTCTCCGCTATTGCAAAAGATTATGGATTTTTATTGTTCATGCCCTGGGAACCTTTATGACATTTGAATATGAACGCACATTGTATTTTGACATTTTATGCGCCATTTGAAAAGATTTAATTCAATATTAGAGTTTAAGTAGCCTACGTTTGACGACAACTGAATCATATGAAACATACAACTGGACTGTTTTCCAAAACGCTAATAGGCTTTGTTCTTAAAATGTCCCACACTTGCTATCAAAACAAGAACTTCTAGGATTTTCATGAAAAAAGTAAAGTTTAATAAAACGAAAAGAAAATGATGTTGTAGCCCATTGCCATAACATAGTGCCGTCGCGGATTCAACGTAATTGTTTATTCATACTCAAAGCCAAGCGAACATTCCTATGGGCTTTGTTCGCGACTTTATTCTTTCGTGATACACGTTGCGGTACTCTCATACAAGAGGTTATTTGAACAGTTACGCAATAGAATGGGCACACCTTCCATCCTAGGGGTTGTGTGCACTGTTCGGAGGAGCAAAGCATTTCCCAGATTTCGTCAACATCGAATATACGGGCGTGTCGCTCAGATAGGTTAATTTTGACGTCAAGATTCTTCACGGAAGTGAAAGTTTTTCAATTAAATTTCTTACAAGAGGGTCTTCTTTATATATTAGAAACTGTACTGAAGGCCTCATAAGTTACAGCAGAATATTTTATAAATCTCTAACTTCTCGAGGGGACGGTATTCGGCTATGTATTTGACGGGAGTTTGTAATTGGGAAATAGTATATCCGCCCATTTAGAGAGTGGACTCGAAAAAAGAGACCCATTTATAAGAAGCTTGCTTCCATGAAGATCACCCTTTCATAGGACAGTTTTGCTCCAGCTCGGACCACTAATAGTTCGAGTCTCCAGAAACATCGTCCTTCCATAGGGGTTAATTCCACAGGGGATTCTTATCGACAGGTGCCTTTTTAACCCATTGGACTAAAACACTACAGGAAGAGCAGCCACGTTGTCAAAAACGAGGATGCCTTTTGCAACGAACGTTTTAAAAATAAATCGATAACCCTTTCGTTGACTTTTATAGTTGGAAAGGGTAAACTTTGTTAAGTTTCGAAATCCCAAAGTGAACCTTTTTGTAAGGAATCTGAAACGGCACCCTTACGCGGGACACTGGTCGTGAAAAAGTTATCCGTCTGAGCTGCATGTCCCCTATCGGCCTACCGAGGCTGGCTAGTTAATTTTCCAGCGTCACATTACCGCCAAAAACAGCGGATTGTCTTCTCTCGATTCAAATCCTGTTGATCCCAGCAATAGTGCACAAACAATACATTGAACTCTTCTAAATAATAGATGGGCGCACCCCATGATCTTTACACCGTCTGCTATTACATCGTGTTGGTCTAGATTTGACAACTGCTTTTCAACACTGACAATGGAGACAAAGACATAGTCTAGAGATAAGTAAAGCGCCCACAAAATGTCTTTCACGAATTTCAAGGTGTGTAAATGACATACCTCTAACTCTTCGTCTCGAGATTTCTACCCTCCTCTTACAGCACTGGCTGAAGAAAAACATCAGCACCCCAACAGTCCCTGACGACGAACTAGTAAGCCTGGATAGAATTCGCTTTCTGGGCTAATTCTCTAAACCATTATTGCATTGTTTCACATTCTTGGTACAATAATTAATTCAGAAAACAGACAAATACGGACAAGTGTTATGAATAATCCTTCAGGACCAGTCGTGAGTTCCGTAGAGAAAATCTCGCGAAAACGCAAGACTTCGCAAGATATGCAATGCGAAGCATATGATCACTGTAGCTTCATAGCGAGATTTGCGCTTATTCAAACTCTACACAACTGTTTTCTGCAAAACGTTCCGTTAAAATCCTACTTCAAACCCAGTTACCACACTTATAACGCAGGAGTAAAATGAAAACCCGTCAAGGATTGTGCCTTCTGAATCTCCACCTCACAAAAATTTTTGCAGAAATGTAACAGAATTCCAGATATTTTCAGATTTTTATGACGCTTTATCTTCTACTGAATGTTTACTAGTCTCTTTTAAAGTACAGTTTTATTTTAGCATTCGACTGGTCTCCTCAACTTAAAAAACTCGTGTAATCGTTGAATAGCAGATTTGGTGAAGAAGCCGTTTGATAATTAGTCTTTAGCCTTGCTTAGTTAATTCCGTCAATGTCTACACTTCCGGGGATTCAAATTTTCTTTTTTAAGAAGGATTTCCTCTTTTTTGGTTTGTATTTCCTCTTATTTGATTTCCAATTTCTTCCTTTTTCATCTCTTTATATCACCATTTTCACTTTATTCATGCAAAAAATATTTCTTGCTGTTAAATTTCACAACACAGAAAACATCTCTATCACATAAGCTTGTCTATTTGTAAAATGATATATCACCCGTCATATTTCCTCTTTTTTGTCATTGGTCATTCAATGCCCTGACTTCTTATTTCGGAAGTTATGGCAGAAAAATAGCACGTGGATTCATATTGCCCTCCCCCTCCTTGCACAATGTCGACATCGCTTTATGTACCCCCAGAGCAGGGACGATACCTGGACGTATACTGAATAAATTGCCGAGATTACAATCTGAGAGGATACAGTACCCATCCGTGCCTGTTTATAAATAAGTATATATAAGTAGCGTCTCTACCAACGCTACCTTGAGAAAAAGTTCACCATCCAATGACATCCCGTTATTCGTACGATCATCATTTAGTCTGACGTCACTGGTTTTGTGAATTGGCGATACGTTGTAAGGTTTGCCACCGTTGGTAATGCCTAAGACATATTACTCCCAGGTAATGCCTATGAAAAATATTTGTTGTGCGATTTACCGTCAAGCACTAATGACCGGCAAGTTATCGGTTGAACAATAAGCAGGGTTCTCCACGACCAGTTTTAACAGGTTCCTTCAACAGGTTTGCCGAAGCTACCGTCAGGTTTGGATAACCTGCAACATACGGGCTTTGTGTTTGCTCATAAAGAATGACTGCCATGTCTAATCCAGTTACGTCTTTCCCACAGGTTTGGATTTTTTAAGTTGTGGAGAACACTGAGTAATGTATGTGTCTACACGCAAACATTAGTAGCTGACTGGCCCTCAAACCATCGTGGGCGGACATCTTCTTTGAACTTGTGACTTGAGGAAAACTTACTTCAAAATAACAAAGTCCATAGAAAAATGATGTATTTGTGCTCCCCGTCCGTTAAACATTTCGTCTGAAAGTTATTGTGACAGTTGGTTTATGTTTGTACTGTGATACTACACTAACTACAGTACTGACGTGCAAAATCGGGTTTCCTTACGTCGCTCTTAAGTTACAGCTAAACCAACGGAATGCTGCTGTCACGGTTTTGCATGAATGAATCTATTCAAACGCTTTCAAAAAATCGTGCATGTTGGTTTGAGAACTGTACTTGAAAATGGATTTGAGAGGATTCATTTGGTGTTTTTAATTTAAGGAAAGGGAAACCACTTTATACTTAGATTTCATCAGCTCGTCATCGTTGTATATATCTATTTCAGATTTGGCAACTCGACATGGCGGAACCGAGACATAGCGGCGTTCTCATATTCCTGTACATTTTCGCCTTCTTAGCCTTTGCCGCGAACATCATTCTCAACTTCCTTCACTGGTTTGGAATTGGACAAGGTAAGACCACGAAAATCAGTAGCAATCCGTAAACGCCTATTTTGGTTAGAACTGAATGACATTGATCCTGGAGAAACTGTTTCAGTGAAAACACAAGAACACAAAATACATGCCCCTAATTTATGCCCCTAATTTATGAAATGTTCATATTTGATAGCGCCATATCTTTAGATTGATGGTTGATAGGTTCTCAACTAGTGAAAATAAAGAAGAGAGAGTAAAAGATTTTGGTGAAACACTGAGTAGGGTAAAACATGTAATTTACCAAAAGTTTCTATTTAAAGAGACATTGAATGCGAAAGCTCGTCAGAAATATCTTTTGAATAATTCCTGACGAAAGTACCATCTCGCAACGTCTAGTACAGAGGATTTCACTTTCCCATGTGAGGAAATTTCCAGAAAAAAATACAAATTTTACGGTTTTTGAAATACGTGTGCGAAGGAAAAACTCAAACAAAATGCTTTGATATCAACAGAAATTTAAAAAAAAGAAACACGTAAAAACCCTAAAAATACCTAGTAAGCAGGTTGAATTCTGTTTTAGTGGCAGAGAGACACTTTCATTATTGCAATTTAGTCTGTTTATCTTGTTCCAAGCCTACTTAACTAAATGATATCTTTCGACTGAAGAGACTCCTTCTAGGTACGTAGCTAGCGAAGACACATCAGAGAGCATTTTTGTGTCAATTGAAGTATAAGCAATTTCATTTGGCAAGAAGCAAATTTTCTTAATACATATTGTTAAAATGTTGTTGTTATTTTGAATTATTGCTGCATTGATAATTTTGCATTCTTGTAAACGACAGATAATTCAGCTACTCGTCAACTTCTCATAGATTGACCTTTCTGTGAATGTCAGCTACAGGGTATAAATGTGAAGCCACGGCGTGCATGGGTCATAATATATTGGCAGCACTTTTCTTTTTCTAGCTACAATGTTGAGAAATGTCTGCCATTTTTATATCGGTCTTTCAGAAATACTTGGATAAACTGCGAAATGACTGTGTTCATACAAAATAAAAGCTACTTAAAGCTTCAATTCCTTTCCATTCACTGCATAAAATCGAGAAATATGATAATTTCTGATAAGCGAGTCTTCCAAAATGGTCTCGATAATGCCCATGCTACAAGAGCAGTTTGATTGAAAGCGATTGAACTGAAGCAGTCAAATTCTCCAGCCTACAATTTTCTCAAGCCTTTTTAGCTCATTATTGTTTTGGGTGCTCGTCATGGCAACAACAATAGCGTCCTGTTGCGGAAAGAGCATTTCGAGGCTGGTTTTGTAGGGGTAGGTGGCTTAATTTTTGTTTTTTCGACTGCTGAACAGAAAGCAATGCACTCTCAATGCTTCGGTCACATATCGGACGGTGCTCGGCCGATGTTGCCAATAGAATGATCAAACTTCTGGAAACTGAAATGAACTATATGGCTGAATGAGATAAAAGAATTCCAATAGGCTGAGTTTGTTATCATAAAAACGTTAAAAATTATCGATTGTATAAATTTAACGTACTGGCCTCGAATGAAATCTGACTTGATCGTGACTGCCGATGGGAACGACGAACCCAAAAATATGAAGGGCGGACGACAAATGAGATGCGGACCGACCTTCACATGGGAAGGAAAGACACTGAAAAATGCGAAGAGCGGTCGAGATATGAGAAGGAAAGGTTTGGATGGGAAGGATAGACCATATCTTCATTTTGTGTTCCGTGCTCCTGAATGTCAGTGTCGAGTAGCGTGTCGGAAGCTAAAACTTTATATGCCATTATGACTTACACGTACTACAGCTGAAACCACAAGTCATATAAAAAATTATCACATTAAATTTTACGCATGGTCCATTCCTCACTCGACACTGTGGTTGTAGTGTAGCAGACTATGTCATCTTCAAAACTTGTAATCACTAATTAATCAGTGACACTCATAATAACCTTGACCTTATAACTTCTTTCCCGTTCTTCGCATGCGTTTGGTGCTCATCATCGGCAGTCCGTGCTTAACATTAGATGATGAAGCCTTGTAGTGATTAGAAGGAAGGTTGGTCTCACTGAATTTGGGCAGCAAAATGTACGTGCATCAATCACGGAATAGCGTGGAAATCGTACATTGTGTATTTTTCTCCATTTCAGGTGAAATATTCTCGAATTACACCTCGGTGATGAGAAGCGATTACCAAGTAGACTTCAAATTGGACGTGGATTGGTCATTTTCGATCATGTGTGTCGCGTACTGCTATCAACTGCAGTGGCTAATTCTGACGGCTCCTTTCAACTTCTGCAGAATTACCCCAGACGGCAGTAGCTATGTGTACGTTAACCCAGGCCTTCTTTCGCCAGCATTCTACATCTTTTTCATCTTGGCGTGTGGCTGCGACATTGCTTTGCTCTTCCTCTGGGATCGGGGATTCTTCGATTACTCGCTCATCCCGAACGGAATGAGTGCGTTCTTCCTCTACCTTTGCATCGGAATTTTGTGCGCGAGAATTCAAAAGAAAGGCAAGTGGATGGTGAAAGGAGGCATGGCCAGTCATATCTGGATAGCCAGACTTGTCCTCCAAAACGCCATCGGCTTTTGGGCCGCCTGGGCGTCAATTCGCACGCTCAACCAGCTGGCTATTCTTCTGGTCCATCGTTTCGGCCTCGACAGTGAGCTTTCGGGTACTATCGCTCTGGCAAGCCTGGGTTTCGAGATCATCATCTATTTCTTACTCGATGCTACTGTCCTAGACCGCTTCACGCGTCACATGTACACGCCGTACATAGCGCCAATCCTCGTCCTCACCGGCATGATAGTCACGTCCTTCGAGCCATTCTATCGCAACACGATAATAACTGTTATTCTCCTCAGCGGTGTCGGGTGTCTCTTCCTCGGCAAGATTATGCTCTCTTTCTGGCGTTGTTGCGTTTTCCCACTCTTTCCATCCTGCGGCAAGTACGACCCGGAACCCAGTGACAAGATTAGCAACAATGATTAGTGCACCACTGGCTTATGTGACTTTAGAAATGAGAATAAAAATTACAGTGCATCGTGTTATTCCGCACAGGTTTGTTCATAACGCAAAATAACAAAAGCCCTTCTAGTTATATACAGTGTATGAAACATGGAACACTTGAAAAAGGATAACGAGTGAAGGAAGCAATCATAATGCAGTTAAAGATTCTCGTCTTTTGTTGAGATCTGTTTATTTGATATTTGGTTCCAAACGAACATACTAGCTATAAACCACAGCGACTATTTCAATTGAACTCTTCGATAACTCCTTGCTAATCGTTATCCATTTGTGTTCCCTGTCCTGCATGCTGCCGAAGAGCCAAGTTTGCAGTTTGCGTTGTAACGTTTTGTTATTTACATTCAAACTGCGTCGCTTGCTACCTACGGAAATTAGTAGGATGCCCGACTATTATATTGCGAGACCACGTTCCATTCGAGATCAGGAATTTAAATCTTCACGAAGGTTATGAAGCACTGTGCGATGATTATTACACTAATATTGCGTAGACAATATTGCGTTTGATATTGATACAGAAAACCAGCTTCCTGATATTCCTTAATTAAAATTCTTGTCGACTGGTTGGACAGCAGTTGAGCACAGTTTATGCCACAGTACTTAAACCTGACTTTATGTGCGCAGAACTCAGCCGTCATTTACGTATAGCAACTTAATGTTGCGTTTGTATCAAATACGTTATTGTGCTTTACCGTTTTCGTTTCTTGCCATTGGGCTTTGCACCTGCAGACAAAAACGCAGCGGACAGTAATTGATGTTTCGACAATGCAGAGAGTTTTAATTTGCAAAAAAGTGACAATATTGCCAAGGTGTACTAATTAACGTTTTGTTTATTTGAAAGTACTTCAGAGCCACAAAACAACAAAATGTGTTGTTTTTGTGATTTTTACTACAAATTGCCAATTTTCTCCGCTGTCCGTTAGACATTCGCTGAAATCAAGACCGATGACCGTTTAAATACACTTCAACTCTAGTCATTGTAACTGCGGGATTAGCCGGATTCGATTCCAAGCTGGGGCCGATTTCTGAGAATCACTTTTCTCGCCGACATTGTCCCCTTAAACGAATACGAGGGATTTTTCCACGTGGTATAGGCAAATAGGTTACTTATGTGTTATCAAATATGTATATAAAGTCGTGAATGATAAGTGTTTTTTTTTTGTTATTTTGATGAATTGTGTAAAGTTAAGTTAACCGGGTTACGTAGGACCTTACCGTTAAGCATGACTGTATTTAGCCAACTATGAACAACACTATAGAGTTCAACTAAGTAGAATTGTATATTTCCTGAAAATAGGAAGACTGTAAAGTTTGCAATGAATATAAGTACATGTATCACAGCACCTACTGCCGCAAAATAAAAACAGATCTACAGAGACAATGACTTTATTTGTCAATGCAATAGATAAAAAAAGTTCTGAGATAGTACAACACCGTATTTACGCAGTCGCCATTTTAAAACTGGGAATCTTTTTAGGTTTTAAAAACAATACATTCTGTGCGATCGCAAACGCAAAGCGTGATTTTTTTTGCGTGCCTCGTTGTATTCATGTCTCAAATGCATTGTTTTTTAAACCAAAAAGAGGCTCACTACTAAGACGTCGACTGCGTGAAAAAGGTCTACTCCCCCAAAAACTTTCTCTTACTTTTCTAACTGATGGCAGTGGAGAGTTCCGACGAATGCAATCAAGCCACGCCCTCTATCAGATACTGATGCGGGGGTCAAACAAGAGCAAAGCCATGGCTGAAATCCATTGCAAGAGCACAACTGCATCAGATTTTCTTCTTTGAGTTTTGATTTTTTCACTAAATCTATTGCTTTTAACAGTCGCATTATCAAAATGAGTCCCGAAGAAGCAAACGAACAGTTGCACGCATGGGTATTTCCACATCTCCAAGCCTTTGAGTCCACTTATAGATTTATTCACAGTTAGATCACTAACCTGGGCTACGTTGCCAATACACGAGAACCTTGCGAAACTGAACCCAAGACTTCCCGAGATATGTAAGGGCTTAGCCGGTTACCTATGGTAACTAGTAAAATTTAATTATAATTGAAACCTGTCACATCAACTAATCTCTCTTTTTGGCTTATTCTAATCGAGTGTACTATATTTACGTTGTTTACTAAAACCATAATAACTGCTCTATTTTGCTCGCCTTTGTGTGGGTAACCCGAGGTAAAGTTCAGTAACGCTAGGATCTCGCCGAAAAGCAAGACTTCGTATGATTACGTGAGATATTGCCGCGAATTTTAAATGAGAACATGTAATTTTGACTAGATTTTTCTAGTCGCGAGACCGCTATTGAACTTTAACCTGCATCAAGTTATGACAACCTTGGATATTCTTAATCCTGGAATATTTAAGGAGGTACTAATATACAAACAAGTGATATGGAATAACTGCAACTTAACTGTTGAAGGTAAATCATTATTTTACCAAAATCTGTACAACGCAGGCTTAATATTTTGTAATGATTTTTAGACAGCCGGCAGAACAAACTTAAATGGGAAAGCATTAAGAAAAACTATAACTTGAAGGACACATCTGTCTTACCTTTTTCTTTCATTACAACGACCTTGAAGAAAGTTCTGGGTGGGGAAGATAGAAGGATTGTTAGTTGTAACAACATTAATTTTTTATTGATCAATAGTTCCAATTCATGGATTAAAAACGTATTTATTCACAAGTTTTCTGAGAAACCAGATAATTATGCGTCTTTACTCATTTACTACACAGACAACAAAATTAAAGAAATATATAATCTCCCATTCAATCTACCCATAAACCCTCATTTGACAATGTTTAAATACCTTTTCATCCACAAAAGAATTTATACAAATAAGATGTTAAAAATATTTGGTTTTTCACAAACTGACCAATGTCCCTACTCTGACGAGGTCCGACTTTCCAGCATATGTTTCACAGCTGTTGCTGTGTTAAACGTTTCTGGAATTCTTTACATCATTTCATAAGTAAAGTTTTTCACTTACACGCTGAACCATTCAATGGCATGTGCCACTTTTTAGTTTGTTTCATTGGCAATCTAAGCGAAATCTTCAATACCATATATACACTCATGCTCAACATTATATTTATACATCATCGAGAGATGGGTCTCAACCTTGTCTTAATAAGTTCAAATTTATACTTTTTGACGCAGTGAATCTTATTATTTTTAACGCCTCGGATAAAACTTCAGAACAGTGGAGGGTTTTGCAGGCATCTCTTTAAAATGATTCAAACAATATTACTTTTATAACCACTTCTGTGTTGTATTATAAGACAACTTACTTTTTCATAATATACACCTATGCAAATGTAAATATATATTAAGTTAAATAAACCGAGTGAATGTGAGTGTGAATGTGTGTATGAAAGCCCCCCCCCCCC
>NMRA01000001.1:3012584-3164008 GCA_002633005.1 Phoronis australis
GTGTGTATGAAAGCCCCCCCTCCCCCTTCCCCCCTCCCCCTTCCCCCCCCCCTTTTTATAATAATCTTTTACTAATTATCCGCCCAATCATTATTTTATTCGTTATTTTCGAAATACTTATTTTTCCTGTATATATGACGTATTGTTCTTTAGTAAGTTGTAAAGATATGTATTTCGTACTGATATGCTTTCTGGGTTAATAAACGTATTATTCATAAAAAAGTTATGGGTAGTTCATTTGAGGACGACATATTGCAGCTGGACTGAGCTACTCGTCTTCGCTGGTCTTACTGTAGTCACATGGTTACAGTGAACGGATTTGTTTTTGTCATCTGATGTGACGTCACACTAAGGAGTAACCTACTCGCACGCCGGCCGGGGGCCATTTTTCGATTTAGCAATTTTTGGTTTGGCCAACTTCAATAAAATCTGAAGTTTTCTTCAATCACTGATGGTTTCGATGGTATTGTTGGGAACGGATATATAATAATATCATGGAAAGAAATATTATGACCGATTTCATGAGAGCAAAAGACATAATACGATTTTCGCCTTTAGCCACATGAATATGGGAAATAAAGCTTTAAGTTTTGTTGAATGAATCAAAGGAACAATTACAACTGCAGCCAGGCCACCAAATTACTCTAATGACCCTGTGGCTGCAGATACACAAACTTACGACTGAAAAAACTCTTACTTCTTAAAAGATTTTCAGTGGAATACCCATCTGATAGGCTATTCAACACCGTTGTAGGACCCATGCATTTTTAATGTTCAAGGACATATGCCCCAAGTATAGTTTCGAACCCACAGAGGCACACTGATCATTGTTTAACTTAAGCGGCTTAGAGCCAAGCACTGGGCTATTACCAAGGGGTATAGTACACTCCTTGGTACTAGTACCTGCTGTCCATGCAGACTTGACGAGACGATGCACAACTTTGCCTTGGTCACCACATGAGGGCGTGTGATTCTACATAGTTCCTAGTATAGCTGAGGGTTGCCTCATGTGCCGTTTAAATCGATTGTGCGCCACGCATGTGCTCACCCAGCCTTCAATATGGAGGGGCTCGAATTCCTGACGTTTCGGACCTTTTGGTAACAAAAAAGCGGGCGGACCAAAAAAAAAAACAGGACGGGGGCACCACTGTGAATTGCGCGTTTGTGCTTGTTTAGTGGACTTTTGTCTCATTTTCTCAGACTTTTTGTTTCTCACAGGCGGACCTTTTTGCCCACTTCGCCAATTGGGGGGCTCGTTCTAGTGCGCTCATGAAAAGTGAGGGTGTATGATGTTGTCCAACGTCCTTAACCGCATTTCTTAAATCCTTTGTAGGATCGAAAAGCTAAGATCGTATGCAGCAGACGATGGCACTTGTCATTCTAGGAAGTTTCGACTAGTGCTCACCCCTCCTTGTGGCAATGTTGATAGTTCAGAGTTCATTTTTAGTACCTACCAAACCCTTGAGGAATCGTCATGCAATGTGGCAAATTAGTTTCTAAAAGGTGCAGTAAACCCGGTCCCTCTGTCAATCATAAACTTTTGATTTATTGCACTTATCACTATGAAACATATTTCGTTCTTTCTTTGCTCAGGTTAGATCGGATTTCAAAGCTTGAGAAGAATTTACGGTTTGTTACTGCTTCACACCAGGGTACTTGTCAAGGCGGGTTAGTTTGATGCAGGTCGTCAACGGCATTCCAGAAGTTTTGTCTTTCGCTTGTTTGTTCTAGGATTGGCCAACACCCGCCAATGTTCGCACAAATTCGTGTTGTGCTGAGCCCTGCACTTTTCTTAATCTGNTGAAAAATTTGAGATTTTCTACGAGTAGGTTTTTTTTAACAACAAATGTTACACATCAAGACAGTAAAAGGTTACACATAAATCACGTAAACATGAGCAAAAACCATTTAGGAAGAAACAAAGTGTAACATTTCAACTAATAACATCAACTTCTCAATGAATAAAAGAATACATGCTTTTGTGACGTCCAGTATTCACAGGCATAAAGCCAGACAGTTCACTCCCCTGAAAGCCCGATGTTGCATATATGCAACAACAAAATTTCATCCAACATTTCTCTACCTAATAGTCATCAAAATTGAACAAATAAGACACCTCTGAGTTCTCTGTTACTATTACGCTACAAATGAACCAATGTTTTAAAAAATACTTACCATAAATCGCGAAAGTTTACAAATAAAAATCCAGATCCTCAACAAAGTATTCACACGGCAGCCATCTTGAAATTCTTGATGTTTGCTGTTTTACTTTTACACACCAGATGGCTCTGAAACTCAACTGATTTGTGTTGCAAATATGCAACAATGGGTCTTGATGGTTGCAAACAATATTTTGTGTCACTCCATGCATTTCCAAGGGTTTTTTGAGCCTCCCAAAAAAATGTTGCATATTTGCAACATGGGGCCTTCTGGGGTTAAATGACATTCGGCAGCTTTTTATTTATTAGAGGAGTACACTTAGTAATTTTAGAATGACTAACGCTGTTTCTCTTGGCGCACTATTAGAAAGACTTGACAAATTAGTTACCCTTGTATCTGTAGGGATGCGTACGATGGACCAACACTCTGTGCTATTCTTGTCAAAACAATACAGGTATATTTACACGTGACATTGGGAGCGTATTCATAATTCCATTGAAGCCATCGTCATGTCTTGATACTGTGTTTTTGTACGTAGCTAATAGTGTAAATTTTCGACCGTTCCGAACATAACTTTTTGAAACCCTCTGTAAAATTTGTAGTGCCAACTAATTCCACATGCTGGTGAATTTCTTATTTTTATTTCATTGTTATCATTTTTATTTATTGTAATATTTACAATGAGGGTAGCCCCATCAGTTTTCATTGCTTTCCATGGGGGTCCTCAGTAAAAACATATACAAAGACAGTAAGACAAATATTAATGTTTGTATTTGACCTGTTGCTTCAACGCACTATACTATTGTGCTATGAGGCGAAACGAGCATAGTTCGTTCTGGCCTATACCCCGACTAGTTCAGAGAACTCCACTGATTGACTAAAAGAAAAAGGTTTCAGCTGATGTATTGTATTTTATTTATTTTTTTGAAAAGCTGTACCAAGGGTAAGCAAAATTTGAAACGCCGTGATTTGCAAAGCAATGCCTAATTACATGTAGGCCTCAGTGATGCACTGGACGGTGTCCGAACATTCCACGCAGAGCAGACCATAGTAATCACTCAGAAATGATTTAGGCGCTCGAATGGTGTTGCACCATAAAGTGATCGCCATCGCGGCAGTGCAAGATACCACAATATTTGCTGCGATATCAACGACCTGCATTTGTACTGCTGCCTGTTGCGTATAATAAATAACTTTATCCGGCTCAGCTCTACACTCTTTCCCATTGTTACGAGTTGTGAAACCGTTCACTGACTAAGCAGAGACCTGCGCCCGGAATCTAATCTTTTTGCTCGAAATGAAACTCGATTATTTTTGTCATTTTCTGTTCTTCTTTTTGCGAACTCAAGTAAAATATCTATCAAGTGATCAATGCCTTACGCGGATAACGTTTTAATCCTAGTTTACACTTTCTGATTCCAGCATTAAGGCTAAAACTTTGAGCCTGAACTCGAAATTTCGGATTTTTACTCGAATTTGTAGCACGAATATAGAGGTCATCAAGAACAAACTTGGACTAGAAACTCACGTGCGTAAACAATAATGAACTCGACCACAGGCTGATAGACTCATATACTGAGTTAGCACAAAAGTAGACTGAACAAAAGTGACAAAAATAATTTCGAGTAAAAAGATTTGACCCCGGCCCGGGTCTTCTTCACTCGCTGATGACCGTCTGCCACGTGGACACTGCTGTACCCGGCGTCACGAATTTAGTGAGAGCGATGTCACAATATCGTTATCATGTGACTTGGCTACGTAATCGTCAAGTTCTGATATGTCTCTTTTAAGTACTGTAGTCTGCAACAGTGGGTTGTTCTCAGCTTCCTCCTGTTTCCGCTGGTTGTCGTCTTTTACTGTTCTTAGGAGCCGTTGTGTCTCTTTATTTTTCTTGTCACCGTCTAGCAGCTCCCTACAAACACGAAAAGCAATGTCTTGTGCAATAACAACCTGAGTGGAGAAATCGAGTTATTTTTTCAAGATATATGTTTTGAGACAATATCAACACAATTTCGGTGCAAACTACCGAAACGAGTAATGACGTCAGTACTGCTGTACAAGCAGATCCAAGCTCTCAAATCTTTTCAAGATGGAAGTCATTTCCTAGATAGCCGTCTTGATACGAACTTTTCTTGCTAAAGAATTGAATGTCAAGAACCTCTAGAAACGACCAGAAGCAACATGCAAGTTGAGCGTCAAGCCCACGCTCCACGAACGACTTAGGGAAACAAAATGACCTTTCATAAACTGACCCGTAATCTATTTCGCCGTCTCCATCTTTATCCAACTTTATCATCAGTCTGTCAATCTGCTGATCGTTCAACTCGATGCCGGCGCTCTAAAACAATACCAACCATAAGGGATCATTTGCAAATTTGCAGTCATGAAATTCTTGTTGCATGAACAACTGTGTGTGTATAAATAAAGGTAACAAGCAAATATATAGTGCATTGTGAGTCCAAATTAAGGCGTTGTTAAAAAATAATTTTGGATTAAGACCATTATGTAAAACGACCTGGCTAAAAACCAAAACTTTGCGAGATTACGCGAGATATTACCGTGTATTTTAAAAGAGAACACGTGAATTTGGCTAGATTTTAGCTAAGTCCTAGCATAGGTCCTAGCGTTACTGAACGCACACCTGGTTTAAAATTTGGCTACCTTAGTGTATTATCTTATACAAAATGAATAATTCATTCGTTTTTTTTGTTTTGTTTTGTTTTGTTTTGTTTCACCAAAATACGTGTACGAGCCAAGTAAACGGAAAGGCGATCAGAAACGGGAGACACGAAGTGAACTGAATAAGAAAAGGCCAAATACGTTGCAGCAACTGTTTTGTACTTTTACTTTATCAAAAATGTCACCACTCAGTAGAATGACAAAAGGCTCTTCAAAAAACAATGTAGGAATTCTTAACGTTTTATGTACCGGTAATCTTGTTTGAAAATCATTTTTGTGGGGAAATAGTGCTCATTAGGCCTATCCGCGTGAGCAAACAATTAGCTGGGTCAAATAATTTTAGGTTTGCTGAGTGAGTTAAGCGTTCCAACGAAGGGTCTGATTACCATACCTGAACTCCAAGTACAAACTCCTCTTTGCTAACAGACATGCTGTTGTCTTTGTCGAACTGGCGGAACAGGTCGATTAAACGTAGGCCGTTGGCTTGGGCGTAACGTTTTAGTATTGTCATCGGGTCGCGTTCGAATGCTGCCTCAAAGTCGTACTGTAATCACAAATATGAAATGAATGGGGACTCTTGCACACTATGATGGCACAGCCGACAGCCAAAGGTTGTTCAAAGACAAGTCGCATGGATAATGGTTAGGTAACGCCAACAACAAGGTTGACTCCCAGTGGTAAGTTCATTTCCCTTGTAAGTCGAACATGTTAATGTTTCACTAAATTGTCATGGGCTTGTTTCACTAACTTTACGACGCTTTGTTACACACGGTTTAAGTGGTGACTTGCCACAAGTCGTATGTTTTGGTGGTCACCTTTTCAATTCTGTACAAAAAGCGTCGTAAAGTTGGGCATTTCACATTTTAGAAGATTATGTGGAATTGATTACTTTCCCCAAAATGACCTAAAACTTTTACACTGGCAAATTGAGCATGAGACTAGTTTATTGTTTCGATAACATTAGAAATATGTGAATTTACAAGATCTCTACAGGTACGTTTAACTGTGTCAGTTCCTACATAGTTCATTTCAAAACTTTTTCAGTGAAATTGCCTCTGCATTCATGTTGAATATTCGTGACAAACAACATACCTGTACAATGTGAGCGGCACCCAGGCGCTCCCTTGTGATGGGACCGTGAACTATTTCTAGGTTCGGCTTCTTTTCTTCAAGTTTAAATTTTAAGTCCAAAAACGGAGCACTTACAAAAACTTCCTGAAGGAAAACACGAAATGCACAACATTAATGATCTGGGAGCTATAAACTGCAAACGAGCTATGCAGGACGTGCAGCATGCGTGACTTTACCACGCCCACTTGCTCTGTGAAAAGGTTTATTTTCTGGCAAAAGTTTCGACGAAGGGTGTCCTCTTTAAAAAAAATCTCAAGGAAGAGTTTCTTTTCTGATTTCACTGCCTATAAAAAGTTTCACTTTGGGAGTTTAAAACTTCATAAAGAATTTCCCTTTACAACAACAAAAATCAACAGGAGAGTGTTAATTTTTAAAATTTTGGTTTCAAAGGACCCAACAAGCTTAGTTATATATGACAACGTATCTCTTCTTGTACTGTTTCAGTATTAATGGGTTCAGATACAGCTGTCTACAAATCCTTACGGAAGAATCACGTTTAAGAAATTAACCATGCAAAATGGTGGCGTTTTTTCACATAATTCTTTGAAATGGTGACTATTCATGGAAGTTACGTGCGCAGCAGCAACTTCTCATCAAAATACAGTCGAGTACTCCTCCCCTCGGGTTAATAGCTACTGTGAAGAGATTATATAGGCCCTGTGTGAAGAATTCAACAGGGCTGCCGTGGAGATCAGAAAATTTAAACACAGAAGTTAAAATTCATTTTGTCATCAAAATAGGCACCGCGCCTGTGTTGTAAGGTTATTGCCGGTGAAAAAAAATGAGACCAAACAATTTATGACCACGTATTTTATCTAAGTTGGCTGAAGAAAATGTCTAATATATAAACTTTGTGAATTGCAGTGAAAACATTTAGCATATTACACTACTTCAAATTGATTCATGAATATTTTAAGTAATTAAATTGCATCTCGTTACAATCAATTTGTAACTGAACACTCACCACTAAATCTAGATATTCGATTCCTGAATTTTCGTTCACATTTATCGACTGTAGTAATGTAAACGCCCCGGAAGCCTCTAAAGGATTGTTTCCGACCTGTGTAAAAGCGAAAAGAACATCTGCACGAATTGATTTTTGGAATTAAATATTGAAGTGACGTGATGTCTCGCGAGGATCGTCAAGGGATCTCCGTAAAGGTATACAACAGACTGATCCTTGGAATAACTCGGGTATTTTCGTAGCCTTAAATTTCTTCTCGGAGGCGACCTTTACCTGCACATGAATCGACTTCAGTCATACGCCAATCGTTTTGCAGCTTGAAAGTCACGTGATTGGAGTCCGCTCATGCGCATATAACGTTGACCTCCGAAGGTAATTTTGAGGCTACGAAAATACCCTAAGTGCTCTGGTTATGATGCAAGCATTGAGCTCCCCTGTTTCGTCAGTCATATTCCGTCTAGTCCTGAGTCCAGTGCGTGATGTGAAGTCAAAAGAACAGAAGAGACGCCCACTGCAAAGCTTTCATCTAAGATTCCATAAGAAAAAAACAGACGCTGATTTATCAGCACGGGTTCTTAATTTTAACATAAGTTCAATTTGAGAGAGTAGGGTTATTGGGCCAAAACACCAAAAAGACACCAAACAGTTTCACTGACTAAACCACCTGTGTTTAACATATAGTTCAAGTGTTGCATTTCTGACGTTTTATAAATATTCCACGATGAAGTCATTGCGTTCATGATAATTCGGAGCCTGGTGGTGAAGCAATCGGTATCTTTAAGGTGTGATTTAAAATTTTAAATTAATGTTAGATCGTCTTTACCCGTAGCACTTTGAGATCTTCGTTCACCATGGTTCCCTTAGCGAGACCCATAGCGCCCTCAAACGGAATCCTGTTCCAACTGAGATCAAGTTCTTTGAGACATCGATTAGCAATCAAAGCTTTTCCAATTGCTTTCGTTCCTTCTTCGGCAAAACCGTTCATGCTTACGTTGAGGTACTTTAATCCAATGTTTTCCTGTAAAACGTTTAGGGGAATTTCTCAAAGCATTATATTCCTTTCACTGAAGTATTCTGAAATTAAAGTCAATGTAGTAAGGAACACTATCCTTACACTAAGAACGACTTCCGGTTGACTGGGTATCGTCTTAAATTAAAGGCACTCTTTCCTCTTCATTTTAAGTAAAAATTTTATAAAACGGATTTTAAAGTTACTTCAGTCGAAACTTAAGCCCAAATAATGCTGACTCGTGCATTATGGGGGAAAGCAGTAAAGTGAAGTAGTTTTGAATACAATTTCTAACTCGCGGGACTCTCTGGGTTTCCGAGATCACTTACTCTTGTTAAGACTCAATATGAGGGGGCGAACGTGGAAAGCGAAGCGACCTCGGAGAAATCAGGTGGTAACTGTTATCAATGCAAAATGCGCCATCTTGAAACTTACGGCTAAACCATCAGCCAAAGCCAATGCCCCGGTGCCCCGGATATGGTTCCAGGCGAGGTCAAGAAGTTCTAAACTTTCGTTATTCCCTAACGCCGTCTTCATGGCAACAATTGTCCTCTCCCCTATGTGGTTGTTTCGTAAATACAAGAAACGAAGTGTGCTGTTAGCCTGCAAATAGTAGAAAGAGGTGAACTAGTTGACAAAGAAACTTGGATCACAGTTGCAACTCTCTGGGTAATTACGTACACTGTTTCCATTCAATAAACTCCTCGTGAAATTCATTCCGAATTATCACGAAACTATGTACCATGAAAATATGATGTGGTTTTACATGGTTACATACCTTTAATAGCTTACCTTTATGGGCGTAAATGAAAGACCTGGTTGTCTTGTTGAAACGGTCAATGATCGACATCCTCGAACAAGGCGTAACACGTACGGATATCGAACCTCTAACTCATTTTTACCCTGACTAAGATTTTTAAAATTAAATTAATTATTTAAAGGTAATATTGCGTTTATAGTTCTACATGAAATTTATATTTCGATTTTGATATCCTTGGTGACACGTCTTTCCTAGTTTGTTGACACTGTGAACAAAATACCAAAGTTTTAAAAATACTTACGTCTAGCATTGCAGATAACCCTTCGCCTACTCTGTCGTGCATTTCATTTCCAGAGATGTCAAGTTTATTGATTGTGTTGTTATCACACAAAAGTCGGAGCAGTCTTTCTACGCCATCACTGCCTATCGAATTTTCAGGGATAATCTACAAGAAACACGATTAAAATACTGCTCTCAACAAGATTTCCTGCCATATGGTTTACAGCTTATTATAAACTGATGACCATTGCGAGAGTATTGAATTAAGTTTTTAAGATAGGGTTCCTGCAAAAACCAAGGATTACGGTGGGGACATTTTCGGCGACTGAGGGGAAAGATTTGTGACGACCGGGAGGAGCGGGGTCGAAAATCGGAAGGGCGTTGAGAAGAGGAACCTCAAATTTATTTCAGCGGTCCCAGATTTCCTGAGACTCAGGGTCCCTGCGAAACCTTGCTTCGGCAGTGTTGAAACATGTCCAGTGATTATTTCAGTGTAATCCGACCACTGGATTACATGTTGCCTAAAACTTTAATGAGATTACATCTTATACTTGATAAAGCCACGCGCGTTTTACTTGTACGGTAAAAGCTTTACAAATCCTGTGGCTTTGTGAAAGTGTTGCAATGCGGGAAAATTAAAGGGGCGGTAAACCCATGCCTTCTGTTAGGTCACATAATTAAAGGGGCAGTAAACCCATGCCTTCTGTTAGGTCACATAATTATTCTGGGCTTGTAATTTGCTTCGGACCATCTCGGGCCTCGCCACGGCTTCAAAAGTCAAATCTCAGTAGATAGCGTAGTTAACTTACCAAGTCACTGATATACAAATTTTCTTTTAACATAGTACACAGATGCATGGCTCCGTCTTCTCGTATATCATTGCCTTCCAGGTTGATCCTTTCGATTGTTGTGTTCCACTGCAATAATAATTAGTTAAAGTTTTATATAACTTCAACTGCTGTTGATGTTGTACACAGATTTTTCGCCACAATCATTGTCTCGTGTAATCTTCTGTCTCAATATGCAATTCAGCTACTGGAACACGAAAAACAAAGAGATTAGACAAAAAGTGTTCAATTTTACTTGATCATAATTGATTGCGTCCTCGCAAACCGCCTTCAGAAATTCACTAGCACGTCCAAAGAGTTTTCATCTTACCCACACCAAAGCTAATTTAATCAGTGTCTACTCGTTTACCTCTAACGGAGTTGACATTGCCTTTGTTCCATTCGGCCCTAACCCATGGTGCTTCATGACAAATTCTCTGTCTTCGATGTGCCGTATGAAGTACGAGACGGGGATGGCACCAACTTTTTGACATTCATCAATATAGGTGCCGGCCCCTGAGAGGCGGCGGATCTCGTCTCTTTCGTCTGAAAGTAGTATGAGACTAAACGTTTGAAATCTTTTGAACCAACGAGTGAAGTGAAAGGGGCAATACTTTTGGCTGGGTACCGTCATTCGAGGGCTGATGTAATAATGTTTCAGCATTGATTCTCATCCGAACACCTCGATCGCAGTATTTTCGTAGGCTCAGAGATACCCTGGGAGGTGGAACATTACCTGCGCATTTGTTGGCTTCAGTAATACGGTAAATCATTTTCCAACTTGAAAGTCACATGACTTTTGATTGAAGTCCACGCTCGTGCAGATAATGTTCACCTCCGAGGAGCTACGAAAATACCCGAGGTGTTCGGGATGCATCAGATTGAGCTTGTGTCATTTCTGCTACACTGTCCAAAGCAACCTGGGATAAAGTACAGCGCGATCATGATCAATACAAAATTTTAACAGGATCTAGCCCAGCCCCCGGCCTAGAATACACGTTGAAGCATCCAGTACACATTATTAGTCATATCCCACAGACACAGCAGTCTCAAAAGCACTGAATCCGGAGAGCCATGTCAGGTCTCATTTCGAGGTACGTGAGACAAAATGCGATGTACATGATAATCTGCCGTTAATATCCATCTTGTCAGTCATTGTTTGTCGAATGAGGGTGATTAGAAATTCAGTGGTGACTACAGAGTTTTTCCTTAGCGCGTATTTCAAAAATAGTTAATTTTGTGATTTTTTCTGGAAATTCACTCCGAACTCTTTGAGCGCATGCGCGCTCATCAGAGGTGGAAAATTTGAAAACTGTATTGAGATGAAAGAGTTTATATTTCGTCTGGGTTTCAAAGATAATGAATCTGACGATTTTCTCCAGAAATTCTTGCAATATTCAAAGTGAATAACTCAGATTAGCCTTCCCAAGCAGTAGATAAGCCACCATCTGTAAAAATACATTTTAGTATTTTTACGATTTTTCGCGTTCTATGCCCCTTTAAGGTATTTTATAAATGCTACGCAGGATACTAGAAAAATGTTCAAATTGGGCTAACTTCAGAACATCATATCTCAAAAATGGCTGATCGGATACTATCGGATACTATCGGATACTTTCAGATGCTATGCTTTGTGCACCCTTTTTAAAACGTTTTACTTTTGCATGAGAAGCTGTCAAAAATTAGGACTTCTATGATTTTCTGAAAAACCCTAATGTTCCAAAAAATGAAAACGAAAGATATTTTTTTAGAAAACCGTAACCGCGTTTTTGATGTCTCATCGAGAACCTTTACATCAAATAAAATTTGATCATGTTGCTGATATCGGTGTTTTGATGTCAATGTGTTTTTTGTCAAATTTCACTAACAAGACATGGTCACACGACCCAACAAATGGTATATTGGTAGAAAGTCAAAATTCAAAAAGCTTTTCTACTCTCAGAAAATGCATACTTTTATTCAGTTTAAATCTATATTTAACTAAACACACACACTTGCAGGTCCGACAAGAGACAACCTTTCATAAGAGTAGGTGTATTCGCCACGTTGTCGTGAACAGTCGTGTTGCACGGTCGTCGGCTGTATACAACCTTCATAAACCTAAGCCTATGAAATCTTTGGTTTTACTTATATTTAATACATGTATGTTTTTAGCCTTTAGGGCACAACAATCTAAACATTACCTTAGGCACGTTACAGACCGATCGATCATTGCATTATCGTACTATTTAGAGTCAAACAGACTGTGAACGAGGATAACTTACAGAAAGATTGTTTAACCAAGAACCTAGCTAGCTCTCGTGGGTTGCATTTTGTTTGGGTTGATTCGTGATTTTTGCTTGTTTCTTGACGTTGATGGCCCCACTAAATCCGTTGTGTATACGCATAGAGTTTCTATTGTTAAATCAACCTCACAACATATCGTGCAGATTTTCGTTCGGAGTCAGTAACTTCACGCACTAATACGGTGAAATCAAATCCCCGGTCATTCGAAACTAATTTCAGTCATGAGAAATTATAAATCAGGCTTGATTTCCCCCAAAACTAAAGTCAAATCTAAACTATCAAAAATACAGGACCTAAAACGCGGGTAATGGCTATCCCTGTTAACATGCTCGTCGTCAGCTAAATAACGCCGGAAGCAGTGAACCATACATTGCATTTTATGTTGTCGTTGCAGCGACGCATGTTTTGTTTGTTGTCAAAAGACACACTTGCACTATTCTAAACTTTTCATTCAAATGGCTTCACGGAGGAGTACCCCTTTCTAATAATTCACATGTATTAGCCGGGAAAATTACATGTCTCTTTGAACTCTGCTATAAAATAAACCCATCGCTTTAAACATTCAGCTACGCGTATTTTTGTTACCAAAACAAAGAATTGTATTCATCATATCGGGTGAATAAAAATTTTTCAACTTGGTTCTTCGTACATCTTAACATGACAGTTCCTTGATCGGTATGTAAAAATTACCGATGTTCGCCGATGAATCATCAGTTTAAAAGATTTGCTAGTGTCTATTTCAGCCAAATATCGTTGTGAATTCGCAGTAAATCGTCGTGAGAAAGACAACAAGCTTTCACCTTACTTTAGACTGAATTTTATTCTTCAGATAACATAGGATAATTTGAGTTTCCGAGAGGTGTGCAGATCATCACAATAACTGCTTATACGAATTAATCAGCCCATACATTTGAAATCAGATACGGGCAGCTTGCAGTTAATGTTGTATTTCGTGGTTTAGCTGGATAAAAAGGAAACCAAATTATAGGCCTGCCATCCCCATATGGTGGGTCTCGTAATAATCCGACCTTATCGCGATAGGATTCTTTTCCCGTTACCAACTAGAGCATCAAAACAATTCTCAAGAAACGTTTCAGAGTTTATTGGGGTTGGACAGTAGGCCTACCCCGAAATGGCGGACTCGAAAATGTAGCATGCACGCATTGCTTGTGATTGGAGTTGCGGCTTATTAGGCAACAGTTCAGGATCCAGTGAATGCGGTAATGTTTAAACCCCAGATTGCTTCGATCAAGACTAAACTTTGACAGCTATACAGCGACGAAATACAGCTTTATTTATGCTGACTGGCAACTTACCTTCATCCTCCAAATCCGTGTCATGTCCTGTATCAAACTTGTCACTAACATCCACAGAAGGCTTGATTTCCCTTTTGTCATCTTCTGCTAGTTCGCTGTCTATGTCGTTGAGGAAATTCTCTGCCCATTCTCTAACTGGCGTGCGTACTCGCAACGTATTAACCTCGCTAACGTTATCCACGTGGTCAAGCTCCGTAATCAGAGTGCTAGATTTTTTGCTAAACCCCTTTTTATTGATCATTTTCTTCACACTGCTGTTAAACAAGGACACCCTGGTTTTGCTTTCGTACATCTCATCGTCTGCGTTGTTTACGTCAGCGTCTCCAGAGTCGAATGCTTTGAACCCATTGGTCGAACTTTTGCTACGGGGTGTACGGATCATCTTACTATGCGCAAGTGTTCCACTGGCGTCGACCGAATCGTCCAGTGTGTCGTCTGCGCACTTGGAGTGTCCAGACTTCTTTTTAAAATGTTGACTAGATTTTGAAACGACGAACGACTGACTCCTTTCCATGTGTGTCTGAAAAGACATCAATATTCTTGTTAACAAATTTTAATACTGACGTAAGCCTTTTAAGCAATATTTGATTTCAACTGATTTCATTGTCAAAATTTTCAAATAATTTCATATAATTTTATTATTGCAAAATAAATCGAACATGTCGCGGCAGTCCATTAGTGCATCAAAGAGGGAAGTGATTCCATTATTAATTAGAAAACTATGTACTGTATTCTGTTCAAGGCAGTTAATTTCCCAATATAGTGTGTGGAGACCGTGTTCCAGAATCAAATAATGGAATTGATTGCTTTCAACAAATATATTCTGGTGTGCATTTTAATGCACGCTGTTAGATATATTGGACAACAGAATTGATTCCGTTAATCAAATGTAAAACCGCTCGTAGTGACTCAGTAAAACTGGAAATGAAATCTATCTGAAATAATCGAAATTTTTATTTGCGTTTTCTTTAATAGGATCGATTGCATAGGATTTTGTGTATTTCAGTAATAAATTAGGAAATCTCAAATGAAGGTCTTGTTTGATTATTCAGGAAATTTGTTAACAATGAAACCCGTCTGTTGTAAAATGCTGATAAAAAAGCCAGAGAAGATATGGCTTTCTTAGGCGATCGTGTGGTTTATACCTAATCACTTTTTCAGCTCACTACGACTAGCGGATTGTAATCGAGAAATTACCTGGGTGTCACTAAACTTCTCAAGAGTTTTTATCCGTACTAAACTGTTTAAAGTGGTCACCAAGACCAAAAATTGTCAAACCTATTTAAAATGAAACGTGTAGGCTCACACAGCGCTGCGTCATGTCCCGTCGTTTCCCACTGTAATCAACTCTGCAGTGCAACCCAAGTTTGCGTTGAAGTTACTTCCTGAAGACATTTTCATTAAATGTCTCTTCGAAGCTTAACTGTTTAACAAACGATGAACGCGAGGTCTACATTAAGAATTCTAAAGTAGAAGGGTCCTTACCTATGCTGCGTGGTTACGTAGGGCCACACAGACCACCGCCTCAGTCTTGATTTGCTCTTTTCCGAGATTGAATTAGTCCCTTGTAGGGGGACGAGTCAAAAGTGGAAGACTCTAGCCCCCTAACCTAAATGAGCTGTTCATATCTCCGTGCAGACACTCAGAACGGCTTCAATTGCGATCCCAAAAATGGTATTATCCGCGACGTAAACTCTAGTTGTAAGTTACGGAACTAACGATAGAATCCCACAGTGAGTGGTCCAAGACAAGTTATCAAAAATAGACGGTGTGATTCAATATGTTCAGTTGTGTAACGCACTGTAAACGGGGACAATAGAATTGCGGTGATTAATTGTTAGGGTAAAATGACCAAAATAGAAGAGTCACTGAGATGTTATTAATAACATTGTACGACTTTTACACTGGAGTAGGATTTAGATGAAAGGAGCAAAGGGCAAGGAGAAGGGGGAGAGACGAATAAACAGAACTGTAATTTATGTAGCTAATGCACTGAAAGCGCTATGGTTACAATGTGCTTGTTTGTGACCCGTTAGGGAATTTACGTGAACGGCACTATAGGACCAACAATGGCGTTGAGACGGCAAAAACAATGCATTGTTGTTTATATCCATGACCCAGTGTTCGAACTTTTCATGTACTTCTAACGTTTTCTTTTTTAAACAAAATTTATAATAAATTAATGGTTTTAGGAGTAAAGGTGAAAGTCAGAGTACTTCGGTTAATAATATAGTTTTTAAAACGATGACTTTCATGTGATGGAGTTCTGATTTCACAGCCTTAGTTTCGGTTTTGTTGACATTGATGATATTTTTTAAAACGAGGCCAGGTTGTAATAACAACGTAAAAAAAACTATTCTTCGATCCAGCTGAATTTAAATTGAAAAATGTTTTAAAAATATTTTCAAAGTGACGGGTATGTTTTAGATAATTCGATTGAGGCGACCGATTTGAAAGATTTTTAAATCTGATTGAAAGTTGCTTTTGCACGGCTTTGTGAATTTCTAGCATAAAAGACTTCTTAAAACAATTATACTAATTTTACCGTAAGTTTTTAAAATCTTTTTATTGCGAAAATAGTGCAAAACATACCACTCGACTTGTGCAAGTGTTTTATTTAAAAGGATACTAAATCCTGCATTGGTGATTTCAATCAATCCTCGTGCTGCCACCTGCTAGTCACAGATTGAATATTATGGCTCATGGTGGGTGGCCTCTTTCCTGGTCTCGGGTTAGTTGTCCCCTGGCAGTAATATACATGATGTTGTCACTCAGTCGCCTTAAGCATAGATTAATTGTTTACCAGATTTTGAGGGTTAAGCGGGTTGCAGTTACAGACCATTATTTTGTTTCATAGATCTGGAAGAGAAAGTCGTTTTCAATATCTGTTAATAGGCCTAAAACAGATTTGGTGTCCTTTTACAAAAGTTTTTTTTGTAAAGTGTTAAAAAAAACTTTTAAAAACACTGTAGTGCTGGCTATTCAGTCATAGGGACATTGTCATTTCATTGAGTCGGCATCCTGGAGTTGGATCACAATTGTTTTGATTCCCATACCTACACTTGTTTCAAGGGAAATTATAATATCACGTTACTGAGGTTGCATGTATTTACCTACAGGGGGCCTGGCGTGGACTGCCGATGCCCTGTCTTGTGTGATGGAAGTACAGCACGCCACCTTTCGTGCTCTGAGTTAAACCTCAGGCGGATATCCGCCAAGCGTGTGTTCATAGAAGTCGAAAAATGGCAAGTTGTCTGAATTTATCGTGTTTTGTTCTTCGTTCTAATCTAGATATTTATAACTGACGTCCTTTCTTTTAATTATTTACAGGGGAAGACTAAACAAGCACGAAAATACGCCGTAATGAAGAAACTTATCAGTTTAAAAGACTCGAGAATGTGAGTGAGTTTTGTCGGACCACTGGCACTGCCACTACCGTGCGTTCAGTAACGCTAGGACCTAGCTAAAATGTAACCAAAGTCACGTCTCTAGGTTTAAAATACACGACAATGACTCATGTAATGTAGAGAAGTCTTGCTTTGTAGGGAGGTCCTAGCGTTACTTAACGGGAGGCCGGCCTTACCTGAAAGCTAGCTGTATGTTGACTACTGACAGTCAAAACACAGCTAGGAACCTCTGTATGGTAAGCTAGTCCAATAGAATTGACACCTTCACACCACCTGGGTATTTCTGCTCATCAGCTCGTCATAAAACTTATATCATTATCAACATGTGGAGCTAATGATGGCCGGGCTGCATTCAAAATCTGGTAACCAGTTTTCACTAACTAACGACCGTTGCCGTTATTCAATGAAAACTGGTTCCCGGTGGCCATTTTGAAGAGGGACCCTTTTACCCAAAATCTGAGAGTCAATACTCACTCACCTTGCCCGTTGCAGCTGAGAAAAACAGTCTAACAAGCGCCTTTTTTGCACAATTCTCTGCCTTTTGTAACAAGGAAAAGTCTATAGTCATTTTGGAAACAGTACGCTCGTGTCACACACACATGTGCCATTTCCTAATTTTTTGCAACATCTCTTGGGAGATTAGGACAGCTTCGAAACAGCAAAATTTGCTCAGAATTTTGGTTGGGTTGTATTGAAATTTATAATGAAAGAAAACCAGTCCCGCAACCTTGTGGAGAATCAGTGAAAAAAGAAACTGGTCTACAGGTGACGCTACATTTCATGGAGCTGAAAGCTGGCGCATAAGATCGCTCCACTAGTTTTTTTTAAAATACGAGCAAATCTCCAGAAATCGCTTTCGCTCCACCACAGCAGAATAACAGAGAACATTGATTTTTCTAACACTGGTAAATAATTTAGCTAACTCAAGGAAAAGTGTTGTTTTAAGGACATCAATTTTGTGTCAGATTTTATTTGACCATTTTTTTATCCACGTAGGCGCAAAGCTGTATGTTTAGTTTACAACTTTGCACCAAGGGTATGTGAGGCTTGCGTGGCTTTCACTAGTCAGTGCCACCACCTCTACTTAGCAGTAGAGACGGTGATGCTCCTATGGGCCCTTCATACACCGGAAGCTTTTCACCGAATTATATCTCACATTAATTTTAAACCATCAAAGTCACGTTGCCATAAGTACCTTTTGTGCATAGAGGGACACCATAGGAGGCCGTCGATATCCTTTAATTCCTTCCAACTCGAACAAATATTCCTGTAATCAAACGTTTTTCAAGTAGTCCTTTGTTCAGTTGCCTAAATCAGCAACTTGCCACTTTAAGACTGCTCGTGCCAGGGGTCTGTGAACGAAGGACTGCTCAAAAAACTAAACTCGTTGTTGTCTGATCTTATTGCTTTGTGTCTAGTTTGGTTTTCATGCCTTATCTCATTTGTGCATGGTTGGAATGTGCAAGATTTGTCTATGATTTGTCTACATGTATGAGATACTATGTATATCAAGAGTAGTAATTCTAGTCAAGGTTTCGTCCTGATTTTGTTTTACATGCTTATACTTTAAAGCTTGTGAATTTTCCAGCAAAGGAAAAGAAAGGGAAAAGAAGAAGAAAAAGAAGCCAAATCCACAGAATTTAAGTGTCAGAGAATTGTATGTATCAAGCTTGTGTTTTTATTGACAACGTTGGTCTTGTGGAATAATTAAGTTTGGGTCAAGAGCACTTGGATGACCCTATTTTCTGATTGACTTTGGCAATGCTATGTAGATGGACTGGACCTGTCTAATCTCATCTACTAAGAAATCAAGCCTATGGTGGTTCAATGACAATAAAATAAATTTTACAAACAAAATCAAAATTATTCTTGAATGAGAGTTCCTCAGGAACCAAGGTATTTGTTCAAAAATTTCATATTTGCTTTGAAATTGTATCTTTGTAGAATATTACAGTTGTAGTCATTGTTTATTGAAGCTCTATTTCTCATCCAAATAGTGCAGAAATACATTTTTAGGAATTACATGTTGTTGTGTTGGATCTATATCGCCATAGCGTTTTTTAAGTGTAAATGCTTTGGTATTCTGAAAATAAAAATGTACGTTATTCAAGTAGTTGTATCGGTATTTAAACAGATATTCAAATCCAGTGCCATCGATAAAAGTGAGAGCTTGTGTTCAAATTTTTATCTACGGATATGCTTAAGGCGGAGCAAGTGAGGTGAATCTTTTGCATGGTGTAGTTTTTGCAAATCAGACTTTTCGATCGCTGACAGTGTTTGGGAGGTTCAGGAATTAAAGAAAAACGTGTATTGTATAAATCTGTGGTGGGATGACAATTTTCCTTGAAAAGAAGCCGCTGATTTTTCGGTAAGCTAATGAAACATGAATTTGAATGCATTCTTGTTCTCTCTATCCTTACAGGCCTCAGGCATCTTCAGCACTGTTCTTCAAATACAACACACAGCTGGGTCCGCCCTATCACATCTTGATTGACACCAATTTCATCAATTTCTCCATTAAAAACAAACTTGACATCATGCAGTCGATGATGGACTGTCTATATGCCAAGTGTAAGTTATGGTGCATGTATGATTAAGCACTTTGGCTTGTCTATTTGTTAGTTTAATTAAAAAACATTGTTCGTTGTCTTCTGTTTTTAAGGCTGATCCTGAAACTTGCAGTGGTTTTCAAGAAAGTAGGCTTTAGCTCTCGTCAGAATCAACAAAATTCCTAAGCAAAATGTTTGATGGTAATTCTCATCTTTGACATAATTTCAGTGAAGCTATAATATGAATTCTGACAAAATTTAAACCCGGAAATGTTGTAACAGGATAGACAGTTGTCCTCGCTCAATAACTGGGCTGGCGTTCTCGTTAACACCATTCTTTTGTCGTGATTATGAATACTGCGTATAAATGTCTTATATGTAATATCCCTGCCTCTGCTATTATTGTTGTGACATCTCGGGTTACTCTGTTTTATGTGTTCTTGTAGGTATCCCGTACATAACACAGTGTGTCATGGCTGAGTTAGAGAAACTGGGCAGCAAATACAGGGTTGCATTGAGGTAGGTGGCAGCACTGGTTTGCTTGTTGATTTTTCTTGTATTCTGAATCACTTAGAATAAGACCCACTTAATAACAAGTTTTCAAGATCATTACGTTTGAGCCTGGAAAGTAATGTGTATCCACAAATAGACATATTCGAAAAGTTGTTAAAATTTGAAAAATTTTTTTGGAAAATAGTGCAATTTTTATAGTGACTGGTGCAAAGTTTAAAATACAAGTGTTTCCCATGGGCACGCTAAATTGATGAATCACTTCCTGATGCCGCCCGTCAATAACTAGAAAAGCAAACTTTTGTCCCCTACTACAACATTTGGTAAAGATAAATTTGATTAAAGCATCCATATTTTGCATTTCTTTTGGTTTCTGCTGATGCTAGTCCTGGTGTTGTATGTGGGACATTTTTCTGTGACATTATTAGACGCTTGATTTCGTTGAAAAAATGAATTCTGCCTTTGTCTACTCCTGTGACTTACTTAACTGTTTTCTTGTTGCTAGAATTGCCAAAGATCCGCGATTTGAGCGGTTACCCTGCATGCACAAGGGCACATATGCTGATGACTGTCTAGTACAGAGAGTAACACAGGTATAGTATTTAGGGGTGTATCTGGTACAAAGAGTAACACAGGTATGATATTGTCTAGTCCCTAACTTTAACAACAATAAGCAGTTGCTAAGTTTGCATGATGGCAGGAGTACTTGTTGAACTGACAATTTTAAACGTGGATGACGTCAAACTTTGACAAAGTTCATCATGCTAAAAGTGATGATAAATGTCTACATTATGTTGGCTACATTTCGTTAAGATTGTCTTGGGATTTTGATCCTGACAGTTTACTGCAATTATACCCTTCTGCTGTCTCTCTGACAAAAAAAATATCTGGATATGATAGCATCAATTTAGTCTGAGTAAAGTTCAACAGCAGTGGTATTTTATTGTGATGATAATTCAGGCTCATTGCCAAGTAGTTCTGGCACAAAGAGATTCAAGTGTAAGCAATTTGTTTTGAAAATTACTATCCAATCTTTGACATATCTCCAAGTTTCGTATGGTTCCAATGTGTGACTCAGTATTCACCAGGTGACGCTAAAACTTCAAGGTCCCAGTTTTTACGTCCTGGATAGATTGAGAACAGGAAGTAGTTCATCAGCATTGGTGCCTTTGCGTGATTTACTATGCGAATTTCGAGTTACTCTTTGTCACTTATGTCTGTTCTGATGGACGATAAAACATGTTCAGAGGAACACTTCTAAGTCGTTAAAAGTATCAATTCAATTCAAAATCATCTGTGTCAGAACTTTTACTCAACCTGTAATTGACGGGTGATATATATTCTTATTTCAGCACAAATGTTATATAGTCGCCACCTGTGATAAAGATCTGCGGAGACGAATACGAAAAATACCAGGAGTACCCATTATGTATCTCTCTGAACACAAGTGAGTATCTTGTACTCTTTTTTGGAATTACATGAACAATGCGTTCTATAAATTGTTAAGCTGGTATATTTAAAACAACCATAGATCAGAGAAACAACTATATCTTTTGCATGTCATGAAATTTTGTGAGATTGATAATCTGTTTAAAAGCATTCTTGAGGCCATTTCCAAGCAGGATGCATTGGCCTTTTATCTTTGATGGCGAATTAAATAACTATTGAATCACACCACTTAGCTGTAATTGAGCTCAACTTGTGTTTCTTACAATTGAGCTCAACTTGTATATCTCACTCAGGGATATATGGACTTGGTAAGAACTGGCTTATTCACCGACAATGACAAGTTTGACTTCACAAGTCATCAATTTGTATGCTGAAAGCAATATAAGGACTGTCAGTTAAATGGGAAATGCCGGTTCCATGTCTGGACTCTAGATGGAGTTGTGTATTAGTGCTTAGCAGCTTTGAATTTTAGTCTTAGGTATATAGCAGGACATCAAATCTCATTTTGTTTGAGATAAGCACCGTATGTGACAACATGGGCGGCGCAGCCCTGAAATAATTGACCCCTTTGGTGTGCCGTCCATGAACTACCTTTTCCTTGGTAGACTGATTACATGCATTTAATCTGTGTTCATTTGGCCTCAGGTATTCCATTGAGAGGATGCCAGATGCTTTTGGAGCACCAAAGACTTGATGGGTGACAGAGGGCGCTGTGTTGCAGTGACTGGAGTGACTTGCTGTTTCTTGGTTATGATTACGGTAGCCAGGAATGTGAAATACTGCAATGTGCTTTTTAAAGAAACCTGCCAACAGACTGGAAAACAACATGGCTCCATGCATTCAACGCATGTGAAACATGGGAATTTAGATGGAGGTACTGGATCGATTTAGACAATAGAAAAGGTTACATTTGATGTATACCATGTGTTCTCAAGTCAATGCTCAGAATGCAGTATATCTCTACTGATCAATGTAACCAATGTGAAAGACTGTTTCCAATAAAGTAATAATATATATGCCAACACACACTTTTAGCTTGATACTCAAGTTCAGTAAAATAGACATTTGCACTCGCCCCTAATCTCTTTAATTACTATTGTGTCTGGGATGTTTAAGGGCTACTTTGTGAATATTGGGCATCTGTCTCTGATTGAGAGCTTCAGCTCTCGCATACATGTGACGAACAACCAGTTCATTTTCTACATTCACCTGATTTTTAATCTTGTATCTGGTGGTCATCTGGGATTTATTGGGTATTTTTTAGCCTCAAATTTCTACCAAAGGTGTTCTTAATTGCAAAACCAGAAGTATGGCCAGCTATGATGGAATTTTGGACACGTGTGCTCAGTTGCATGAAACAGTCTGCCTTCCCTACATTTTCAGCACATTTGTAGACTTTATTTACTCACTAATATTACAATGAGCTTCTCTTTTCCCTGTGATATGATAACTGAGCTTTTATTTCATTGAAAATAAATAGAGACCAAGTCCTAAAGTTAGGGATGATGGTCCAGCCCTGTTTATTTTCAATAATAATAAGAATTCAACATGGAGTTTAGTAAAAGCTAAAACCTGACGTGGCAATGAAGAAAAATAACAAAAGAAATGACAATTGGTGTTCGCTCAAAGTCCAGTGATGGGCAGAAAATTTAGAGAAATGGTTGAGTCCCTATTGTTTCGTGCAACTGGACATTGGAAGGATAAATTTGAGGCTACGTAGACTACCTGGGGGATGTTCTAGCTCTGTCACGATGTACAGTTACTAGCTTGCATGCAACTTTATGGGTTTTGGTCTGATTCTTTTCAGTTGCTCCTACTAAGCGGACGCTCATACATCCTTGTTAATCTCGTTAATTCCAATAAAAATTCACCTGTACGAATGTGGTAAATGCACTGGTCTGCCAAGTTCATTACTGGTGCCATCTACTGTATCTTTGCTTGTAAATACCCTATTCACTCAAAATTGTATATTGAAGTTGGGCCAAGTAATCGTTATTACCAAAAGTGTGTAATATGGTCTTTTACAACGTGGTCCGAGAAATGTTGATTGTTTATCACCAGGTGTCGCTTTTATGCCAAACTGAATGATTGAAGGGAACTCTCACACCAACTGTCTATGGCAATTCTTATAAAAGAAACGAGGTGTTGGTCTGCAAAACGATGATAGATAGTCTTTGGATGAGTCCGTATCATTAGCCAAAACTAATTTTTGAACCTCTTGACAGTTAGTGTTTATACAAGGTAAAAAAATGAAAAATCCTGTTTTTTGGTTTTTGCCATGAAGTTATATTTAATCAGTCCGATTCACCACTCTCTTTCCAATTTAATAGCCCTCTCGCTGTGCATAGGTTTCACAATCCTCTTATCAACCAGAATAATACGTAAGGGTAAACACTCTACAACCAAAACCCAAACGGTCATAAAATCGACGTTTGATTGTCGTATGCATTATGAATCAGACGACAAGGTGATAAAACAGAGATTTAGAATGAAAGCCGCAGGCTTAACGATTTATCAATTTTATTGGACGGACTGGGTCAGCTGGTTTTTATTCAAAAGCACGCGACCTCTTAAAGATGCGCACGTTCTTATATGCAATCCCAACATGTGAGTATGCTTCGTGTGCGATTGCTTCCAGCGTCTCGTAATTTTAGCAGGTGTGAACGAATGTTAACATGTTTTATTCTCAGAGCTATGTAAATTCCATCTCATCTGTACTTGTCAATTTTAAGCACATCATAGTTAAAGTTATGACCAAGACACATCCTGGAGGCACCTGGCAGACTGTATTGCACAATGTCTTCCCCGAGATGGTGATATTTCGCAGCTGTGAGATGTTGGTTTCTTATAACATACAACGAAATCGTGGTGTTTCTATCCACATACTTAAAAGACCGACTAGGGTGAGATTCTGAAGGCAAAATTTGCAGTAAATGGAGAATGAGTGCATAGTATTTCGTATAAATTAATTTTAATAACATATAACTTGTGAGCACTGCCGCGTTAGATCGTTAAGGCGGTAAACTACGGTTAAAAGTAACAGTCGTAAAACCGATAATGTCTCTTAAATCAACCAATTGCTTATTTATTTAGTTAGACTTGAATAATCAGCCCTTTAGATTACGTTTGTGTTGACGTGAAAAGGTGAAATGGAGTACGACACCCATATCTGTCGAGTTCTATTGCAAAAATGAACACAGTATTTAGAGAGTTCTAACCCAATACGTTGGGCATTTAATAGGGATTGACATCTTCTATTTGAGCGGCACTTTCATTTTATTCCAATATTATTGTGTAAGTTTCTCGCCGGGCTGCACACATTCTCGGAATGTGATCCAGTACCCCCCCCCCCGTGCCTTAGCGCGAAGTTTGTCCGACTGCAGTCTACCAAACTTATTTCTCATCCCTTTCTGCCAAAGATGATGATTTTTCTTTTACACAGCAACAAACTCGGTGGTTTATCTTTATCACGTCATTCAGCGGAAAATGGGGAACTGGTTTTTGCGAAGCTTTATTTAATAAATCGCCATTATGTGATATGCATTACATTTGCCTTTTGAAACCGGTATGACTTGATGGTTGTGTTAACATCAGAAAATTATACGTTAACAACGAAATTAAATAAATCACTGTCTTTTTAAAATTGGCAATGTAACTGAACATAAGTTTTCAATTGACTCTACCATGACAGATTTCAATTCAAGACTTTCTCGTACAGTTATTAGACATACAAATATAACGAACAATGTTATGAATGGATATTTTTTAGTAGCCCATGTTGAACAAAAAGTTTAGATATGAAAATTCATGACAGACATAATAGCTAGGCTTACTAAGCGTTTTCTGATAGTGATGCGAAATGTTTGAGCACTGTAAGCTACCACTGTGATGCAACTGAAACTGTTACGCGTGTTTGTATAAATCAGCTCTAATGTTATGACTTTAAACAGTATTGCACCGGAAATGTCTCCTTCACTGGTGTTGCATGGTTTAGTTATTATCGTGTTGTGATGTTTATTCAGTATTCTGCTATTACGCGATCCCCTTGATAACTCTGTGTGAGTAGGTCCATGTGCAAATTGGTGTATTTTGTCGAACCGCGAGAGGAGGTCAAACGATCTTTCCTCTCTCGTGAGGTCTTTACATGTAGGTAACAGACACGTGGGTCTGGCAAAATTTGAATCATTGCTTGTTTTAGAGCATCAAAAGGACAACATGTGAAGAAAATATAAAATACTCATTAATTATTTCCGACGAAGATCATTTTTTAACTGTTGGTAAATTTTTATCGTCAAATCATTACCTGGGAATTGCTATTTGTTTCATTTTCACCGCAGTGCTTGTTCATCGAAAACCGCTGTGCACGGGCAATACAGTCCAATGAAGGACCGTAGGAAGCGGGGCCGGCCGGGGGGGACGGGAGGAGGGGTATATGCCCACAATAATTTACAGGCGTCAAGGTGAAACCGTGGCGAGCGGCTTAGTAGGCGGAAACACGTAGAAGAGGAAAAGTAGGCAGAAACACGTAGAAGAGGAAATTTTTAGTAGAACAACTGTCAATGTTGGATTTATCATTTTGTGGCCTTGGCCAGAACATTTTTGTTAGGGGACTTCATTTTTTGGAGCATGTAGGTATTCTAAACTGGTTTGAAAACGTATTCTTAATTATACATACTTTAGTCGAAAAGTTATACATAGAGCAAATTCGTTCAGATTTTTACGTCGAAGGAGACAATTTTGAGGAATACAAACTAGAAGGTCCTCCAAGGCCTCTTATCTGGGAAGGTATAGTGGAGCCATCTGTCACATCTCTTTTTTCCGATTTTTTTCAAATTGTTTTTCAATTGATATAAATTGGGAGCCTTGCGGAGAGAGGCCCTGGTGATATTGATGTTCACGTCCTTTTTTAAATGTACCTTTCATATTTAGGGGCCCCAGCCTGGCTTGCAGAGGAACAGTGGATCCATAGCCACCATTTTCCCGACTGTTTTTATTTATATCATCTTAATGGGCCGCTCATGGAAGGGGGTCCCAATGATGAAATCAATTTTGTTCTCTTTTTCTGTTTTCATGAAATTATACAACCTTTTGTGTTAAGGAAGGTTGCCTCTTGGAGAGTAACAAGTTGATGGAATTAACTGTCGCTGTTTTGCATTTTTAAACTTTTTATATTAAGGGTCCCCTTTCAGACGAAGCCCTGTTTTGGAGGTACGACTAAGGGCAATAAGGCTCTCCCGGATTACACAGCAATGGAACTTTCCTTCGTCCCGGAAGTAAGAAAGCGCGTGCCTCGTTTTCAAATGTCAGGCACATTTTCACAGGTCGTCGTCATTGTAGAAAATCGTCGAGGTGTATGGCCTTGGAAATAGATCCAGTTTCAACCGTTCAAAAGTACCGGAATTGAAAGGGCATCTTCATGAAACGGGATTCTGTTCGGCTCAAAATTAGTCCATCGAACTTATTTTATCCACTAGCTCCGAATTTTATTGTCTTTGGTTTATGTCGCCGGAAGGCGAATTTAACATAGGCATCCACGGGTATATTCAGTTTATCAAACTTTCTCCCGTCGGAGTGGCAGCTCACTACTCAGCAGTAATACTTGGTTGGCATTGGAAGGACGAATAGAGCAATTCAGCCGAGAAAATCTTGTAAAGTATACGACAATAGCAAAGAACATGTGAAACTCCAATGGCGCGATCTTGAGGCTTCAAAGGTACTTGGTGGATATTGCGGCATTGTGGGTAAATACAGAGAGATTCGAGTGTCGCTGTGAGACTGTATTGAAAAAAAAAAAAAAAAAAAAAAAAAAAAAAAAAAACAGTGCTATCGTTCACCATAGAAAGGGTGGTGATTTGAAGAACTTAAAGGCCTCTGTGTGTGAATTAAACACTGAAGAGGATATTCGCTGATTATTTTACCCGATTCGAATACCAAATACTTTTTCTCTAGCATTTCTAACGTTTCTAAGAATCTTTTATCATCGTTATTGGAAACCTTTGATAATAAAGAGGAAGTTGTTTGTAGGAGACTTGCACGTGTCAATCAAACTGTCGGGGGTAAGATTTTTGATGACCATGTTTATGTGTAACGGATTAAGATGCTCAAAGTACATGCACTGACAATCGTTAAGTAAACAAAGATTTCTGCGATTTTTCTCTAATTCAGACAATCACTGGAGGCAGCCAGCAGAAGCTCGGGTACCCGTGTTTTAACAAGGGGTGTAAAAAGGTCCATGGTTGAGGACTTGCACCGGGACTCCAGAACCGCACTCTTTCTTTCTAAGTGCAATTTGAAAGCATCATGACCCTGTTGAAGTGAATCTTGAGATAAGGTCTCATCTGCACTAGTGTCAGATATAGACCAAACTATAGTCGAAATTTCCGAGACGATCTTCGATCTATTTAGTTCAAAGGTTATAGTATTTCTCCCATATTTCTCTGGATTACGTAACCAAAGTGGGAGTTTTTTACGTTACTTTATACCATGTAAAGAGTGAATTTGCAAATCTTTTTGGTACCCCAATAAAATGAATTTCGCAAAAAAATACTCCCCTAAATGTGAAAATTCTACTCTACAAGTGTAACACGCTTAACGTATTCAGGGCTAGAAAGTGATCCTTTCTCGTGCAATTTTTTTGAAATGTCGGTACCCATGTTTCTGGTGTCTGCTTCCTCGGGGTCTGAGGCCGTCTGTTGTGGCGCTTGAGTGGTGAATCTGAAATTTCGGATCACGGGAGGGCAAAAAGAATTGGCGATGCCTAATTAGTGTGTCCCCCGTAGTGTTTACCCTTCTTACAGGTCTGTAATTGTAGTATTTAGAAACACAGGTTGTGTCCTAAAAGCGCGTATTGCTTGACCTTCACCTCAGATGTACTTTTATTTTTTCACAATGGATTGCTGTTTTAGGTGTTCACTAATTTCTCCATTCAACTGTTACTGAAATATTGTGAAATAAGGTAATATAGGTAATACACTTGACGTATAGATAGCAAGTTTATTTTTGAACCAAACAGAGAACTGTTATCCTTTCGGATGACAAAACAATCCTCTGTATTGTTAATAGTATTGTATTTACAAACCGTGACCCAAGTGGTCGGAAAAGAGACACCTCTGTTACAGACGTTATCGTTTCTGATAACAAATAAAGTGTGTCAAGGTAAACAGTAGCCTAATTCCCGACGAATGCTGGACAGATTAAAGGGTATGGAATTTCGAATGGAAATGTTCAAAATACTCTAAGTGCAGAGAAATACATTTTCAGTGCGCATAATCTCAGGAAAATTGAGAATGCTTATGATAAACGTAGTTTATACATCCAGTTACTCAGCCACACGAAATGCATATCTCAAACGGTGATTCCACGCCCCAACAGAGAATGGTTTCCATCCTCAAAACTAGTATTATCGCATAAGCGCTGCCATCCTTTGGCGGTGATGGCCAACCTTTTCAAAATTAACCAGATTCATTTCGCTCATATGTGATCTTTGCTATCAAGGCAAAGTAATTTTTATACTAGAACAGTTCGTTAGAGTTACTGACTCGGATTATTTAATTTTTTTCTTTCAGTGATGAAAAATGGCTCTTAAAAATCTAAAGTTTGGCCAAAAAGATCATTTCTGGCTCCGGCCGGTACCCTGACTCATTTTGAAACCCTTCACTCTCCGTATTAAGACACGCCCACCCTCATCAATTTCAGTCAAGGTCTCTGTTTTTATTTATTTTTTGAAAAGCTGCAGGAAGACACATAAGCAAGGGTGAGAAAGGTTTGAAGCGCAATGATTTGCCAAGGGTGAAAAAATCGAAAACAAACCCAGCGTCACTCGTGCTGAATGAGTAGAAGGCTTTGACCACAAATTACCCTATTGTATATTCAAGACGGATGTGACGTGTACGTGTACTGGAAGCCGTGAAGCAAGATAAACACTAAAGGATGTACGGTCACTGGTTGCACCAATGGGTAGACATATATCGGTATGAATATTAGATCTCTCGAAATTGGATCGGGAAAGAACCACTATAAGAACAAATCCTGGATGCAAATAAACGCGATGTTAACTTCGCCTGTTCTAAAATTTACCTGAAGTCGTAGAACATATGATGTTACCGAAACGAAGACACACAAAATTAATACTTTATTGTGAAGGTATTTATATCAACTACTTTAATATGCAGTCATAATTTTACTTGTAACGGTGCGCCTGGTCAGTACACTTGAAATAACATGACGTGAATTGTTTTTGTTTGTACAATCATTTCCACATCGTATTTCAAATGCAGAGACCCAGTGCCGGCAGGTATTGGGTCTCTGCATAGACGAAGCTAAATGTCCGGATAAGAAATAAAAATTTCATGGGCCGATAAAAATCGCTTTGTCGTTCCTAAATCAGTTGGTTTTATAAGTCTCTTGTCTTTTAGTAATTCAGATAACCTATTTCGAAGAGCAAAGGTTAGCAGTTTATATTGCTAAAACAAATCCAATTGTGCTATAAAGATATGAAATCCTTTCTGCACTGAGTTACAAAAACGGTAACCTGTTAGTTGTACTATTCCTAATCATGAAATATACACAAAGCTTTCAATACTGTTGCGCGAACACGCGAGGCAAAGTGACAACAAACGCACCTGAAATCGATTAATCTTATATGTTATTACTTTTCTTCAACTCATATATAAATAACCAGTCTGCGTGAATGTGTTAAAATCCAGCAACACTGTGCTGACGTAACTAGTGTTTATCAAACCTAAGGAAATTATTCGTGCGGAAATATTGTGTTATATATTCCAAATTTGTTTATCCGCCACAATGTCCGTTGACAGTGGATTGCTGCACGGCTAGCATTACGGTTTGGTGTTTATTTTAGTGACCACGAACGTAGAAGTCGGTTTTGTGTGGCGTCGCTTGAAACTTGTCAAAGTAACACGACGGGGGTTACTTCAGACGACAGGAGGAAGTTTTTGGGAATACTGACGTCATAACTACTACTTTATGGTGTTTATAGCTGCTCTAATTACGCCTGCCTGTGGTTTCCAACATTATTTTTCGTTTCGTAAAAGTTTACACCCGACGTAAGCCAGCTTCTTCACAAACAAACCCGAATCATTAACGGGTCACATATTTAACAGCGCCAGTAGAGGCAATATCCCTCCAATCGATGCGGCATTAACTGTCATCTGACCAGCACGTGCTCAAGTGTAAAAGTTTTGCTGTTGTATTACAAGATGAGTTAGCCGGGAATAAAAATAACTTTAATTCAACGAAAGACTCTGGGAATACTTTTATCGTGTTCCTAATGTTATCCAATAACCATTTTCTAATTTGAATAAATTGAAACTGCTATTCTCAAAATCTGGGGCCCCTGTAATTGACCGTATTGCCGGAAAAGTACCATGCAACACCTTTGTTTAGTTCAGCAAATAGTGCGGCTCCAGTGCAATAACGTTGATGTTTCCCCTGTTGTAACTACAGTGTTCGACTCGCACTAGTTTCACACCAATTTTCTCACGAAGTACAAGTTTGTTGCGTACTTGTTGTGTGCGGCACATAATGATCAGTGCGTCCGTTTCGTTTGGAGAGCCTCCCCCGGAATAGAACGAAGTTCATTCCAAATGCAGTTTATTACAGTGTAAATGCAAGGTGCCTGTGTGTGTATTCATGGGTTGTCAATCAATAGAGCTAAATGTCAAAAGGTAAGTGAGGAGTTAATAGGGATCAATTGGTAATGCATCAAGTATTCTTTTGCTAATGGGTTCACAAACACAAAAATATTGCAAAAAATGTACTTATTTCTAAAAGTCTCTGTTGCCAGTATTCTATGTCAGAGACACAGAGGAAATTGCAAAACCAACACCAATTAAGTCGGGTTGTCAATGCGCTGAACCTTTCGGTGATATTCGGCGATCTAAATTTACCAAAATTCATGTATCTCACGCTAGGCAATTTCGAGAAGTACCGCGGACCTGTGGCAGTTCCTGGGTCTATTGGAGATCATGGAAATGTATGTCGTTAAAGAGTCTTCTGATGACGCCATGTACGTGTGTTATTAGAAAAGACTTTGGTTCAACGAGGTTATCAAACTTGTACGAGATGGAGGTTTTTTGAGTGGGCGACACCGATTGGTAACTGGGTATTTAATTAGTCAGTTGCTAATCTGCTGAAAAGCCTACCGTACCCAGAGGCGGATCAAGGATTTTGAGTTAGGGAGTGGGGGCAGGGCAGAGTATTAGCCAGGATTTTGCCCGTCAGACATTCGCACCCCCGAATTGCCAAATAGAATATGAGAGAATTTTAGGGAGGGGGGGCATGGCTCCTTTACCCCCCCCCCCAAATCCGCCACTGGCACCCATGTTATTTGCATTTCTGGATGTGGTTCGTCGGCTTGGGAAGACTATTGGCAGTTCATTATTACTTCGGGCCACAATCGGCGCATAAAATGACCCGCCAGGTCGAACCAGCTTATTGCGCATGATCTATAATAATGATAATAATAACGAACTGTCAATCCTTCCCGATGCCAGAAATCACTTCCACTGAATGATTTGAGACCATTTTTACGATGACGGTAAGTACACGGTCTTAATCAAAGTTTTATGTTGAAACGAGAAAAGAACGTCTCAGAATTCTTCGTAGAATGAACTGTTCCCGAAAAATACACATCTGTATTGATTTGAGGGGAAATTGCAAGCAATAATCGTAATAATTAAGGCTAGACATGTGACAGTAGTTAGGATTTTAAAAATCAATATTGTGGGGCGGTGAATATGTATCAGAGTCAGGTACTTACGCACAGGCGCATTCAGGGGAGAGGTCCAGAGTGTCCGAACTCTCTTTTTAGTCGAAGCGGCAAAGAAAAAGCCACGGGAAAATAGACGATTTCTATTTTTCTTACTTTTATAGAGCGCTATGTGCAGAGATCTCAACAAGGAATTTCATTAACGGTTATCTACTCATCGTTTGTGTTACAGAATTCTCTTCAGAAAACCTATCGTTGTTATGTGGACCTCCCCTTCCGTAAAAAGCTGGACACGCCCTTGTTATATGAATGTTTCAATGTTTGATTTTTCTTCAAAATGACAAAGTTTCGACACTATTAAATGTTTAGAGAATAAACACGTGCCAAGTGTTGGGTCAGTACTCGATAAGAACTGTAAATAGTGTGTAAGAGATTCTTGGCAAAATGACTTGTTAGCAAGATAATACATTTCTTAAGTTGATAAGAGTTCCCCTTTGCATTAGATAAAAGTGTCAATTTTCCCCTGACCTTAATTTTTACCAACCGTCAACTTCACATGCACTGAAATGCCACATTTCGCGTAATGAATGTCCGACTTGCTGGCCATCTGCTAAGACGCTGAAAACCGAGAAATTTCCATTCTGCAATAACAGTTCTGCCAACCTGGAAGTTGAATTCCCGACAACCCTGAACTATGAGAGGGTGCATCTTTCACAAGAAATCCTAAAGTCTCACTTCTCACTTTTTTGTTATACACTTCATTCGGCGTACTCACCAGAATATCTGAATAAGTTGTAAAAATTAGAGTAATTCCGGCGGAACCTTTAGTGGACATTCCGAGTGTCGACTTCAGCAAATCGTGTTTTTTTACCCATGTCATGCCCGGCTGTGGTACTTAGTAGTAATTTATCTGGAATTCACAGCTGCTGATGACAGATTCAATTTAGAATGCAGCATGCAAGAATATAGAAGAAATGTCTCTTGCTTTATAGTTGGCAGGCTATTTAGCTCTTCTAAACTGATGACTTTTTCAGGCGCCCCGATGGCTTGGCCGCAAATTAGGTGTTGACTCCAGCGACGTATTTTGTCCTTGTGGGGAGATCAACGGAAGAGAATCGCAACTTAAAAGATATTCAGAAGCACAGTACTCTGACGTTTTTCATATTTCCTCCAATTTCCCAAAGACGTTATCGTCAGTCTCCAATGTGAGCGTGCGTCATTATATTATACATTTTCCGGGGCTCTGCACATCTTGCCCGCTCCGCTCTCGACATTTATCTCATAGAGGTCGTAAACGGATGACGAGAGATCTTTTGTTCTATCCATCCTGAAACACTCGGGGTTTATTGTTCCCCTGACTGATTACTATCTTGTGGTTTGCCGCTATTGCCTAATCACACCTCCTTCCGCGTCAGACATCACTGTGCTGGAATGTAGTCCATTGGAATTCGCCAAAAAACCCGATTTAGACGTTCACTGCCTGCCCTATGGGGAAATTGATGTACTACTCCATGCGGTGGATTAATAGTTAAATTAAACAGCTTCGCGAAACGTCGATTTAGTCGTTGGAACTTTCGATTCGTCTAAGTGGTTTTCTAAATACAACAACAACATCGGCTCTAGCCTGTAAGTTTGGAGTGAACCGTAGCTGTACTAACAGTTGAAATTGTCCAGAACGTGTTGAAACTGAACATTTGGTGGCAAGATTTTTATAGTGGCATTTTGCTGGTCTGTGAAAAAGCGTTCTGTGAAAAAGCGGTTCGGTTTGGAATACGATCTGTTTGAAATTATCACAGACGTGTGAGTATTTCGACATAAACAGAGCTATCTGGTCGAGTGTGAAACGTTTGGTTGGTGCAACGTAACACCATGAGCAGACGTGCGAGTCTCTTTGCTAAGCAGAACCCTGGGAAACCGCGCGTGCGTTTCCCGGACGAACTAGTGTTCGAAGATAACATAAAGGAGAACGATCTTCAAGGTATGCAAGCGATGCTTCGACGAGCAAGTTTGAAAATGGACATCAATGCGATCAACAAGGCGGGTAAGTGGTTTATTGAACAAAACTAGAAGCGTTAATTTTCAACAAACACGTTTACATTTAACTTGTTTATTTTCATGTTGACGTAAGCCTTGTGTTCAGAGACAACTATTTCTGATATCAAAATAAAGATGTTCCGCTTTGCTTGCAATAAACATTTCGTTGGCGGTGGTGCCGTGCGCTTTCTTTGAGAGTCATTTAACCAAGTGTTTACGAAAACAGATGTGACCCGTTCATGGGTTAATTAGTAAATATATTCTCATTGTCAACGAGCCTAATGAGCCATTTGCGCGTATCGGTAATGGCCTTGCTGTGATAACCACGGCGAACTCGTTGTTTTTCTCTTCTGTGTTGAATTTGCTTTTGTGGCTGCGTAGAACTCTAGTATACGCATATGTGCTCTATTCTCAAGTGGGACTCATTAACCTGTATTGTTTGAAAAAAATCATCATGCTACATGAATTATTTAAACCCCATACGTTGATGAACTTTCAAAATAAATTGCATGCTGATGTCGGAAGGGTTTTCGGTTTCAAATCATCACTTAGGACTCCGACTTGGTTTTATCAACTTAATCCTGACGTCAATTTCAGAGTCTACGTTAAACAATCTACCAAAACAAATATAAGGAAAAAACATCGGATGGGGTACAGCGTTTGTGATGAATAAGCGCGCTCTCATACCGTACGTGTCGGTGTGGGTAACGTGTCGTCCCCTCTAGTCTGACCTAAGTTTGGGTAATTGTATCGTCTTGCGCTGAAGAAGCACTCATCAGGCGATTCTTGCAAAAATATGATGTAACAATGTCCAACAATCCCTCTCTGTTTACACCAAGCAAGAGATTTCTTGGAATTCTAACAACTCTCCTCCTATTGCGGCCATTACTTGCTGGTCGAAGGCAGCTTTCCAGTTCATAAGGATGTAGTTTCCTTATACACCACTAAATGCGCACGTGAGTAGCTGACACATGTAGAATAAAAACGTGATGTGTCACACGATTTGACATTTGTTTCTATTAAATTTTATTCGTCAGATAAATTTTAACATCCCAATACGTATGCAATTTTCAGTGCCAAGATAGATAAAAATGTCTTTAGAGTTTACCAACGGGCAGGTGTGTACCATTCGAATAAGTCAATCTTCGCCCTCAAAACTATTAACTATTTCGCTGAACAAAAGGCGCGTTTCAACTACAGACCCAAAGAGGACAACACAACAAAAGTCATAAAGAATTACTGAGTCAGAGTGATGAGCGAGTATAAAAGTTTATGGCCCTTATCATTCGGAACTAAACCTGAATGTTGCATTCGGTGGTTTATTTTTATTCCCATTGATCAATGAGTCACTACTAGAATATGGAGGCCCGGATCAGGTTTAGTTCATAATTATCTCCCCCAGTGAACATCTGTAAAACCATCATCTGCTTCTATTTTATGTTAAACAAGATAATTTGAAAATGTATCGATATACTTCCATTGAACGGTCTGATTAAACTGCCTGCATGGCAGGATTGTTGCTTTGCGTCATTTGTCAAGAACAGCTGTTGAATGTTGTAACGCGCCATCGTGTCTTGCTTCGAGGCACTGTGTTGTTAAAAATCCGTATTCCTTTGATAATGTCATCTAATAATGACACGGGTGTCTCAATCGTATGATCATAGTTTAATGAACATGATGTTTTAAGTTTTTAAAAACGAAATAGTAATGGAGTTGGTACAGAAGGTTTCAGAAGACACATGTTATCGTACATTCATCAGTTTCTGAAGACGATGGTGGAAATTGGAAGTCCTCGATGGCCGTCATCTATCAATGATCTTTTCGCCAGGCGGAAGGCTTTTAATGTTTTCACTTAATACGGTTTTGCGCGATAACACCAGAGTTGCTTGAATCCTGCACTGGCAAATGTCCTGGGGAGACGATGAGCAATAAAAATGCCAGGTGGAAGGGCATAAACATGCGAATTTGAATTTATCCTATGTTGTTAAGATCTGTGATGCGTTTCGTAGACCCAAGCGCGTGCGCTGCTCTTGCCACGATAAGCAGTGAGTTCTTTCCCATAATCCATCATTTCAACCTCAACCCCCCTCCCCCATTCACTTCAGTTTCCGCTATTTTGCGAGGGTGCGCTAATAAGTTGTCGATATCAGTTCCTAAGTAACTAAGACCAGCCGTCTCCGGTCTGTTCTGTCTCAAGATGTCCGCCCGATAACGAGAGCGCCTTTAACTCTTGGAGTATACTGCGCTGGCTGGCGTTCGTTCGTACCGTAAACGTGCAACAGTACTGATGCAGTAATTATCCTTCAGATTATACACTTATCTTCGTGTTCAGTGGCGGATTTAGAGAGGGGCCAAGAGGGTCATGCCCCCCTCCCCTAAAATTCTCCTAGATTCATTTGGCAGTTCGGGAGCGCGAACGTCTGACGAGCAAAATCCTGGCTAATACTCTGACGTGCCCCCCCCCCTCCCCCCCCCCTAACTCAAAATCCTGGATTCGCCCCTGGTGTTATATTGCTTACAGATATTTTGTGTAATTTATGATATACAGAGTAAAAACAAAATTACAAACAGTGTTTTTGTGTCTTCTATACCCTTTCTTGTATGCGCAAGTAACAACACCTGTAGCTGTTAGGCAAGTCCGGCAACTCACGTGACTTTCCAAAAAAAGTAACCAATGCAGTCATGAACTTGAATGTATTTGCGGCTTAAACGAAGAGCATTGGAGACCGGAACGAGGCTAGTGTGTTCCCGAATATACCTCGCTGGTTCCCTACGTGCCCAGCCAGCACGCAGGCATCACGCTGTAGCACGCGCTTTAGCATTCTCTGCAGAAACGAAATAGTTGCTGCGACGCCACTTGCATGACAAGGCCAAAAATCGTTCACAGTCAGCCATTTTTTCACGGTGTTGTAAAGCTAACCACTGATTGCTGAGGTTACATCAGTCAATGCGAAAGCGCGTGCCACTCACTGCGTGATACCTGCGTGCTGGCTAACCAGCGAGCGCATTCTAAGGCTTCTGCCAGAATCCGACTCAAGTTCACGCATAAGTGAAATATGGGGTAGTCATGTATTGCAGGGGCTATATTAAAGCGCTAACGTGTTAAAAACTCACACACGTTAACAACCGACAAATTTGAATTCCATTATTGTCTTGCTTGTTCGCGAAGTCCTTGGGTTTACGGAACGCAGCCCTCGGCCAGGTGTTTTATCTTCGTACTCGAACTAGAAATAATTTAATGCCGTTTTCCGCTCTACTTTTGTTCGAACTAAAGGACATCTGTCTATTTTTCGCTGCACGGGTATATTTTACCTTATGTTGATGAGTGTGTAGTTCAGTTATGACCCCTAGGATCGAGCAACAAACTCGAGATTTTCAAGTATAAACTCGAAATTTCGAATTCAAACTCGAATTTATAGTCCATGACGTGAACCATGATGAACTCAAGCACGGAATAGTGGACACTTATCTTGAAATAGCACAAGAGCAGAACGGAAAATGTCAAAAATAATTTCTAGTTCCGTATCAAGTTCAGTGATTAGACCCGGGGCACCGGACTCTCAGGTTTGTTTTAAAGAATTCAGTGATGATCTGGTATTTAACCTTTCGTACACCGAAACAGCGATATATCCAATTAAGGCCATTTTGTGGCAGCAAAGGAAATGGTGTGCTATATCGTATAAATTTCAGATACTCATCTGCACCATGCCCTACGCGATTTTTTCTCAGGACTTGAACCAAATTTCGTGTTGAAACGCACAAAATTAGACTCGATTGTAACCATGGAATTTAGAAACCGGAAATGTGAATGAAGATGAGTACTTATCTTTGCCAAGCTTGAGGTTACTATGCCTAACCCATTTTCAAAACCTTGATGATCAGAAAATCATATGCTCGTGTGCGTTATGGTGGTCGGTCATACCAAAAGAACAGATCGTAAAAAGCACAGAGAGCCTTCAGTGTCTCCCCGGGAAACATTCTTTGAAACGTGTGCAGTGTTTACATTATGTAAGAGCGCGTGGAGGGTAATGACTGACGGGATGTTGAAACCACTGACAATTAACCGTACAGGACCGGTTGTAAATTAGCATAATTTGAGTAGTCGTTATGTTAACAATGTCCCAGACGGTGTGACAAGCAATGACTAGCATGCATACAAAGTAGTGGAACGCAGACAGCTGCAGTCGAGCTGGAGCAGATATTCAAAGCTTGCTGATCGAGTGCCTGCTGGTCCGGCCTCAACCGTATGAGACTCCTCATTAGTCTCATTCGAAACCATTGATTGAGCTTATTGGATGGATGTGAAGTTGTTTAAAATGTTGTTTAAGTGCACTTGATAAGGTTAACGTACGCTTGTCTAGATTATTTGGGCATTTTATGCTAGTGAGCGGGTTACGGAGAAGACTTCGAAATTTTTGACGAAATCTCAAAATGCGACTACTCGGTCGTTGACATCGCATGACAGTTCGCCAGAAATGGCTTCTGTATTTTATGAAACACAGCATTTTTTATCTTTGTCCTGATACCGCCAGTGCGCGGTGGCATTCACGCTCACGCTGGTGCCTGGGAGCTCCTAGTGCGCGCCACCTGTGGAGATTTATGGTCCAACATGGTGCTGTCGCAAGTGCGATTTGTAAGGAAGCGACTGTTTGGACCACTCTGCGTTTGTTATATGTTGACCGATTTCAAAATCTTTTCAGTTCAGCACGCTTTGTTTGATGACTAAATATTAATTAATTTCTATTTACAAAACATCTTTATATAACACGAACAGCTTGAGCTGACTAAACAAAAAAATCGGATTATAGAAAGAGGGACATTTATTGAATATGACAAATTAGCGTGTAAAACAGAGACAGTTGCATACAGTAGTAAACATGGCATTACAGGGGACTCAAGCCGCTAAAACCCCATGAGCCGCCTTAAAAAATAAAAACGTTAACGTCATTTAATTACACGTACAAAATGAGCCGCAGTACCTAAACATCTAAGTACCGTATAAAACAATCATATCAAAAGAAAAGAAACTAAAACGGAGAGAAATGAAAACACAAACGTAAAATGCTTGCTGGCAGGACATAAATTAAAACAAAGTTGGAGAAAAAATATTAAACGTAAGTTTAAATATGTACAGAGAGTGAAGGAAATGGAATGAATGTTATTCGTAAGAATTACATACAAAGCAATATGATATGGTGCAATTTTCTATGTACAGTTCTATGGTGTGTTACGCCTTTTACTCTCGTGAAATCGGCCTGATAATACTCCTTACCATGATAGGATTCTATTTCCGTTACTAACAAAAACATCGAAACCACCATCAGCGACTCAAGAAAACGCTTCAGATTTTAAGGTGTTGGGACCCGCATTGTGAGGCGCAGAATGGCATCTTTGTCTGCGACTTGAGTTGGTAACGGAAGTAGAATACTGTCTCGGAAAGTTTGTAGATTTGAAGTTAGTGGTTTTTTTGTTGAAAGAGTATAATTTGGAAATCAATTATTTGATTTGTTTCTATTTGAATTTCTTTTTTTTAAGTTTGAAACTGCATTTAAGTGGGAAACAATACCGTAATTTTAAGATGTTTGTTGAATTAAAGGGGTAATAAAGCTAATTCAAAAGATGTAAATCAAGATAGCACTTCACCCATCAAACCTTGTGTCCATAATATCCACCATACACCTAAACATAACCTGCGAGTTTACGGTAGTAACCTACCCTCCGCTTAACCCTCCAAACCTTCCCTCCAGACTTGCTCCGTCCATCCATTTGGATGCGTCAGCTTATTTTACACCTTGCCACATCGAGTGGCATTCTTCGAAGCACGACCGCAAATTCTAAATTAAAAACATGTTCTGTAAATTTCACATAAACGTCCGTGTTGAATTTCACGTTTTAAGTGTGGAAAAGGTACGCTTATTAAAACAATCCGATTTAGTATTTGTTTGGGGTTCACTTGTCCGTTCACGTCTGATCGGACTTTTGGCTCTAATTCCCAAATTGAAATGCAGACCACACATGGTATTTACACACGATTTGTTATGTTGATTGCGGAATAATCACCCTATGTCTCTCATGTCAGCCAATGAGATGTAAAAAGATCAGGAAGTCCGATAGGAGAAATAGTTCAGAATAAATCTTGTGAACAAAACTCAAATCTTTTCGTGGAGACAGATTTTGACGAGAATGGCCCTAAGTAGTGGATTAGTACCGTAGCACGTCAAGTGTTCTGTACGAAAACGTGGAGTAACCCTATGCTGATAGCTTCTTTAATTGACACGCCAGGAGCAGTTAATTTGTGTTATTGATAACATGGATTTTCCATTTTCAAGCAAAACAAGTTTCAACCATAGAATTTTCTCCATCTGAAATGTCTTCAGCGTGGCGAGATGAGGTCTCGTATTCCTGCCTGTCACTTACGTGTTATTACGTGTGATTTCGAAAATACCGAATTCACCACCTTCTAAAACTTTTCACCATTCAAAGCACGGTATCACATAACGCTATTTGCGCAACTTCGATCCACTATCGTTTTAAATCAGTAAACAGTTTTTAAACTTCTGACACGTCTAAATCGATTGACGCAGTTTGTAAAATGTTGTAAGCTGGATTGATTCGATTGCAAATTTTTGATAAGAACTAAATACTGCTAATAGTATTTTAAGAACGCGTTAACACGTTATTGGAATTTGACTAAGACATCTTATCTATAGCAGAGATATTAAAATCGATTGCAATACATTCTCTTCATAATTTATGACTTAATATATGTAGGCTTTGGATAAAGCGTTTTGTGATAATAGACAGAAATGATGTAAGATACGTGAAGTATAATTTCAGGAACTGGGTGTATTTTTCCAACAAACGCAGTTTCATTAGTTGTTCTTGAGTTTAGTAGGAAGACACTATTTGTAAACTACCTTATCTCGACGGCAATGGATTTCAAACCTCCTTCCTGTGTCCGATTATATCATACAGTGTTTGTTTTCAGACCGGACATCCTTAAACTTGTGAAATTCGTCTCTAGTTTGACCTTCGAACTTATGCCTCAAATGGTCAATATTCGGTTTTGACTGATCTGTGAGTAGCTATTGCACTGTTTTAAATTCCACCATAGACGAAGCAAATTCAAATTAAGTTTTTCAAAACCCATGACTTTCCCATGATATCAAATTTCGTTAATCCGTTTTATTATCGCGGTTGACGGGACGGAGACTGTCCAGCGATGACTCAAACGGCCCATCATCTTCACACGTCATTCCGCGACATTGCCTATTCTCTGGTAATCAAACACAACCTTCAAATTAGGAAACTACATAATGCATGACCTGAATAAGCGACATGGAATTTGGCTCGTTTAGGGACTTTGGAAACGTCCAATGACGAAATCTACACATTATACTGTTAATGACTCGGTTCATTGCTTCAAAGCAAAATGAGATTTTGAACTGTACCTTAATGACTACGTTCTGTTGTGCAAAGCAAATGAGATTTTCCATTGTTGAGACGGAAGTATTTGCAATGGGCACTACTCTTGGAAGTAGGAATGTCAATTTTGCCGAGGATAACTATTACCGCATAGTAAATAAATCACTTTGAGATAGACGTGAATTATGAGCGACGAAATTGTGGAGTGTTAGTTCGATTGTTACGTGTTCATCATAACCTTACAGTTCTGCTTTGGATAACCAGTTTTTAGGATACAGAGAAATAATCACTCTTCAAAATATGACCTACGAGATTGCGGGCGCCTAGAAATATCGATTTCAATACTCATTAATACTCTACATTTATTGCTCTTTTCAAACAAGCAGTTTTGGCTGTTTAACAGTTCGCTTATATTTGCATACACGAAAAATCTGATTATAAATTATTAAAGACGTGCGTTGTGCTGTCGCTTGAAAAAAATGTTGAAATTTGGATTTTAATCATGTGAAGTCCGCGCGCGCCATTGAATCACTTACTATTATACCAGTGTTATCGATAGTTTCTATATCGGAAATGTTTGCCAAGCGACCATTCCTGCTTTTGACAACTTCGTCTGCTTCCCTTTCTCCTAAATTGTCTCTTTGCCTCACAATTTTTAAGCGCACTAGCGAAATATCGTCCATTCCCACGGAATGTTGTTTGGCAGTTCTACATGAGCCGACTCGTGGACAAAACGCCACCTGGTGACTGATAGACATGTCTCATCCTATTTCTGAATAGTAGAGGTTCCTATACTAATCATAAATAACATTTGTTATATTTGTAAATCATTCGACACTACCAAAGATCGAAGTAATTATCTAAGTTTGGGAGGGGTGAGATTAAAATCCGGTTTGTCACATGTTGACACAGACCCGTAAACATGTAAAAAGTCTGACACTCTGAGAAACGTGTAGGAATAACCCTCATAACTCGTTCTGTCGCAACAGTGAACGTTCAGTTATTGATGTTAGAAATTATTATCCGTGTTTGGGCTTGTGAGTCTGTTTTCCTTGTTTAACACAATACTCACGTAGTAAGGCTTATTGTGATAACAAAAACGGTAATAGCACGCAGAAAATGTTTGACAGATATCACCACGTATGCTCCTCTTTAATACTGGAATAAATGTCCAATTATAATCCAATAAGTTTGAGCTTCTAATCGTGCGAAACGAAAATAGAGGAAACACACGTGTACCCTCGTCATTTAAAACATTTGCTCCCCATCGTTAACAAAATCCCTTCCTCGATTCCATGCTCAGTGTTTTCGTGCTTATGTTTCACACGAACTGAGGGAGATATTTATGTACCTAGAAATAACCTTGCTAACTGGTTTTTGTTGAGTAATCTAAAGTCAATGTTGGTGAATAAGAACTTTAATTTGACCTTTCCAATCACGTACACTTGTTCACGATCCTGCATCATTATGCGAACGGGGTGTGAATAGTTCTGACTGCGCCTGATGACCAATACTCTCACCTATACTCATTTAAAGCAAATCCTTACAGTTTAACGTGAGTCTTAATCAGTAACCAAAAAGATTTTGCGCATGTCGTTTTTCGTAAGATTGTTCTCCCAGATGTGAATAATAATAGATAGCAGCCAACAGATAAATAAACACTTCAGGCATTGTGCAACTGAAAACTTACATTCGACATTCGCAAAAATGCAGTTTATCTAGCAATAAAACACTTAGGAACTGTTTTTCCATTTGCCGTACACACTCCATTTGGATAACAAACCATTATCGGAAACTAAATTCCTACACTGTGCAATACACCCCCATGTTGGAAAGTTCAGTGTTGTCCTCGAGGCCACGAAAGCAAAGTCTACAGCGGCAGTTAACGGTCATTGAAATACTTCGGGTGGGGAAACCACGCAAGGCTAGAAGGGCCCATTTTGAGACACGAAAACAGTATTTTACATTTCTAGGTGCACAACCCCGTGGTTGAAAAGATCATTGGATCGCATTTTGGACATGGGAAGATCTAAGGCATTTTAGAAATTCGACCATCGACAATGTCCGAAGGCCAAAGAATAATAGCATTAATAATTAACGTATGTCAAGTCTTCGGCTGCATTCTTCCGTTCGAAATGTCCCCGGATGCGTCTGTTGTGTGTTTGTTTTGTAAGTTTCTACGTGAGTGAGAGACTTACGGCATGAGACCAAATGCCCCACCTTTATTCACTATGTGTTAAAACATCAGTGTTGAACTAGTTAGTCGCAAGTCTTCTTGGATTTGGAAATAATAAGCAAATTCCCTAAAAATTGGTACCGTATACGTCACAGCTGCGTCGGTCGTCCTTGATGACCTGATTAGGTTACATCCACAAACTGAGGACCAAATGGCCGGTGTACATGTCAATTGGGTTTTTGCCCTGTTCAGTGATTATCTGGTTGAGTCGTCCTCATTTCAAGGCAAAATCGTTTTGTCGAATAGTATTGGAACGCTTAACCGACACCGAGCCACCAACAGGTCCGCTATTTAACAGCTGGTTGTGATAAACGGGGAATATTTTACAAAACCGTAGAGTCTGTTAACTTGTAGTCTAAACGCCTCATAGCAAAAGGTAAAATGCGAGGTCAAGACAACAACTGTTCTTGCCTGTTCTCTGAAATTACTAACTAGGACATGGGTCACGCTCAAGAAGCAGGTTAGTTTTCCTAATCTTCCTGCGCCTCGGAGAAATTTGATCTTTTACTACTATTCAGATAATTTGGCATAGAGCATCTCCAATCAAGAGTGCTGGTCACGTGATCAAAATAACGAACTACATGAGTGCGGATACAGCGCTGGGGGCAGTATAGTTTATTGCTTGTTCCAGCTTGTTTTGAGTGAACATTACAAAGCTGGCAAAGTTTTCAATCTAAAAATAGAAAACTGTACGCTTCCGAGGTTCATTAATCAAATGTCGCCTAGTTAATGCGAATCCTGAGGTGTCTGTTTATCAGTCACCTTTCTGGGTATACAGGATGCTGTGATTTATATGTAGGATTCATAGTATGTTGTATCCTAGTTTATAAAACCTTGCGTTATCTGTATAAGTTAAAACTTAGATTAATTGGCGATATTTCAGGTTTAACACCTCTCCATCAAGCAGTTTTAGACGGAAACTTCCCAGCTGTTAGAATACTTCTCCGCCACGGAGCCAACGTGAACCGTCAGGACGAAGACACGTGGACACCGCTCCACGCCGCGTGCGCAGAGGGAAACACGGAAATCATAAAGTAAGCGAAATAGATGCTTTTATATTATTAGTTAGTGGTTGGAATGACTCGAATGTTCTCTTTCCAAACTTAAGGCTGTTCCATTCCTCAACAATGCTCTCCCCCAATATAGTATTGAAAAAATCCCACCAGTAAAAATTTTAGATTCTAGATTCTTTTGCATTATTAAAAGATTGGTAGACACCGAACTTGAGAAGAATAGAAACAATAACAGTATAGTATTTACTATTAATCTACTTATTTTTTATTTTAGTAAATTACTCGTGCTGTCGAAACCGACGAAAAATCCAGCGTAATACCAAACTGAACTAGCATACAAGTGTTTTATATGTTGCAAAGTCCTGCTCGATAGTGTCAGATTAGCTGTGTTGTCAACGTTACTACATGACGTGTATAATGGTGAAATATGCTAATGGATACATGTGAATAATTATCTTTACTTAACGTCATCAAGTGACGCTAGTGCCGACTTCGGGAATCGGCATCGCTGTGGAAACGTTAATCGCCATTGGTATGTCTGACCAATATTAATATGTGCGACAACGCTGAAAAGCTTCGGACTGGTTACAGGCCTGGTCATTGAGCTGCTCAATCTTATGGTCAGTTTCTTCGCCGCTAATTTCGAAAGTTGCTCAGTATTTTCACAAAATGATCATTCACATCACCCTCTTTACACATCTTGACGTTGCTTAATTCAGGCGACAATGGTTCCTAGCTTTAGTAGACTATTGAAGATTTAATTTTTACAGTCCATCAAGTTATCATGTTTTTGATTTCAGATTTTTGTTAAAACGTGGTGCTGATCCCAATATTCTCAACGACGAAGGCGAAAGACCAATAGATTTGGTCGATCCATCGGATCTGGCATCGTTTAGCATTCTCCATCCGGTTACAAACCCAAAACACATCGAGGAAGACAGTGAAGAAAGTGATGACGAAGAGGACGAGGATAAAAATAATAACTGTAAAGAAAATGGACATGAAGACGAGGATGACGATGACATTGATGAAGGAGACGTGATAGTGAGCCGATTCAGAAACGTAAAATGTGACTGACTTCCTCCGATCGAGCGCTCATGGGTAGTGAAGACATCTGTGCATGACTATTAGACGACATTAGACAGTATTAGACGACATTAGACAAATTACTGGGAGGACTACAGCAGTTATGGTGGAGACGTTAGTCGTGTATCACAAACAAACTTTCACGACAGATTCAAAGAGCCAAAAGTAGTATACATTTATCGTCAGGACAGTGTAAGCTGCCTTCAATGAGTGTTTGTGTCGGCAATTGCGTTTATTTAGTCGAATACTGTTGCTACAAGAATTCGATGTTATTTTTGCCCAATAAATGACAGCTCAGTCATTTAGAGATGAAAGTACCAGCGAAGACAATCCAATGTTGCGGCTACATCTCGACTTGTTTTGCGGACTAAAAACGGAAATCGAATTAAGCTTTTACTGTCATGGAACCGGAAATAGTCCCTATCACAGTAAGCAATATTGTATGAGACCGATTTTATGTTTATGAGAGTAAAAGGTCTCATTTAAGTTTTGCTTTTCAGCCAGCTTAAGAGGGCGAAATGCGGCTGCGACAAGAATCGAGGTTATTTTTTACTCATGAGAAATAACTGCTCATTTTCTGAGAAAAGCATCAGCGTAGACAATACAATGTTAATGCTGCCGGCATTTCGACCTGTTTTGCGGACTACCGGTACTAAAAACGAGAATCGAGTAGACTTTTACTTTCATAGAACCGGAAATAGAATACCATCACGGTAAGCCGGAAATATTATACAGACCGATTTTGTGAGAGTAAAAGGGCTCGTACAAGTTTTGCTTTTAAGCCAGCATGACAGGACGAAATGCTGTACTAGGCCTACAAGAATCGAGGACTTTTACTCAAGAAATGACAGCTCATTCAGCGAGAAAAGTATGAGCGAAGACAATCCAAGGTTCGGAATAAGTTGAAAATATATCGTATGACTGAATTACAACGTAATATTGATATTTGTACAAAGTAGTCCTGTCAGTAGGTCTGAATTACAAGTCTTCGCTTCTTATCTTGTTTACGGTTCTGGCACAGTAGACAATGGATACATGGGATAGTTACTGTAAAATCGTTATTCCTAAGTTCGCTAGGATATGTGGAATCATATATTGGCTAACTCAGGCGTTTTACCTAGCCAACAGTTCTCTCTGTTGTGCCTTGACGCAGATGATCGTAAACTGAACAGCGGGTGTCTCTTGCGTGAGTGCACGTACTCGACGCTGTCGTTTGCAATCAAATTTATTGGTCGCAAGTGGGTGGCGTTTGCCGTAAAAACTTCTGAGAAACTGGTGTGAAACTGTCTCCAAAACATGCACTGAGAGACATTTGGTCATGGTATTGGGCCTTTGATGGTTTCTCATCATTTGCTCTACTTGAATAGAATCTCACAACTTTTAAAGACAGTTTTTTTAAGAAAAACGAATACACGGGACCGACTGATGGCCAAACCCCGTATTCTCCACATCGAATTAAGTCTCGAAACTTTCCGTCCACGCTAAATCTTGAGGCCTCCTGGAATCGCAAAAATGTGTTTTTTGCTTCTTCACATCGTTACACTACTCGTTCAAGTTAGTATTTGCAAAAACGTTTGATATTTTCTGTAAACAGGGTTTATTTTCTGGTGTCATGACTTGTCGCACAACGCTCATGTTTGCCAACCTTTTAAGTTCCAAGAGGTGTCACTTGTTTGCCTCTTCAGCTATGCCTACCTCCAGATTTATTAAGATAGCCAGCTTAGGAGATGTGTAGGAAATTCGGGTTTTGACAGCTCTTGATATGCCGTGAAAATTGTTGGCTGAAAATCAGGATCGTCCTCAGTGGCTCATCAGGCAGAAAGCTTGGCAACTATGAGAGTCTGCTCTCCATTTCACAATCATTGTAATATACCTCAGTATGTATGTGTGGCTTGCCATTGCTGTAAATTGTGCCATTTTAGAAACATATTGTTATGACAATTGTCATTAAAAGTTTGAAAGCGACTTTTTCTCTTTATTTCTATTTTGTGCGTTCTACATACTCGGCGACCCGAGTAGGCACCGTCTTGTTCTAAACGTAGTAGGTGATAAAGTTCGAGCCCACCTGTGCACGATTCTCAAAGAGATCCACTCGAGACAACACCACCGATAACGCAGTTCCAAAATACCCACCCTGAAACAAAGCAACACTCCAGACCCCCGAGGACCGAGATGAATATTAGAACCCGGAAGTAAATACCACTCGACTTGATGTTACGTCCCCGCCAACCCTTCCATGCGATAGGCTCGATCAACATTTGTTAGAAATTTTTAACTTTTTAAAGAAATCAAATATCTACAGGTTTTCTACTTTCAGAAAATCCGAATAATTTGTTAGCAGCCCCTCTCGAAGACAGTTTTTTAAACGCAAGACAGTGTTGTCGGTTGTCATGTATATTCGCTCACTCTCACGTGACCGACAAATATACAGAAAGTTTGAGCGAGCATGCATGAAAATCGTTAACCGACAACCATGTGTTGTGCGTTTAATGAATTCTTTCAGAAAATATGTTTTTATTGAAAATTAAGTTAAAATATAGTTTCTCACATATTTGGTTAAATTCGAAGTTTTCCCAATAAGGTCCTACTTTTAAATAACTCTAGAGTAGTCAAAAATAATATTAAAATCAACCTACTGAGCTCGGCAACCCGGCCTTGCCATCACTACACGGGTCCCAACATTTCGTTTGAACCGAGGCGTAACTCGAGACTGCATAGAAGCAGTTTAATATTCTTGGTCACATCAGTGATTTCTGATTGAAGCATCTCCGACTTGTAACTACTCTGGATGTTATACGTGACAACAGAAATAAAGTCTTATTGTGAACATTGGCACGATCAATGTTTCAGGCAAAGGGTTTTGTTTCTTTTTTATTTTTTTGGTACAATTAAATGAACACGACTGCCTTTTTAATTGTAAAATCCCCTGCAAAAGCTGTTTACATGTCGCTACACAAAGGAGGCCACACAAACGCAACCTAAAAATTTCCGATTTATGCAAAACTGAACACTGAAGCCAACTCATAAGTTAAAATATTTTATTTCGGAAACAAGAATTCGTGAAAATACAAGTCATGTAAACGGAATGCACGACAACCCCAAAGTATCGAATAAATCATCACAAGCAATGATACCCAGTCTTCCTCTCTCACAAACAACACGGACGTTCTCACTCCCGCCATTCTTGTCTCACAAACACTATCCTTTACTCACAAGCTATAATTCTTTTTCTCATGCACACTTAATTACTAACCGCAGTTCTTTTCTTACAAACAACGATCATGTTTTCTCACAAATAATTGTGCTATGAGAAAAGATATGCAGCTCATCTGTTCATGAGAGAAGAAATAAAAGGACACATACACTGACAACAAGGATTGAGAAGCAGAGATCGTACAACTCATCCATTGAGCCTCTTTCATTGGACTAGTTGTGGAGAAGTGCCGCTCACTATTTACACGCGTTTAGCCCAGTTAATACAAGGCCAGCAATTGTGCTTCAGAGTCACACCTTACGGACATAAACGCTTCTATCAAATGAGAAATTTTGACACTGTTGTAACTATAATCGATTAGCCCAATGCTATAAACAATCCTTACATTACCAGTGTTGGGTGAATGTATTTCTAATGTAAAAAATGGCGAGATCACCAAACAAGAAGCTGCAAAATCACTCAGCAGGAACTAAAGTCTCATGCAGCATCATTTTTGAAAACCGCTGTGAGGTTCACGTTTTGGTTTAGAACCCCGTTTGTTTTAGTTCTTAAATTTGCAGAACTTCTGACAAAACCATGGAATGAAAGACGTTTATTGATTGTCTCAACAGGAAGATTAACTACTGTTAATTGATATGATTTATTTGAGTTTGAAATTCGCAGCATGGGCTTGAAGAAATTATCGCTGTACGAGTCTTTAACCAGGTAAATAACCGCAAATTTACTAGGGCACATCTATTCTCCTTCAATAACAACACAGCAGCAACTGGTTGAGCAGAGAACAAGTCATTCGCGGACTTATAAACTAGCTGAGAAAGAAACTGGGCATCGTAAAGCAGTAATAAACATGCCTTTCATTACAAAAACCTTCTTTTGACTTAAACCACTTATGATTATGAAATTGGCTTCTAATTGTTCCTTGGTAAAATTAGAGGTTATTTCAGAGATTTGAAGGAACTCACAGTTCCTTATTTATTTCAGACCAAGCCCATAAAAACTCAGGTTACCCGAACGTCTCATGAGCTTGGTCTGAAGAGATAACCAACTGTGAGAAGAGATCACCCCAGGAAAAAGAAAAGACCAATTTTGTAACCTAAGTGGCCTAAAACAAAACTAGTTTCCTGACAGAAAGCAATGATTCAATGCCAAAGGTAAATAGCAGTATAACAAACAACCCACAGCTGATTATAGAATAACACACATAAATATTGCACAAGTGCCAAAAACACGATGTTTTAGGTCAGTTAAACACAAACATAGATGTTCTAATGGCAGTCATGGGGTCTTAACTAACACAGCACCATACAACCATAATGAAACCAGAACTGTCAAAGTTAAGATTGCATACAAGCTTCAACAGCTGTTCCAGCCAATCAGGGAACAGGAATTACCAGGGAAAGGCATGTACTACAAAACAAAAAACAACCAAACATGAGATGATTGGTAAATTGTGTTCACAGGGCAAATGCGGCTCTGTTCATATTAAAAAATCAACCAGCATAAAATGGACCATTTTGACCCACTCCTAACAGTCTGGATCCATTCTGTAAATTCGCCACGCTGGGCATCAAAAGATTCGTTAATCTACATATGAAACACAGAGGCGGATCTACAGGGGGGGTTCAGGGGTTCAAACCCCCCCCCTCGGGACAGGATCAAAAATAAAAACTGGAAAAAAATCGCCAGAAAAACGAAATTAGCTACTAAAAATCAAAAAAAATCTTACACGGGAGGAGGGAAACCCTCTCGCGACCTTCCTTCTCCTCGGCGCTACGCGCCTCGGATTCTCTCGAATCCTAAACCCCCCCCTTACTGAAATCGTAGATCTGCCACTGAAACAACTTTGATGAGAAAAAAGAGTAACACAAAACTTCACATTCTCCAATACAGGGATCAAAAAGTCAAGTTGGTTCTGGTCTTAACATCTGCTGTTTTGAAATTTAAACCCAAACAAATTTATTCTGAAAAGACCTTTAGTTTCTTCCAACACAAAAAATCCAAAATAAAAAATGTGTCACCTCTTATAAGGACACTAAACCCGGTTTTGGCTTGTTAACAGATTATTGACCACGACTTCCACATCTAGCTTTATAACACTAAAAATAGATCTGTAATCCTTGTCTACCCTCAAATGTTTGAAAACTCTTTACAAAGTCTGGTGAAGTGCTTTGGTCACCAACGCTTAAGTGGAGTCACATGACAAGCCTGGGGAAAATCACCCACCAAGAATCATAACTGTTTTACAGCTATACTATGGTTGGGTGTTCTTAGCTGAATCCTGCTTTTGTCACTCAAGTGAGATGTCAGTGGTGCAGGGTGAGACGAGGATTGGTTGGAATCGCCCAAACAGGATTTAGTATCCTTTTAAGCCGAGTTCAGCTTGTCCCAGAACAGTTGCACTTGGTAGTTCTAATGCCACAAAAGTAACTTTTGACTTATACCATTTATCAAAATAAAAGTGATGACAGCTTGTACCTACTCAAACTAGAAGTAATTTTCAGCTAAATCACCCAGATCTAAATAACCATTTTTGCTGAAGACTGGATTCCTTAGTTGCTCTTCCAAACACGAAGCAGATTTAGTAATTATTCCGGAGTAGTTTTCAAGTTAATTATAGGTAATTTTTGATATTCCTTGAAAAATGTCACCATGTCAAAAATCATAATGACATCAGAATTAACCAAGCATTTCCAGCTATACAGTATTTTACAATCTGGAGTTCAAAGATCTAATTGTTAAAGTCGAATTTCATTTCAAAACACTGCAAAAAACGAGCATGAAACCCAATGACAACATAATAAATCACCACTCAACAAGGTCCTCAATGTCTTGATTATGGGGCTGAATATTAGTCCCATGCTTCTCTGACAAAAACAAAATCACATGAAAATTTCCCTCACCAGGCCCAAAAATTCCTTTAATGATCAAAAAAATCCCCTCAAAGTCAAAACCAATTCTAACTCTCACAGATCCTCAGCTTCAGAAGGTTTTATTTACTGTGGAAATCCTCGCTTCACAGTCAAGCCTTTCCAGTGTTTATAGCCTCGATGTGGAGAACAGAATCTGGATGTGTTCATCATAAGTGCAGGGGTGATCACGCAGTATTAATCAAGGAAAGTCATATATGGGAGTCCTGGATTCACTACCTAACACCTCCACAAGTTAGACCAATCCAATTCCAAGAAATAAACGTGCAAGACCTGACAGACCCTCTGCACAAAGAGTTAGTTTAGGCAGCTTGCTTGAGGGGCATTAATGAGGGATGGCAACTTGGGGGGGGGGAGATGGACCTGGTGATGACCGGGGAAGATGATTCTCCCCTCACCCGAAAACCTTCCCTTCCTAGAAGGCAAAGCACCTTTCCCTTCAGGTGACGAGAGCCTTGCCAACGTGCCAAATCCTATCTACAAAATGGAAGTGAGTTGAAAATGTGTCACAGTTATAAAAAATATTTAAAGCCAATTAACTCCTTGAATGTATTAAGCTAATGAAAATTGTAGTCAACACATAACATACCTCAGAAGTTAATCTCTTACAATGAGAAAACAACAAAATGATGAAGAGAACGTGATACAGCCCAGATATCTAAACACCATGTATTTTCAACAAATTAGCTGAAGCTTTAGTTAAACATGTGAATTTAACATTGCTATCACATTCATACTTCTATTAGTCAGTTATATTTTCACCCATTCCAAGAGTGATAAAATAGCACAATTCCCTGTCAATTAGATAACAAATAACGATACCAGTAACAATGGTTAACATTTATCCCGTTCACACGACACTCAAACCAAGCAAAGGTACAAAGAACAATATTTCTGGTGTAAATATCAGTGTGAACGCAAGTTGCTCTGAAACAACTAGTCTGATCCAGTTGAGAAGGTAGCACAGATCATTCCAGATCAAGTTTTAGTGTAAAAGCAACAGGAAGAGTGTGGAAACAAATACGAGATGTTAAGCATTTGCATTATTCTTCAGTCTGAAGCTTTTCACTTTCCTGCCATTTGTAACACTAATCACACCAAACAGACTAACAAACAATTTCTGCCATCTTTTGACTAGTGTTAACATGAAAGTGTATGCAAAGTCAGAACAAATTGTTCCTGTAACAACATATTCTGGATTTTTGTGTAGTGTGAACGGGACATTAGAGTGAATAACTTATGTGAAGCACGTTCCATTCACAGATGCTTAGTGGTGGCTCAGTTTATCACAGATTCCGTAACAGCTGAGTTGCAGTTCTTTGACTGATTCATTGCCGGAGTGAGATGAGACAAGACAAACATGGCCACGTCATTGTTAGACCAATAGGATGTGTGCGAGGTGATCGCTGCCACATAGCTGTTCTCCATGCTGCCCTCTCTGAGACTATAGTCAAGTCTGTACTCCAAATCTGCAAATGCACGTGCACACAGGGTTAAACCATTTGTCATGGGAAAAATACAACAGTTGGAGATGTTGAGATGATAGGAAATGACGATGTGGTCGACTCGAGTTTGTGAAGACAAAAAGGACTGTCAGTTATTGCACAAGATGAGCAGCAGGATCACACAAACATGTTGTTGAGTAAAACATTGAGCAACTCTGAACTGTCACGTCTTCCCAAGCTCATAAATTTTGCCTGACATCTGGTGGTGACTTAGGAACAACTTGAGACTAGAACTGGTTAAGTTAAAAAATAGTTTTTTTGACTGAAGGCAGTTTTAACTGAAAAATATAACACAGCAGATTGGAATATAACAAGAAAGATTGTATTGCACATAAATTTTTTGTGATTGACATGTCAAATGTTACAAAATATTACCAGTATTAGGGTCTCACGCCTATGGAGAACATTTGACAAGAATGATCTCCATAATAGTATTAAGTGAAATGTTTGTTGTCAATTCCAACTTTCAAAGTGCAAAATGTGATGAAGTAACTTAATGTGTTGAAATGACTGCAGGTACGAGTACACAACGAAAGAATCATGACACCATATCAAAACACTAAGAGAGTCTAAGTTTATTTAATTATACAAAGAGAAAGGTGGCTGACACATCAAGAACAGAGAAAGAAAAATAGAGAAGCCATGAACTGCCAGTAAAACCCAAACATAACTAATAGTGAACAAAATACATCAAAGTAGCTGAATGTACATAAAAAGTGAAACAGATTAGTTTAACAGGCTACTGACAACAACTAGACTTACGAATTCCAGCTGAAAAAGACAAAATTGGAATAGGAGATCATCAAACAAGAACTATCAACGTTTAACATCAGAATCATAAGTCAGAAGGTTCCACAAAACTTACATTTATTTTTTGGAATTCTTAAAATTCCTAAACACAGTATTTCAAAATCACATAGCACTCATAGATACCAGTGAGAACTGGCCAGCTCACAAAATTTATTTACGTCTTAATGTTTATCTAATACAAAAGAGAACCAATTAAAAAGAAAAAATACTGTCAAATAAACTACCCCTTGATTTGAACCACAAAAATACGCCTATAAAACTGTTCTCAACTTGTTCCCTGTTCATGTTCGAAATAATTTCTGGGATAAGAAAGAGCTGACATTTCGTAGTTGCTTGAGGCAGGGCTCACAGCAATTTGACTTGACACAGCCAGTCATTCTATACACCAGGTATGGAGTCAACCAATTGTCACCTCCTTCCAACGCCACATACCACTCCTAACCTGAACAGAGAACGAGCTGAAACCACTTTTAATTGTAAGTGCTCTAAATCAAAGTTAAATTTTATAGGGCAGGTGTATGGCGGCTTTAATTGATAAAACACACACCTGTTTGCTCGATCTCCTCGCGTAGCTTCATTTCCTGTTTCTCATTCTCTCGTCTCTCCATTTCTTCCTCAGCCTGTTTCATGGCATGCTGCACACGCTTTATGGCCTTCAGTTCAGCACTTAACTCCTCAGTCTTATCTTTCTTACGACCACCTAATTTGGACCACAGTGAACCTGTCGGTGGAAAACCAACCGATATCCGCAACTACTCAAAAGGTACAGAGGCAAACATAAAAAACATGTTCCACTGAAGGTGGCACTGAAGGTAGAGCAATAGTCGTATCCGACCATCTGTTGTCAAGTTAATAGGGATACACCTGCCAAATTTCACAAAAATCCTGTAAGGGGTTTAGGAAATACAGTTACAGAATGATGACACCACTAGGTGGAACCACAGCGGTTGGATCCGTCCATAAATCAATGTCAGTCATGCTCGTGTCAGTGCAAACATATCTGAAAATTTTCGTGATGATCCTCTGGGCAGTTTGGCAGATTCGGAGGTGGACGACAAAAAACAAGTTGAAAATAATAAAAAATAGCCACTGGGGGACACAGAATATTGTCGTCTCTATAATGGAAACTTAGTCATGAAAACAATAAAGGAATACTAAAGATACAGAGACAAAAAGTAAAATTGGCACTAAGGGGCACACCAGAAGTGCGATCCATTGAAAGTGCTGGTCACCCTTTGTCACATTAATAGGAAAATACAAAGATCCTCTGGGCAGTAGATGCAAAAAGCTACATTGCCATTAGCAGTCGCACCCACCCAAAAATCAACATCAGCTGTTGTTTTCTCATCAGGAACTCACCTGCTCATCTTCATAATAATCACTTGAGCAGTTTGGCAAAGAACGAGGTGAGTGGTAAAAAACGGGCTGAATTATAATAAAAATTAGCACTAAGTGGCACAAAAGTAGAAAGGCATAGTTATCTTCTTAATAAAAATCAATTTATCAAAAATTTTACCATCCGTCAGCTGCTCCACCTGCCAAATTTCACAAAGCCCCTATAAAATTTTGAGGTGACATGGCTGCGGACGCAAAACAAACAAAATCGCCACTAGGGACACCACAGTAGTCTGACTCGTCCGAACATCAACATCAGCTGTGATCTTCTAAACAAGCACACATCCGCAAATGTTCATAATGATTTTTTGAGTGGTTGTGCAGATGGAGAGGCGAACATCAGAAAACAGACTGCAAACTAACAAAAAGGCCACTAGGGGCGTAAAGTATGTTGAATCTGTCCAGATTTGGAACGTCATTAGCATTTACTTAACAGAAACCAATTTGGCAAATTTCAGGCAAATCCATAAAGGAACTCTGAAGATACAGAGGTACGTGTGAAAAACTAAAATTGCCACAAGGGGCACAGTAGTCGGATCGGTGCGAAATTTGTCTCCATCTGTCGCCAGTTTCATAGGAACACATATACCAAATTTCATTTAGATCTTGCAAGGAATTTGGGTGATAAAGTAGCAGATGGCAGACACCAAGACAAAAATGCCATCAATATGCACCCACATAATATTATTCATATGTGGGTGCATAGCAACAAATTGAGCTCTACAGATCATAAATCTACGTCTGCTGGCTAGCCTACTACAGCTGACCACAATTCTCCTTACACTATCCATTAAAAGTCATTTCAAATAAACAGTGCAACAAAATTAATTATAATCATATTTACATAGACACTCAGCTATCAAAGCTCCTGCTAACATACCCACAATGCCACCACCCTGAGAGCTGCTGGTCGGTGAGTCGGTGACATCCTGATATACAGAATGGTCTTCATCCACAGACTTCTGAGGCGGCTCATTCTTCGACTCGTGCTTGTCAGATCCCGTTTTCAGGGCAGAGTATGCTTCACTCTTCATTGCCGAGTACGGCGTGGCAGATGAGACGAGATCGTAGCGGTGAATCCTCAACGGAATGATAGTCGTGTAGTGTTTGAGCACCAGTGGTTCAAGGCGATAAGCCTGCAGGGAAAGGTAAACTGTTACTTGTAAGTAGCCACAGGGGGAGATAGTGTAGCATAGTGGGATAAATGTCCACTTCCTTCACTCAAGGTTGTGGGTTCATGTCCCACTGTAGCACACTGCTAGACCCTTGAGTCAGGTCTCTAGCTCCTCAGCTTGGTAAAAAAAAAAAACAAAAAAAACAGTGCAGGTGGTCTGATGTCATTTGCGGTGCATCAGACGTGCGCAGGCCTCATGGTTGGGCCCATTGCACAAAACACCTGAGCAAAGGCACCTCAGCTTGGTTGTAACTGTATATTAATAAAGCATAAAAATGGTGCCAACAGTACAACCAGGGCACACTTGAGTGACCTGCGCACGTCTGCTACAACATGAACAAAACCGCCTGAAATTATTCTGTTTTAGTAATCACAGGAATATTACCAGAAAACAATGCTCTGGCTTTATTAGATTTTAATGACTTGTTCTGCAAATTTTGTGGATTTTGAGCACGGACTTTAGCAAACAGTCAGATACTCTGGTTTCATTTTGTAGTTTTGCAGTTTTGTTTGGACTAGCTTCCCTGGAACACCAAAACAAATAACAAAATTCAAACAGTACACCCAGGCTAACGTTTGGGAAACTAGACAGGCTGCTTTTCTTGGCATGGAACTTTACTATCAAAAATTTCTGGTAATAAACAACACCAAAATTTTCAAGTTAAAATTTTTCTTGTCCAAGTTCAAATACATAATTTTTGCACACTGGCCATAAAAGGAACATGATCAGAACAGTTCACTAGACCTGGTCCCAGGATGTAATCCCCCAACTCAGACTCGACTCAGATTTGGACTTAGACTTGAAACACAACCGATCACGCTACAAGGTGTGAATGCAAATTTTCAAGTTCACTTGTGCCATGCCATAGAACGATACCAGATTAAACAGCAGCACGCGGTATTTACCCACAATGCTACAACATCCCTCAAGCAGTTCTCTGCCCTCGCTCTCGTGGCAGTGGAGATTCTCATGATATTTGTCAGTACCTTGTTAATTTTCATTTTTTTCTCTTGACTGCATTTACGTAATTAACTGTTTGACCTTCAATGCCATCAAAGTTTTAATACTGAGCTGTGGCCTGCAACTTTGAAGGCAGAAAGTTGTCTGAACTTGAGAAGTATCCGCGGATGCGATATTTTCTGACATGATTCCTAGCATGAATGGCCCTGACATTTTTTTTTCAGGCCAATGTAACAATGCATTTTCCTACCTCCAGAACAAAAGTGACTTCAATCCAGGACCGTCCTATTGGTCAATTTTCAAGTCGAGGTTTGAGTGCAGAAAAAAGACCCTGGGCCAAGATCACTTACAGCTCATTGGTGACACTCACCACAGGATCAGCAGGATGATAAATGTTGAACATACGTTTGCACAGTGCCCTAGGCATAATGTGGTCAGCTTGACCAGTGGCCTGTGGTCGTACTCCTCTCAGGGCCAGAAACACAGCCAGGGGCGAACCCAGGCAAAAGAAGTTCTCAAGCTGCAAAATGGACAATCACGCCTAGTGAGAGACAGACAATCAATCAGAACAAAATTAACGAAGTCAATATTTTGAATCATCTTTGAATAACATTAAAAACTATGTTACATCAAAATTAAAAAACATTTTTTGTGTACTGAAATTAAACAAAAAATACATCTCAATTGGTAAGTGACCATAAAACTTTCAGCTGAAAGATTCTAATACTGAGATTTTTAAACACAAAATGTCATTGCCAAAACCAAAAGTGCAAAAATTACTGCTGCATCAGAATGGTTTCACTTCCTTAAACAACATGTTAAGAGAGCAGAAATACCCATTAACCTCTGGCAAACTACTAGGAGATTAAGATATTCCATGTTAAAACTAACCCCGGTTAAAACTATCCCATGGTTAAAACTACTATGTGAAATACTATTTGGAAATGAACAATTAGTTGGTGTAAGAAATGAAAATTTGCTTCCAATCAATGTACGAGTTAGTTAACAAGCAATTTTATTATATGATGCAAATGGTAAAAGTAATGTGGAAAAATGATGAAAGAGTTTCAGGGTACCATTCAATATAAGGAGCAGACAGGGGTTCAAACTAATCAACTCCACCCTCAGTAAATTTAGTGCTTTCCCGTGATATCTTGTGGAACCTTTCCCCCAATACACAAAATCACAAACCCAGATCAGTCCCTGTATCATGTTGTTTTTGTGGCATATCAGATTTGTCTCCCTAGTCAACTTAACACGGCCCTTGCTCATCTGAGAACAAAGGTGCATGTGCCTTCAGGGAGGGAAATTTTTTGGTTGAGGGGAAAATTCCTCACCTATTGTTACCACCAATTCCACTCCGGCCCCCGGCCGCCATCCCTCATCGGCAAAGTAGCTAAAAGTGACAGTTCACATAAACCTTGAGATGAATGTTTCCGTCACTGGAGTGATATTTTTGAACATGGTGAGGTGAATTTTATGTCATTTTTAAACATTTTTCATAGGGGAATGGCCAATATTCGGCCCCAAAAATCGAGTCAAGGAAGGCCCTGTCTCAAGGACCAAAGATTTACCATTACTTAAACTGTTACTTTCTAGTTTCTGTGAGTTGTTCTTTAGAGCTTAATCACAATTCTCTATCCACCAATACAATGTGAGAGTCAATTAGACCAACAACATAGTAATTTGAGTGAAATCTTGCCAGTAGCCAGCACCACACCCTTTCAACATGGTTAACCAAGGGTCGCCGTGGAAAAAGAATTTTTGTGCTATTCTCATTCACTTATTTTGCAGGCCCACATCTATCAGAGTTACGTTCAAAGTGATCGGTTGTTGTCACACTTGAAGGACTTACGGGCAGTTTCACAAACTAAAGGAGACTCAATTTCAAGACACAAATGGCAAGAAAATTTAAGTGATAAAAATAGTAACTACCCATAATTCAGCACTACCCATAATTCAGCACTATGAGTAGTCATACACCGACTGCCATTATGGCTGTATGAGACTGGTAAGGTCAGGTGCTTACATGCCAAACACTTGCAAGATCTTGCATTACACCAGCATGAACTTGTCAAATGTGCAAATACCAAAGGTGCGTTCCATAGAGTAGTTGACTTCTTGCAAGATCAAAATCACTCGAGATAAATGCGAGTGTTTCACAAGTGCGTCCGAGACCTCATTAGAGCAGACTAGCAAAATGGCCGCCACTGACGTGACTGGTCAGCAAGGCAGGGATGTTGAATTAAGGCAGAAGTTCACAATTTCCATTCCACAAACTATCAAAGATTTCTTGCCGAAGGTGTCTTATAAGTGTCTCACCTCACATTACATAACACAGCTGCATTTTAAAAAAAATGTGCCTTAGTCATAACCCTGAAAGGCCTAAGGTCCACTCTGATCCAAAGTATCAATTGCATTCGTGCAATATGCAACAGAGAAAATATCACTTTCCAAAAATCCCACGAGTGCTTATGACGATCCACAACAGAGGCGGAGAAAGTACCACAACCACGCTTGAAAAGCCCGCCCCCATCACAGTTGTTCTAGCTTGAAGATACTAAGTCATATTAACTGTAGAATACGCAAATGAAGCAGACTCACTACGATAATCCGGAGATGAAAGAGAGGCTCATAGTGGAAACAACCCCAACATGACTTAGCAGTTTGAACAGGCAGTGAGTGCTACACAGAGTCAGACTACACAGCTAGTGCAAGTTCACGTCACGTTACCCTGAAACGCCAAGCGCCGGGCTTTCGCGTCTCGATGTAACAGTATGGTGTACACAAGACGGACTCGGATAGCTCCTCTCCCTCCTTAGAAATACACTCAATAAAGTTAGGGTCTTATTTAATTGGAATGCATGGATGTAAATATGGGCATACTGTCAAGTAGACAACACAGTTTTCGTAACCCCATAGCAGACTAGAGGTTAAACAACCCAGGGGTTATCAATCAATAGAAAAGTTGACTCGATAAAGCTGTATTTAAACTGACTTCCGTGGAAAAAAACAACTTTTGACTTCAATTTTTAATCTACATAGGAAATTGATCTAGACCTATTCCTTGCTTAAATTACATTATGATTTCTGTGCTTGGAAGAAATTAAGAGTTCGTTTTGCTTGAGATCAGACTCAACGCTTGTCACAGTGGGTCATTATATGTGCCAAGCATGGCTTCGAGAAATAAGAGCCAACTGTCATGCATTCGCAAACCCAAAAGCCATTTCTCATCCGAATGAAGTACAAGACGATTAAAGTTTTATACCTGAAAGTAGCCTAAATCAAAAGTTCGTTTCATTCATGAAATTCGGGTCTATAACACCACTAATAAGAAACAATGTACGAAGAGGATAAGAAAAGGAATGGCTTATATCAGAATAGTAAATGTTCTCTTGAAGCAATAAAAACAGGAGATACTATAAAAATAAACAGCAGCTTTGATTATAATCATTTCCATGCAGCAGTGCCACGTACTGGTTTGGGTAATTCTCTAATAAAGTTGCACAAAATCTCTCACAATATTGCAGACACGCACAGTCCGAACGATTTGAAGACTTTTATGCGGATGCGCAAACTGTTGAAACCATAATAGAGATGTACCAAGTTAATAGAGAAAGTACTACACACGGTGAGCATGGCAAAAATTAAGAAATGCAAATACGTCGGTCAGAAATTTGTCTTGACATAGTGTAACATTCTTTCAAGTTGAAAATTGTGTGATTTTCCCAAATTACTCAGTGACCGTTAAGGGCATTTCAGTTATTTCATGGACATTACTAAGTACTACAAACTGTGTTTTTGGAAAGGTTTGGAAAGCATTTTGAGATTTTGTTTTCTGTCCTTAATGGGTGGGAGCTTCATGTAATTTACGGAAAGGAAGACTTGGATTCAGTGAAAATGTGAATGGCCATCTCATTACTATGTTACAGTAAAAAGTAAGACAATATTTGGAGTCACTAAAACTACTGCATACATACACAATTGTATAGTCCATAATTGCTAGAATAACGGAGATCGGTAAAGATTTAACACATCAAATGTCTGAGACATTAATGTTACAGTTCTCAGCGTAACATGATTGTAAAAAATACTATTTTACAACACTGACAAATATACAAGAAACAAATATGAAACATCTCAATGTACAATAAGTTATTCAAACAAAAGCAAAACCGTGTTTAACAAACAAGGTCTTAAAATAATCCAAGAGGTACCGCAAACACCAAAGGCTGGAACAAAAGGGGGTTATAAAAATGTATAAAGTAAAAACATAGCAGTCAAATGACGGCCAGGCCACGTGATATTAATACTGGATGACCTCAGTAAACAATAGACAAACATTGAATGACAAAATCATTCATTAAAATTGATATCATCATCATCATTATCAAATGTGCCAACGTTTATGGCAAAGCATCTCTTCAAAGATAAATAATTTTCTTTGATTTTGGAGCAACCAAAGAAATTTTTAGATAGAAATCTCAGTACCAGCTTTAACACAGAAATTTAAACCTCTGACCACATACAAAGCAGTTAGAGTGATGCCAGAGTCGAAATATTTTCTAATTAAAGTAAGTGCTTTATAAGAAAAATTCAGCATACCTTAAATTTTAGTGTTGGCGTCTTTATGTGTTGCCTTTCGGTCATGGCCAGCAAGGTCATTTCAAGGTCATGCACTCTGGAAATTGAAAAGGCTTTCCATTTAGATTTATACATAATTTTTTAATTTGAGTTCGATTGTTTGCTGGTCTTTGACCAGATGAAGTCTGATACACTTTGAAATTGGCTGAATAAAGCTATTCAAACCATGCATTGAATCAATTAAACCATTGCATAACACCTCTTTAATAACTAATGAGACAGGCATGCTCATACCGATTACTAATGTGCAGAATGTTAATTTCTGAGAGCACATAGAATTCCACTTAGTGATAACTATAGACTGAGAGCGCATGACATCATAAATTGTGATGTACTTGAAAACATTGCAAAACCTAAAAAAAATCTATAAAAAAACAACACCGATTCTATACCTACACAGGCTGGATAATGTTTCAATCAGTAAATTCTTGAAACAAAACCGACATGTTCAATAAAACTGACGTTACATCAAGGCGTGTAATGTTTGGGCAGGATGTTTGAACCTACTCTTTTCGTTTCCGCTCCAGACTGGCCACTAGATTCGAAGCTCCTTCCACCGCATGGCTGACCTCCTCCTGAAACATGTACACATCCAACATCAGTCCAAGAAGGTTTAGTGTTCACTTTTAAGCGTTAGTGAACACCCGTGTCACCATCACGCAATGAAATTGTGAATTCAAAGGCAGTGCTTAATATGATAAATTAATATTAAGTTTAAAACATTATAAATTTAAAAAATTTGAATTAAACTGGCTTTCTCCATCAACAATGGAGAGCGCCACACATCACAACTGCATCGGCTGAAATATCAACCATGAGGTATTTGAGTACTAGGGCACAAACAATCTCTTGAATGAATTATCTTAGTTTTTTTCTTTATAATAGTTTGGTAGTAGCCCTTCTGTAACACAAACTTTGTTGAACACACAACTGAACTTTTTGTTTGCAAGCTTGATACTGAGTCACTTGTAGTGTCTAAACAATCTTCTTTCTTCAGGTATGTAGCTATGCAGCACAACACCGAGAGACATAACAAACAAGCAAATTAAAACGTTTCTTATATGTTCATTCCACTTATTGCCTGATGATGAGACATGCAGTCTCAAAATACAATTAGTGTTTTAATACAGTAAGTTGTGGGATGCCATTGTAACATCTATAGGTCTGGATAACACTGTAAAAGTTCACAAACACCCAGCACAGAAATCATAAGCTATAGCCATAACAGCAAAAATACAAAATCACCACAAAATCAGCATTAGACCCTTCCGAAAATCAACATCAGTCATGGTCTCCTCATCAGGAACACAACTGCTGCAATTCATAATGATCCTTTGAGAAGTTTGGTGGATAAAAAGGCAGACGTGAAGCTGCCTGTTTTCCAAATTTCATCAATAAACTCTAAAGTTACAGAGGTAAATGCCAAACTAAAGTTGCCACAAGGGGGCACAACTTTAGCCAGATTGGTGTGAAACCTCCTCCTCTCCATAGGAACATATTTGCCAAATTTCTTCCAAAGACTTAGGGAGATACAGTCGTAGATGCAAACAACAAAATTGACACTAGGGGTCGCCAGAGTAGACAAACCCCGTCCGAAAATCAGCATCAACCAGTCTTCCCATCAGGTGCATATCTGTCAATAAATGATCCTTTGAGCAGTTTGGAAGATAAAAAGGCGGATATCAAAAACATGCTCAAAATTTTTTTAAATTGCCACCAGTTGGAACAGAATGCGTCAAATCCATCAGGAACTCCAAAGATACAGAGGTAAACGTGAAAAATTAAATTGCCGCTAGGGAAAGCGAAGTTGTAGAATCAGTCCGAAACTCGCCGTCATTTGTTGTCAGCTCCATAGGAACCCGTCTGCCAAATTTCATTTAGATCTTGTAAGGAGTTTAGAATATACAGCCACAGACATTCGACACGCAGATAGAGATCACAGCAATACACCACCACATATTAATACCGTATATAGACGCATAAAAAGGTAACGCAGCTATAATAAAGCTTGCTAGCAACAAGCTGCTGTGTAAACTGACATTTGCTGAAATGACTTACTATCGCCGTGGCAACATATTGGTCGTAGAGTTCTATAGGATTCCAGCCAGTGATAATGTCATATGTGATAACACAACCTGAAAGGAAATGGAAACAATTAATTTGTTTAAGTATGCTGCTTAAAACGTTTTCATGCTAGTCAGTTTCAAATTACACCGAGTACTTTGATTCATTGTTAGCATTAGAGTCTTTCTCAATTTTCTTCTTAGTCTAAATAAGTCACTTAAAAGCATTTATCAAAAGCAGCTGTAACCTAGGCTTCAATAAATTTGATCACAATTTAGGCGTTTTTTTTTTCAGTGAAATGACCGAGATCTTGATGATTATGTTTTTGATAGTTTTTTCCAGACACCCGTTTGTGTCTAATAGAATATAAAGATGACATTTTCAAGTTCCCTTCAAAATTTGTGTGTTTTCCATACACATAAATTTTCATGGAAATTGCCGAATTTCCTAACAACGCAAATTTCTTCGTACAACACTTACAAACCCAGTTTCTTTAATAAATCGTGTCTTTCTAAAGCCTTTTAGCTCAAGAACTGCTGTCAAAAAGAGAAGTCATCAACATTCCTTGACTTTTGACAGCCCACCTCTCCAGTTAAAAGGCCATGAAAGAAATTCCCAGACACTTTGCAGCAGATACAGACATAGCAGAATTGCTGGGTAGTTGCCAACAGGGAAATATATCATCATACTATAAATGGTCACCCTATGGATATTACTGTAATGAGTAACTAGATAGAAGAAAAACTTAATAGGAAACAAAATTTGCAAATTTTGGGCTAAAAATATGTGTTTGACTGTGCAAAATTCAGCAGCTCCATGAAAAATCATGTTTTTTGAAAAAATGCAATCATAAAATTACAAACATTGCTTTCGTGCACATGAAACGATTCTGTGATCAACAAGGATCTTAAAAACATGCGTGAGGTTTTATGGGTGTACTATTAATACCTTTAAAGGTAATTTAAGAAATTTGATCTAAGGTAATGAAGGTACCCTATGTACTTTAGAAATTTCTTGGCAGTCATTCTTTTAACCAGTCAAAAATAACTACTAGTCACAATAGATTTAACACAGTTACTGTAAAACATTTAACATTTAGCACTGTTAAAACACTGTTAAAACGCTGTTAAAACGCTGTTAAAACGCTGTTAAAACGCTGTTAAAACGCTGTTAAAACGCTGTTAAAACACTGTTAACAGTGTCAGATTGCTGTTGGGAACTAAAACGATATCAAAATCTTAATCTCTTCTTAAATTGTGAAGTATTTAACAGTGTCCAAAAGATCAATTTAAAAAGAGACCAAGATTTTGAAATCGGTTTAGTTCCCAACAGCAATCCAACACTAAAGTCATAAAAGTTATCAACAAAATGAGACAACAACATCGGCAGGTACATCAGTACGGCAAAACATGTCAAACAAAAATGTTAATACCTAGAGAGTGAGCCACAATGGAGACTTTGCCACCGTTGGCTTCAAAATAAGGATGCCTAACACAAAACATGCCGTACAATCGATTCAGCTCTGTTTGCAGACCGTGAGTGATCTAGAGAAAATCAAAAGAAATCATAACACACAGCAACACAACTGTAGGACTGTGCACACAAAGGGGGGGATGATTTTGGACCTGTGAGCTCGTTGTCGGTAACAATTTTAAGCTAATCACATTTTTTGTCACAAGAATTCTCACATTTTGCACCTTTTTATTTGAGCCAACAAATACAGTCGCAAAAATCTGACAACTACACCTTTTCATAAAAGTCAGTCAGAATTAAAAACATATTTAAAAAGTCATTGAAAATTAGTGACACTAAAAAAAACATTCAGAATTATTGACACATTTAAGCCAATCAGAATTAATGATACATTTAAGCCAATCAGAATTAGTGATACATTTAAGCCAATCAGAATTAGACACAGAAGTCAATCAGGATTCGTGGCATGTCTAAACGAACACTAATGATGTTAAGCATGACTACCATAAAACCTTCATTGTGTTTATGGACTGACGGAAGCAAACATCATGTCAACAATGCCAGTCAGCTATTGAATAACGCACTTTGTAAAGGAAGCTGGCGTGTACTTGAAAATAATCATGAAACGACAACTAGAGGCATCCACAGGGCTACTGAATTGTCCAGTCCGACACTGGACAAGTGGTCAAACTCAACACATGAAAATACAAACAATGGAATTAATGATATGCACAACTTTTAAAATTCAAAAATAATATTTGTTTCCATAAAAATTCTTCAGCTTAGGACATGATATGGATAAAAGATGAAATTCTGTTAGACACATTTCCCAGCAAAATGGGTTTAGTGTTACCTAGTTGTCATAGTTTGTATTATAAAGCTGTCGCAAAATAATATTAGGAAAATTTTCGTAGCAACAAAGTAAGGTTTTGAAAAATTGAAATGTGCAAATTTTGGCACACATTTTAGTCCAACATTGAAGAATTTTCATCATTTAGTAAAACGGATCCTTTTGGACAAATCATGAGAGATTCATAGCACGTCAGCACACTCATGTCTAAAATTCTATAGAAAGCTGAACAGACGAAGGAGTAGTATTAATTTGCACCTCTTTACCTAGAGAGTGTCCAATAACTGACACCTTACCCCCACCTGCCTCAAACATGGGGTGTCTGAGAACAAAGCGGGAGTAAAGTTTGTTCAGCTGTGACTGTAATCCATGTGTTATCTAAAACAGCAGCAAGGAAGAGAGCAATGATCACTGTAGATCAGTTTAAAATTGAGGACTTTCACCGACAATCACCCATTTTTAAGTAATATTTGACAAGAGAAAGGTTAACACAGAAAGTAAATTGTGAATCGGGTAATTCGATGAAAATGAGCTGGGTAATTTTGCTTTCACAGAATGAAGTTTCATCAGTTTTTTAATAGGAGCACCATTTGTTAACTTTTCTGAAAACTACAGTGGTTTTGCTAAGTTTTACCTACAAATGGTGCGATATTTAATGAACACATTTTCTTAAGATCTAGGGAGTGCTTTACAAACACATCCCTCAATAGTGACAGTGAAACGTTATTATTTGCAATATGGCACAGGATATTTCAGGAAGATTATTAATGAATTTTTTGAAAGTAGGAAAATATTTGCAATGAATACTTTTTACATTTGACAGAGACAAGATCGGAAAATTGAAGTTTAGAAATTAAAGAAGTGAGTCTTTGCATCATATTAAAATCAAAAGCACTTGAGAATGTTTATCCTTTAAAATATGTGATTTTTTAAAATCATATGAACAATAACATCATTTCATCAAAATTTCAGAGTGACACTTCTAACTACCTGTTGGGTGTCGAAGTCTCTTCAAAAATATCTGATTTGAAGAAACTGTAGAATGTGTCCCCAAGCATTGCGTAAAAAAATATGACAAATCGCACTCAAGATCATAAATCATTGTCTACGATGTAGAATACTGTTGTGTCACCACAACGTGAGCTAACCTCAGATCTGTAGAGAGGGCTGGTGTAGTACAATATGTCCATAGCACTACTGTTGAGCAAGTGTCTCAGTCCCTTCACCTTCTGTGGTGTGATCGAGTCAACAATATCTATAAAAGAATGGTGATGCTCTGTCACGTACACAATAGTTCAATATCTATCCAATAAAAGTTGAGTAGTTCCGTCGGAAAATGGCAAAACAACAAAAGCCAAATTTGTTGAAAACTGTCCAAGACGTCTTATTACAGAGGTCAATAAAATTAGTGCAAACAATTAACATCTATGGCCTCCATCAGCATATGTTTAATTTCGTGATTATTCAAAACATCCTATCTTTGATGTCTACACCACCATGATAAAGATGAGGGTAGCAGAAATTTTAGCCTTTCACTGTTTTGTGATAATTAACCTGGACGTATAAGATTAATTAAAAGTGAAAGTCAAAATAATCGGTATATATCAACCATGATCATCCCCAGTCTCACAATAACTTTGTAAGGGCCAACATCATTAAGTCCTCATCATCGGCAGTATCACTGTCATTATCTTTTGTGATTGTAACAATGAGTAATGATTAACCTCCATCTAATTTCAGCGATGACCTCCACTCCACAGGTAAGAATTCTGCTCTCTCTTCACTGGCATCATCTGAGAAGAGCTTCGACTTGATGCGGGTCACAGTGTTTCGAAGGCTGCAAATAGACGTAGACGGTGGCATCTGTCATCGTAGATGATTGACACTGTTTAAATGGACAATTATGGCACATCCCATTATCAAACAATGGAACGTAAAACTCAGGTTGTTATCTAGGGGTCTAGCAGACATGCTGGCAAAATGCAGGGAAAAGGGTCTTAGAGTATTTTGTGGAATAATGTAATGCTACACAATACTAAAGAACTCCTATCAGCTTTAACATACTCTGAACAACAGCGGACGATGCGTCCCGTGTCCATCTTCTGTCCAATCCCATGTACCACAAAAACCAGGTGCGAGATGTCAGATGGCTTGTCATCCATTCTCGACTCGTACGCATAACCTCGCTCTAGTCGGGTGCCAGCTGTAACCAGAAAAAACAGTCCTTTTAGTTCCGCTAAATTGAAATGACTATGTTGCTAAAATCGGTCAAAAAGTTGAAAACGAAAAAAGCGATGAAGACGTGCATTAAGAATAAATGACGTTTCAGTATATTCCATGTATCATCAGAAGGATTATAGTTCCAAGACAGTCAATAGACAATACAGTCAGTAACGGACAATCAACAAATAATACAATCTTTAACGGGCAGTCCATTGAATAAACAATCAGTAACGAACAGTCCACAAATACAATTAGTAATGGACAGTCAACAGATACTACATCCTCCACATCAATGTGCAAGTGGCCTAACAGAACAATCTCCAAAATTCAAGACGTAATACGGTGGACTCATAGGAATTTTATTTTTACAATGTTCTATCAAAAACAAGTAGACAAAAGCAAATGCCTTTTGATTTATATATCCTACACTGTAGCTACCGTTACACAATACTTTGGAAATTATGGGCATTCACAACGTAATTCCATGAAAAAGAAAACAATAATTTATGGCAAATTTGGCTTAACATTTTTGTCTGAACTTGGTAAGATTTTACCTGTCTACTAAGGTGATCTGCCTCATTACTTCAGTTTACATGACCTATTTACACTACACCTACTTACATTTCTGCATACCAAACGTCTGCCGCACGCTGCGGTACACACGTGACGATGTAGACTCACTGAACACATAAACTTCCATTGGACTGTTCCAGTCAACGTGAAACTCCTTGAACTTCATATTATGCACAACTGAAATATAGAAAAATATTTTTGTAAAGTCCCATGCCATGCCAATTAGATAAAGTTTAACACCTCACACCTCAAACTGAAATAAATCCGGTTAGTGGTAGTGAATCTTGCCTTAGAAACAATCAACAAACTCCAATCTATCCATAGCGGTATTTTGTGTGATAACGAATGGCAGCTCAACAACTAAAATACAAGCCGCTTCCATGCACAAAGTAAAACAATGGTTTTCATAGATGGCGCTGCATCACTAGAATTGATACTTCAACAGCTTACATTCCCATAGTTAAAGAATAACATTTTCTAGTAGCTACTACTATTCACTACTTGCACAAATTCGCCATTATGCTTGAAAACGAGGTGTTGTGTCCAATCTATAAATGGTTCTGCATGTTTGGAATGCGTGCTTTCACGTTTGTGTAGTTAAAATTGATGCTAAAACGAGGTTTTGTGTCCTAAACAACAATGCACAACAATCATTTTTTGCAGCGCCACCAGAGTGCAAGTAATGAATTGCTATGACTCTTATAACAACAGAACTAAAAATAAAAGCGTTGCCAACGGACTTGCATGCTGTTGGGGGTTCAAAATCAAGGCTTTATCGACTGAGGCATATTGAATGCTGTGTTTAGAGTCACATGCACGCCAACTGAGCATGACACACGCACATTGAAGAGCCAGTAAATCTGTTTACTGAGAAGTTAACTAGCGATGCTAGCTTTGGTCTGAAAGAAGTTGAATATTTGCACTGAGAGACAATCCTCAACGTGTTTACGTTGGTGTGAATGGTACTTTTTGAAAGCTACTTTCACACTTACAAGCGGATAACTTTCCACAAAAGGATTCGTCTAACCAAGACATTTCTGACAATCTGCTATGATATCGCCCTCTCAATAAAGTGGAAATATGATATAATTGGTCTACCAACTGATCAAAAATGGTGGTTATTTAATGAATTGACTTAGGTTGAGGAGAAATGTACTCCTTGTTTCACTTGCACTGACGAGAACAAATAACAAGTTTACTGTCTGGTAACCATTAGAACGTTCATTAATATTGAACGAACAGCTGGACTAGAATAATTGAACTCAGCACAAACATATACATATCACACTATGGTAAACTCTCACAAATTTGAAAACAATATTATAGAAAAACAAATTTCTATTTTATAATTTCCATTCTTTATAAAAAATTAGCAACACTAACAAATGATTTGTCGCTTTAAAGTTCTCCAACATATCTTCCATAAAATAATGATTTGGAAATTGTGAGCATGATCACAAGAATTTCAATTAAGCCTTTGCAAAATCTAAACGGATCAATTTCGGTAAATGTTTGCGTCATAAATAAGTGACATTTTCCCGCGAGTTTCTTCAACTATATACACTTTCACTGAGGGAATCCAGCATACTCCAATGTCCAAACACTAACGAGAATACTATACATCTAGCCTCTACAGCAATGTAGTGCAGTAGAAATTGTATTGACTCATCCAACACTAATTGCAACATGAAGATTGTAATTATTTATTGGATTGCGATTAAGTCTCGTAAGTAATTACACTGTAGGTAGACCATTCTAAAATTGTGACAACTCTTAAATGTCTGCCTGACAGGTGTGCTGTTACTTTTCTTCTTTGCTTGCACCATGAGCAAGAGGCAAATGAATTTGACTAATTGACTGAAGTCAGTCAAGAGCTAGGATTCAAACATTTGTGTGGAAGCGAAATTAACACAATTAAGACCACTGTTGACTGCACTCGTCAATATGAAATATGCAAAATAATGAAGAAAACAACATGAAACGTTGACCTTTGCTCGTAAGATATTTTTAACGGCTAACTTAAATGACAAACTCATGGTTTCCATGAGTGGTGAAAACTCGGGAAGTTTTTCAGGGGCGAAAACGCCAAAATTTAAACTGGATTGTGGCAATTTTTGCTCGCCGGGCTATTATCAGTAGTTTGTTTCCTCAGCACCTGAATCACCACTATAATTGGTTAATTCGACGATAAGCAAAAGCCTCTGCCTTAAGTGCATGCCCGTCCTATGAAAAAAGCGGTCCAACTACATGAGTGCTTGGCAAAATGACAGCACTTGTGAAATAACTGAAACCGCCAGGAAAACGCCACTTGTATTTACTGGCATTTTCAACATCAGAAAATGATATCCCTTCAACCAGCTAATACAGTTTACCAGTTATTGTCATGAAATTTTAAAAAATGAACACTCCCCATGAAACTAATGCATAATGACAAGATCAGATGTCATGATTTATTGAAATATTTCTGGATGCTGGCATTTTATTCTCACCTGCCTGTCATCATCTACCTTCACTTTATCACATGAAAACTGACCTAATTCATATTTAATATGTTTGCATTATCAGAACTTGGCATTTGGATAAATATCAGTCCTTTCCAGTCTTACTCTCAGACAAAACAAAAACGATGAATATAGACTACACGCAACACCATGTGACTAATCTAATAACGAGCACCCAGCACTGGCACAGTAACTTGACCCATGTTAAGTTTACATCTTCTTGCTCTGGGATGAGTTCCCAAAATGCAAAATCTTGCCAGTAAAGCTAGTGTGGTCAAGTGCTTTGTTTGTTGCAATGCCTGGAAATATCTCGCTAAGTCTCGCGTGGTCTTGGCATTTATTCTTTGTTCTTGATTCTACTGAACAATGCCCTGCTCTACTTAAAAGGATATTAAACCCTGTTTTGGTCTATGAACAGATACTGGAAACACCTTTGCCATCCAGTTCTCTTAATAAACCGAATAAAGCTTTGCAAACCTCGACAACCCTCAAAAGTTTGGAGCATATTTTGTAAACTCCTAAAAGTGTGCTAAACAATTGCAAGCGTGACCTAAGCTCTGGACGAATTACACATTAAACTGTAGAGAAGACAACCTATCAAGAACCATAATGTTGAATTTGTGACTAAGAGTCTATAAACTTTTACTCGAATTCTTCTTTCATCACTCATGTGGTACGCCAGTGATGCAATAACAGGTGGCAGAATAAGGATTGGTTGAAATCACCAAAACAGGGTTTAGTATCCTTTTAATATCATCAGCTTAGTATAATGAAGGTTACCAATATGTTGCCAAGTTGGAACCCGCTTAATGGAATATATCCTGCTCATTATAGCAGTTCACGTTGAACCAGAGCGCGTGGCACTTAGCAGGCTCCACTGTACTGCGAGAGCCCCTTTCACAGCACCATCTGTGGAGGACGATGAACACCAAGAATCGGCAGGAAATACCAAACTAGGCTTTTTGACGCTTTGCAGCTACAGGCCACAAAGGCATTTATCAACAGATGGAGTAGTATACTACGGTCACATTTCAACGATTTCGAACAAACATTATTGCCAACAAATTTTAAAGGCTTCTAACAAGGTTGTAAATTCCTACAATTTCTCCGAATCGCAAAATTGTTGATGGTAGTTATGGTATAGATCTTTAAAAATGATGAAATAGCATTTAATTGGTGCCATTTATCATTTATGAAAAAATGAAAAATTTAATTTCACCAGAGCCATGTTGTGCTCTAAAATGGTGACATTTTATTGTATGCATTTCTCAGCATCCATTCAATCCGAATGTAGAAAAGTAATTTTCACAACCAACCAGAATGTCCCAATGTTAACACTCTGTTCACATATTACCACTAAACCTAGCAACAATTTGTTCCACGAGTAACTTGTTCCAGGACAACTCGTAGTGTGGATGGCACAAATGAGAAGCAATGTTACATCCTCCTTTCCAAGTGCTACCCCTCGTATCACCTGGAAGTTCTTAGTACTTGAGGATGCATGACACGGTATCTACTTCCTTCCATTGCTTGCAGCAGTTCCATTGTGCAACCTTTATTTTTTTCTCAAGAACATCTTTATGAACAACACTGTATCCCAGCAATTAAAAAAATTATTTTGATAATTCATTATTATTATTATTATTATTATTGCTATTATGGTTATAATGGTTGTAATTGTTAAAATGATTATTAAATATGAACACAACCCCAGAAATCACTTTTGCATTATATCCAGATTCTCATTCACTCCCTGGCATATATTCGATAGTATGACCGAGCTCACAGGGGTAGGAGACTACTTTGTGCAATGTTTGGTTGTCTGTCTCGCAGTAAAGCTAGGATTCGAACCTGGGTCTCTCAAATGGGAGTTCGGAGCTCAAACCACTGAGCCACACTGAGTCTGACAAAGAGTACTGAATTGCCAGAACTCTTGTATGAGTAAATTGAATGTTTTCCAACCAATTGGTAACTTCAAAATAAGTTATTTCAGACCAACTTAACAATTAACCTTATGTTAAAACACAGAATTTGTATTTGCGATTAACCTAATCCCATATCACAATTACTAACATACCAGGGTATCCCAATTTCACAAAGGCTACTTTTCTTCAAAATTCAGTTTTGCAACAACCTACTTCATTTTTACAGCTGTTTGAACACTGTAACACCGACTAATGGGCAAGCTTATTACAACAAGAAATTCAGCTCACATCCATTGGGAACCTAATTAATATTAGGTAAACATGTTCATCTCTCCCATCAGAATAGAACCAAGTATACACAATAGACTAAATCAATAACATAAATTCACACACCCAATTTATTTTGTTAGCTTCTGACTTCACCATTATGTACAACTATTGACAATAGCAGAAATTACATGTGAACTGCATACCATACAAGATCTGTGTATAAAGAAAGAAACCAAAAAGTGGGAACTAAACTGACAAAACCTGCATCTAAAAATCCATGTGAGGGTTTAAGGGATTAACCCAATCGGATCCTATGCATTTCAGCAAGGATTGCTTGTAGGCTCATCTAAAATCCACATTGAGAGCAATGACTATTCTAGCTCAATTTTTATTACAGCACACACACAAAACACCTTCAAGTAAATGTACCTAAGCACCAGATTTTTATTTGAAACTGGCAGAGAACCCGAGGGGTATAGGGGATATGTAAGCCCCTGGGCAGTCACTTTTACATAACTGTAATGAAGAAATCTCGACCACTCCAAGCTTGCCTCCTCGGACCTTCCCTCACGAACAAAATCACCCCACTACGACATGCAGGCGAGTTAAGAAAGTGCTTATCCGATTACCTTTGGTAGCCAATGAAAATTAGTCTAAATGCATCACTTAACAACGACACATCTTTCCCTGGCATAACTTAACAATATTTACTACATTTACAGAGTTTAACACGTATGTAGTTTACGTGTAAGTGAGCATTTTACCTCACTGTGTGTGGTTATAACAATGATGTGAGGTAAATTTCACTTGAGGCAGATATTTCACCTCTTGCAAAGCTTTCTCACGTGACCTGGAATGTGTTACGACTGGTTAATAACACCGAATACGTAATTTTTTGATATTACATTGGCGAATCACAAAGTAGTGCAAAGTAGAAATCTATACGCCTTATATTTTATCGTCTGCAAAACACTAAAACAACCAAATGCGCCAACCACACAATGCTGGAATTCCGTGAAGGTGACAAGGTTATGATTGACAAATCAGTTGTTGCAACTGTAAGTATTCCCAGTTGAAAAGACATGCAAACAACTTCTTAAACGGACCCATATCCACGTTCATTCAAACGGAGACGAGCCTTAACTCAAGAAACGCGGCAAGACAGTCTAGCTTTGATGTCTCAAGGTCAATTTAGTACTCACGAGCAGGGAAGCCTTGCTGACTGTTATTTGTAAACATTTGTTAAGTTTTAATATTACAACTTCAAAGACTATTTATTAGATTCTAACTTGAATTTTTGTTACGAAAGTTGAACGCAAATTTACAACTGTTCAGTTCAAAATACAACTAATAAAAAGTAACTGAGTTTACTTTGCATTACACAAGCGTGTTTTTACAAAAGTGGCGTCATGTGGTTGAAAGTTTTAGATATGTTGAGTTTTTCGTCAAAAAAGATTGTTTTATGGTTCATGATGTGAGAAAACAAATTTCGTCAAAATCCCTCAGCAAGCCTCGGAATTTTGACAAAAGTTCCAAGAGGTATTGCCCATGTCATAAACCTGAGATTCGTATAGGATTCCCTATTTTTAGGCCTTTTCATACTGACTTAACTCCGGTCTAAGTGGAGTGTCGACGTTAACTGCGAAGTTAATTAAACCGTTCATACTGGTTTTGGAAGTTAACGAACATCGAAGTGAATGGCAGGTGACACTATTGTCATAGAAGTAATCGTAAAGTAGCGCTGCACACTAAGATTTATTTAATGTGACAATTTGGGAACATTTACATGTGATAACTGACATAAAGCTTATTTTCAATTCGACTGGTGATTATTCGAGCAAAATATAAGCAAATAGAACCAATGACACTACCCATTAATTGTTGACGATAACAGTGGCACCTGGCGATAACTTCGATGGAACCGAAGTTGACCATTCATACTGCACCACAGCATGGGCGCTCTGCTGTTAAATCCACCTGTTTAGTGCGAAGTCAACTGGCATTGTCAACTTCGATCCAGGACCGAAGTTAAGCGTCCATACTGACCGCAACTCCCCAAAACATCGACGTGTCGACGTTAGGCCCTTATGTCTGCACTAAGCCTAATATACAAAGATTTTAGACAGGAGACCGACAGTTGTTGTCGAAAACAAATTTTGTATACTAGGGCAAATTCCGTAGTCGTAAGATGCCTCTATAGCTAATGCACTAAGATGCATTGCTTGTAATGATAACTGGAGTACACATGCACAATCTTGCATGTTTAGCAATAAACTTCCTCTGCAGAACACAGCCTATGTTATCCAGGCAATGCTGAACTAAACTGACCCCTATACAAACATGAATGATTAATGAGAGCTAAAGCAGCATGATGCCACCACTAGCTCTGTAGGTGGTGCATACTTAGTCTAGATTAACAGCATGTCCTAGGCAGTGCTATTCTACATCCTCTTTCATAAAAGAGGGAATGTCTGGGGTGACAGCTAAGATGATATCTTGGAAGTCTGGCAAACAATTTACAAAGGTTATGTAGCGGACCAGCTGTGTATTAAGCAAAATATCTGCAAAACTACAAATTTACTCTGATTTTCTGAAAATAATAAGACACCAAACTTAGATTTGTAACTTAGGGCTACACTGAACCTCAGAATAGTGATTTATAGCCATTTCCCAATCCTGACATGTAAAAAATCAGCTGAAAAATGTAGAAAGAAAATTATTGCAGTGTGCAAGGAAGATGGATGCAAGGACACAAAGACAATGATGCCTACATTCCCCTTCCCAATTGGTGAAAGCCCGCCCTCATCACTTAGCTTCACTTACAGCAAAGTTAGTTTTTTAAAGCCATACCTCCGTAGTACGGTTATAGCTCTCAACCACTTAGGACAGAGTATCGTAAAAGGTAAAAATTTATTAATTGTTTACTTTTTCATAAAAGATAAACAACACCAAATACATGCCATGTCATTTTATAAAGGTCTATACCCTAGTTACCATCTGACAATGTTTCTGAACAACAGTGTGCATTCACAACAGTGTTCAAAGTCTTTGAAAAATGAAAAAATACAAATTTTGCCAATCGTTTTTCTCTGGTAAGATTTTACTGTAGTTTCTTGAACAAAGCAACTTGGCAAAAACATCCCTCTCATGATTAAGAACAGATCTCCCAAAGGCAAGTGGTGTGGTTTTGAGTAATGTTTACCCCCTGGTCGACTGGAGTGCAGTCCCAAAGTACAGCTAATTGTACCCCTATGGTCGCACAGGGTCATGGACGACGCAGCACTGAAAAAAGCCCCCTCAGCCCCCCATGGTTCACCGCCTATAAACCATGTGCGGCCTAACACTCGAAAAAGTGGAGGGCTATAGCAACCCAGCCCCCTATGGTGCGCCGCCCATGAGGGTACAGCCAAACTGTCATTGCATGACTGGTAAAGCTGTGAAAAAATCCCAAAGCCCTTGGGCTCATATCAGTACAAATACATCACGCATCGCTTCTCATTAAAAAAGACCAGAACCATTGTGCTTTTTGGGTCAACAAGAAAATTTCTTTTGATGGCATTGAATAAACAAGACACAAGACTGCCAGGTGCATTCCAGTCACAAAAAGCGGCTTTGTGTGTCACAAGCTTCCACGACTAACCAACCATGCAGAATTTCTTTTGAAAGTTTAAAGACTTCTATCTATTCCTGAACTGAAATATACAACCAGCTTGAGTAACACACTTTAACACTGATGACTATCTCGTGTCATTGAGGTGCAACATTTTTTATCTAAAAGCATTCTTAACCTAGTGTCAAATGAAAAATGCAACCCCCTTGAGATTATGTAGGACCTTGTCGCCGAATCTGTGCAGTTTGCAATTGAATCTACAAAAGAATATACCGGTAATTTAAACTAAACAGAAAGAAAGACTAGAATTTGATTTTTTCTTAATACCAGTCCCTAATCATTTAGCACAAAAAGATAAATTTGATAGCAACACAAGGGTACTTATTAATAACATTAACTAAATTATGTTTAATATGAACACTAAAGATGAAATATTAAAAAAATGTAGCTACAGCCCATGGGGCTGTTATTCTTTCGATTTTGCTTGATGCAATTCTTGAATACCTTCATATCAAGAGCAACGGGGAGCGTTGAAATGTGCCCACAACAGCACCACAAACGGTGTGCTTCTAGGGGTGTTTATTTGTATCATAAAATCTGGCCATGGGAAGGTGTCGTGATTTCTTAATACTATATCCAAATTTCATGAAAATCTGTCAAAGAACTCTTAAGATACAAAGGCAAACGTAAAAAACAAACTGCCATTAGGAACAACAGTTGAATCCATCCATCTACTGTCAAGTTAATAGGAATATGAAAATTTCAAAAACATCGTGCAACACGTTTAAGAGATCGATACAACTGTAGGTGCGAAAAATGTAGCAAGGGGCACCACAGTAGTTGGACCCATTTGAAAATCCATTAAGTCGTGCTCTTGTCAGTAGAAACACATCTGCCAATTTTCATAATAATCATCAGCGTGGTTTGGCAGAAACAAAAGCAGACGTCAAAAACAGACTAAAAATAATTAAAATGGCCACTGGTTGGTGCAGAATACGTGAAATCCATCAAAAAAAAGGAAAGGTGCTGACGTCTTCATAATAGAAAATTGTTTGCTCAATTTCATAAACAGCATCAAGTTATAGAGGGAAACATAAAACATAAAATTGCCACTAGGGAGCACAGCTGTAGTTGGATTGGTCTGAAACTCATCCGTCATCTGTTGCCTTCTCCATAGGAACACATCTGCTAAATTTCAAAAAAATCTTGAAAAGGATAAAGGAGACACTGATGTGGATGCAAAAAATAAAATTGCCACTAGGGAATGGCAGAGTACTTGAACACATCCAAAGATGAACATCAGTTTCGGTCTTCTCATCACAGCTCCAAATTTCAATAATGATCCTTCATGCGGTTTGATGGGTGGAGAATGTGACGTGAAAAGCATACTCAAAAATTTTCAAAATGGCCACCGAGTGAGAAGGCGACGCGAACCTTCAACTCTTTAATAAAACTTCTCTATTGGACAAACGAAAAAATCCACCAGGGGGCACAACAGTACTTGGATGCACCCAAATGTAGCCGTTGTCTTTTGTCAACTTCATTATGCTTGCAAAATTTAATAAAGATCCTACAGAAGGTTTGGGAGATACAATGCAAAAAATGCCACTAGGAAGCACTACAGTAGTCCAAATCATCCACAAATCATCATCAGCTGTCCTGTTCACAGTATAAACACGAGCACTAATTTTCAAATAACTGTGGAACACAGTTTGAAACGTACGGACTTCTAATCCACGGTCTACGAGTAAGTTGATTTTACTTACAAACACCTCCTCAGAGTGGTTTAGTTAATAAAGGGTACTTACAAACACATCCTTAGAGTGGTTTAGTTAATAAAGGGACAGGCACAAAAAACAGACTAGAAAATAACAAAAATGGCCACTAGATGACGCAAAATGCGTCAAATCCATTCAAAAACGAGAGACTAGTGTCATCTCACCAATGAAAGTTCTAAAATTAATCAAAATTAATATTGGCAGACAGAAACATTATACATAATCAATTAGAAGCAGAAGGAAGATGTTATATAACAATGCAAGTTCATTACAGAAAATGTATTGATTGTTTATGACCTACATTGAACTTGATTTATAAACAAGAGTGAGGATTACTCAGGTGCCCACTGACCCAATATGTCAATACTTGAAGACCAAACTGTCCTCTGTCAAACCCCAACACTGAAATGATTACTTGGCAATAAATACCTTGGTCACAAACAATCATTTCACAAAGCCCTAGGCTGACAGCAGTGCTATATTACTTCCTGTTATTTGGCTTATTCTCCATTCCAGAAACTGAGTAATGAATACTGAGAAGTATCCCCTTGAGGAGCCTGACTATAAATTTGAATTGTCATCCTAGTTTCAGAATCTAAACTGAAAACTGGTAAAACTATGAACAAAGTATCAAATCACTCGTGCACTGAGCCCTTGATCAGTTTTAGAAATGGACGCCATCATTGTAAGGTGTATATCACAAACATACAACATCACAATAATTATGTATCACAGTCGATTTACTGAGGTCAACAAAATCCAGAAAAATTTTTAAAATAACACATTTTTTATAACAAATAATATCATCATTATTACTGTGATTTGAGAGCTCATGAAGCACACAGGCAACGTACTGAAGAACAGGAGAGCCTAGCAAGCCCGCCATTAACTAACGAAATAATTTCTCGCATTCACATCTGACCTGCAATGCTAAGCCCACATGATCCAGGCCTCATATATTGGATCAAAAGAAACTGTACATGACACTCTCTTGGTGTATAATGCTGCACTAGTCTTGAGAAATGGCAACTCACATTTGAAATTCATGGAAATGTAAGATGGTATTGTACTAATGAATCCCTTCTATTGGTATTCATGTTGATCTACTCTACAAGGCCAGACTGGTTAGGATTTGTCTGCAATCCATAGCTGTTTTTACATGGGGAAACAGTTGTCACAGTGCGAGTTGTCATGGTGCGACTTGCTGTTCTATAGTCACCTTTAAATGGCATAAAATTGCAAACTGGATCAGCACGAGTCATTTACAAAAATATTGCTTGTGCATGCTCGCATTAACAATAGTGAACGTCCAAACTTTGTGGAATTCCAGCAGAACACCCGTATGTATGCCATTGCGCAAGTGCATTGAAATATGATCAATTTCCACCCTGTCCCAGTTGTGTTTAGACAATGTAATTGGCACTGGAGCAACTGATCAAGAGTAACTCGCTCTACCAATCAAACGGCTATCAAAAATGGCCACCGCGATGTCAGGTAAGTCCGTGTCAGTTGTGTTTACACACACACTCGCACCCGATCAGCTGTTCTATGTTAGTTGCTCTGTGACAGCCGTCTCTCGTGTAAATGCGACTCATGTCCTGTGACGACTGTATTGAAGACATTGTAATCTTTGAAATTCATGTGTCCCAACTGTATACTACCTTGGTCAGACAGCTCTCTGTCTCTGATACAGAAATACTGACACACTGAGACACCCAGGGATGTACAGTGTGCCAATTTAGTGAATGTGTCAAATGTCTGAACAAAATGTTCAACATTATTAGTTGTGACAAAACCACTATCATAAAATCTTGCCAACTCACGAACAATATGAGGGACAAGTATAATTTTGTAAAATTTCTACTGTTTTACAAAAGGTATCTAGCTCACTCAACACATTGATACACTGACATTTTTAAGTTCTGTGCCATAAATACCAACTTAAAATATTTCCAGACATTGTGCGTCATCGACAAGATTGGACGCCTATGAGATATCATGGGAAAAGGGTAACTTATCAAATGCTTATTTTTCTGAAATTAGTGAGATTTTATTTAGCATAATACTGCTGATTATTTGCGATGTTCATGGTAAGAGTAAAACACTAGCTTTGGCTCACGATTAGTTTTGCATGAAATATTTGAAGAAATAACCAGGCATTTCCTTAATAATGGATTTTTGTTATCCATTTCATACTAATCTTGCTTTCGTATCAGTCACGTGACGTGCACAGACTATGTGTATAACAATGAACTGTGACCTACTTTTATGTAGGTCAAAATGACAGCAACAGTTGATCCCAACTCTTGGATGTGAACGATACTTAATGATAATTAAGTTAGTTACACACTGCAAATTCAGTTGACATTGTGAGTGAATGTTGAAATAGCTAACATGGTTAAGGCATGTATAGGTTATGTTGACCGAAAACAAGTTTTCACTGAATAATTAACCAAAGACTGAGATTTTCACTTGTCCCAGTTTAATCGTCTTTTTCTCGGCTTCTGCAAATCGACTTGATTTGAACTTAGGAACAAAAGTCCTCGAAAACGGCTCGGTGGACTTTGCTGAAACTTTCCAAACTTAATATTTTTAGTATTCGTCAATCTCAAAAACGCTGTTAGGATTTTCAATATAAAGACCAAGTTTTTGCATAATGTAACAAAGACGAATACAACTTCTATATTTTACAAAAATACCTTACGATATGTGTGTTGATTTTTCATAGAAACCAAATGAAAAGAATAATCGAAAATTCCTAACAGTGTTTTTGAGGTAAATGGTGAAGTTTTCATTTAGAAAAGGTTTCATTAAAATCGAGGGATTATTTTGCTATGAATGTACCTTTCTTAAAAATGACATTTTGACATAAAAAGGTGTTAACGTAATAATAATAATAATGATAATACAAAACATGTTTTTATATTCCCTGGTCTTTTTTCTTTCAGAAAATATAACTTTTACTAGTTCACAAAGCTTATTTTTTGATAAAAGAATTAGAATGGAGGCCACTGAATAAGGTTTGAGATAACCTTAACTCCGGTCTGAGCGGAGCGTCAATGTAAACTGTAAAGTTAATTGAACGATTCATACCGACTACGGTACTTAACGGACATCAAACTAAACTGTAGGTGACGCTGTTGTTATCGAAGTAATCGCTAAGTGGTGCTGAAGCAGCGGGTGCATGGTAAGATTTTTTAATGTGGCAATTTGGGAAAATTTCCATGTGCTAATTGACATAAAATTTATTTTTAATTCGAATGGTCATTATTCGAGCAAACTCCACAAAACATTGACGTGTCGACATTAGTATGAAAGGGCCTTATGGCAATTTGCATCCAGACTCTCTGAAGATATTCTAATTTACATATCATTACAGATGAAACAACAATTTGCACATCAAATGTTGCAAATGAAACGGAGAGAATGTTACACCAAAAATGACTTGTATAAATATAATCAACTTCAAATAGCCCACACAATTCATTTTAGATTTATCTGCAACAAGCTTGAAGATAAAAACCTCTGTGCTTGGAGAATGTCGCAATAAAACTCTCGACACATGCACCAACTCGGTTTAACCACTTGAGACTTCACTGAAGCCATGGGAGCTGAGAAGACTGTCAATCAAATTAGCCAATTAACAACATTTCCCAGTGCCTATTGGATTGAGAAAACTTAGAAAATGAGGTGCAATCACTAAAAATGCTCTTTTGTTAATTGTCAGTGGATTGCTGTGAAACCTATTAGGTAAAAATGTATTGTTTTATGATATTTTAAAATCATAACATCATACATAAAGGCAGGTACTCACCAAGTATAGTGTTGAGAATATTTCAAGTTAAAAATGCATATTAACGGTCAATGAATTAAAATGTTTTGGTTGATCATGTCCTGCCTCACTACATACCTCATCTGACATTTCAAACTTCGATTTCAAGTCTGAATATTAGTCAATTAAACCTTGACGTCAGACAATCTAGCAAGATGCCATTTCATCAATTGCTATTCAACAAGTAAGCGAAGAACAGAAATTTCGTCAATTTTTTTAAATCAAAAAATTGGATTTGGCAAGGGATCAGTGGCAAAAGTGTTCATAATGTTGAAAAATTGTAAAACTAGGTCAAGAAGGTTCAAGTGCCAATAGGTGTCTGTGGAAGGGAATGAGCGAGTCACCAGAGGTGAGTATTAGCAGTGAATGAGTTCAGTGAGGCTAAATGCAGGTAGAATTTCTGAGTTGAGAGTCGGCTAAACATCTAGGCCTCTCACACAACCAGCACAGTCTCATTATCTCACATTCAAAACATGCGCGCCTAATAAAATTATAGCTGGGCGTTGCATCTTTTGCCTAATGGATGACTGAGTAGTTGGGGAATATTTGTTTTTAAATTGCTTGTTTCATACACGCAACTTTGTACGGACAATGGGACTGTGCGAACAGTGGTCTGAAAACAGCATATTGGAAACTCATACATACAAAGTCATATAACATACACGAAACATTGGAGTGTAGACAGGACTAAACACGTGCGTGATTATTTTGATTGAAGTTACATTTATGGTAAAAACTCACCATTTAGGATGCTGCAATTGACATGGTGGAGAGATAAAATTTTAGTTTGTAGTTGTTTCATTAATGATAAGTAGCATTAAAGTAATGTTTTCCCGCTTTCACGTTTTACATGGTAGCTGCCATCAGATGAATGTTTCGAAACATTACCTGCGTGCGCATTCACCACAATCCTAGTAGGCTTTGACACATGAAGGACGGGAAATGCTGGATATTATTTTTGAACAGATTTTAGGATAAGATGCAAAATGTATTCGAATTACAATCAACATATCACATACAGCCACGATGGCGTTCAAGACGAGTTTAAACAGTTTGTTTCAATTTTACGAGCATCCTATTATACATCCCTAATACTGTGGCTGGCAAACAAGTCCATCAAAGTAAATCCTCTAGAGACAGTTGCTTTCAATCTAAGTCCGATCTAACTAATTTCAGGTTGTTTTCAGAGGCTGGTCAAACTGTATGTTTGAAGTTAATTTTATAAATCGAGAACAGCTATGCAGCATAAAACTATAAGAAATTTGCCCATATGAAGCAAGAACATTTCCTTACACAAAATTATACTAATTTGATGAAGATTCATGGAAAACTGAATCAGTCATCAACATTGGATGAGAAAATGTTGTTAAGATTATGTAGAACCTTATTCACAAGCCTGCACATCTAGTCAAATAACTACAAAATTATGAATTTAACTCAGCAAAAGCATATGTATTTTCTGAAAGCAGAAATTCCGTTGATTGTTGATCTTATACCAATCTGCCATTAATAAACTCACATGACCATGCATTTAGTAAAATTTAGCAAAACAACGGAATCTATTTCATGATTAAATTTTGCATGTGATATAAATGCTCAAGATAAAATCTCAAAAACGCTGTTGCAATTTTCTAAATCATCAATTCGTTTTAATTTTATACAATTACTTTAAATTTTTTTCACAACAATCATTTACTTAAGTCGTTTTTTGATATTCTCTCATGCAAAAGTGCAACACTTTCAAAACAAGTCCTAAAGATTTTTCGTAACACTAAATAAAGCATCTGAAAGTTTCATGTGACACCAGTCGACCAATTCTGACACACGATGTTCAAAGTTGCCCAAAATTGAAAATTTTTCTACAGTCCTACATTACGTAACCTCAAGTTCACACATTTTTAAAAACTTTTATAGTTTAGACTAAAATATTTTGCCAGTTTCTTTGATTCAGGACAGTCCCTCAAGTCTCGACTGTGTCCAAAAATTATCAAGAATGTGAATACTGCACAATGAGAATTCCGTTTGCATTAGTATTTATGGATTTTGCATTTTACTAATTTTTCAGACACCAATTACACAGCATTTCTCTCAGACTACTAAATCTTAAAGTTTGAATTCATGTGCAGATATGATCTTAAATTCCTGGGAAAATAAAGTTTCCAAAATTGCCAAATTTTCACCTGTTAGAATCTCTGCTTCTGGTAAGAACATGTAGGTGGTAATATGGTTTGCACTTACTAGATTTTTCCTTGACCACTCCAATCGCAGGCTCCTGTGACAAGCGCTGACCTCTGAACTTTGCTAGATGTTCCGTTTCAATTTGTCGGGCATAGGCTTCGTCCATGGGCTGCCACGTTCCATGGTAAAACCAGGTGCCTCGCATAATATCTATGGAGTCCGCTATTGAAAAAAGTGAAAATGTTGGTAAAAGAAAAATATAATTAACATACAGAAAATCATTAGAATCTGAAATACTTCAAAAAATTGCAAAATCAACAACAAACTATTCTTTGTTTCAAAAGAGGGGGAGTGACACAAGTAAATAACATTTACTAAATTCTTTCTTTTAAATGGACAAGGGTGTCACTTGAATGCCAGAGTTTCAAGAACTTTCGTGCTTCGATTATTTGGCCAATTTTTGCCCTATCAATTCCTAGCTGTGACATTAAGTACTGTAATACACAACTAACAGACAGGGTGAGCCACTGTCTGCACCAGCTTTTGCATGGTCTACACCCTCCTAAGTGGGTTTAACCAGTTGGCTAAATAATGCTTCTGTGCAAAAAGGAATTACCATAAAATATAGCACATATCTACGGAGCTCTAAAAATGATAACACTGCTGTCTCAACTGGGACAGCAAAGCTGGCTCTAAATACCTTGTAGCGTACTATGAGCATGTATTGGTTGAAAGATAACCCAGTCCTGAAATCGAACCATGGACCTACCAAGTGAAAGACTATGGCTCAAGCCATTCAGCTAAAGGCCAATCCCTTAATAGCCGAGTTTGTTTTAGCCTAGTCATCTATTATTAGCACTGACAAGAAATGTCATCAGTATAAAGAAAGTCATTTCGCAGAGCATCAATTTCACATTCCTCACAAGCATACGAAATGACCAGAAGATAACAATGAATCCTGCACCTTGGAACAAAGACTGCCCACAGTTAATTTTAAGTCTCTCTGTGCACACCACTTCAAGGCCGGGAACTTCACCAATGGCGACACAAGTAACACAGACCTTCTCTACGTGACAGGCTACATATGGCCCTGACTATTCAGCTGAAGGCCAATCGGCCAAGTTTAAGCCCAGTTGATCATCTTTACCATTGACAGGAATTGAAATCAGCACAGGGGCAAGTCACCTGATAGAGCATCTACTCTCACCAGAGGTGGTGGCACACGCTCAGTACACCGGAAGATTTTCTACAAATTACACTAAAGCCTCGCTAAACTATAAAAGTCGCATTACTACATGAACCTCGCTGGATACCTTTGGAACCAATTGTAATCTTTAATCATTCCAGTCTGATTACATACTCCTGCAATCAACATTTTTTCCAAACAGTCCTTTGTTCTGTCAACAAAATCATTAACTGAGCCATTCTGTTATGATTGCATCACTGTGCCCTGTCTATAGAGCAAGGAGTGCAGCTTTTATGGCCATGCATCAAGATAGATCTTCCTGACCTTGGGAGTGAGGCAATCACTAATGCAACTACACTGTTGATTAGCCAGAATTTGTTAATACGGTAAACTTGGCCACAAAGTTCGCTACTCTCGTACGGGGACAAAATGGCATTTATCAATGACTTCATTGAAAGCGAAGATGTGTTGGAAAGAAATTTTAATTACTAAGGCCTTTGTTCCAGTTTGGAAAAATTTAAAGACATCGACGGCAATGAAAACTACTTGCAGCAATGGTTTAGCCAGTTTGAAGCATAAATATGCCAAAAAGCTTCTAGCATATGGCAATTCTATGGGATTGCCGCAAGTTTCAATCGCCTATTCAGACCATAGTAATGATTACTCTAGCAAACATTAGACTGAGGTGGTAACTTTACCTGTCCAATAAATTGCAAAACACTTGCGAGACACAACATCGACTTCATACAGTCCACCTCTGACAACAATCAGTTCAATATTATCTTCATTTATGTGACTATCTCTGTGTCTCAACTCCCTGTATTTGCACTCAATTCTCAAGGAATCATATCCAATGAACGGTTTCCAGTTTTTATTCTGTTCGTCTCTGTAAAACCATCTAAGTTCTTCTGGTCTCAATTCTTCCACAAATTCGGTTTTCGGGAAGAGGTGTTTAGTATTTTTAGGAGGAGGAGGTCTTTTTGGTTGCACTCGACTCCCCCTCGACGAACCGGACGCGGAACTGCGGTGGGAACCGTCACTGTCATACTCGTCCTCATAAAAGGCTGGAGGACTTTCACAGTTTCTTAGTGGGTCGTATGGCTCGCGATCAGGTGAGTTGAAACTACTACTGTCCGTCGGCGATGCAGGAAACATCACAATCGTTTAAATCATGTGCATCTCATCAGACAGTAAATTCGCCGATACATTTTAAGTCAACTTCGCTTCCAGCAGACGTCCTTGACCTTACCCTATGCTCCAGACAACAGTGCTCAAAATGTACTCGTATTTCAAACAAACGCTTACCTAATTAAAATATCCCAAAAATAGATACATAAATCAATAGATTAAATACTATAACGACTATAACGACAATTGTTTCTCAAAATATCTGATAAAAATATTAAATCTCATATTTCGAAAGTAAATTAAGAATCAATTTTAAATTCATGCTTGAAAAAGAGAGACGAACTAAACTTCGTCAACTATATTTTTGTAAGTGGCAGTAAAGCAATCCTTTGTTTATGAATACTCGAAAATGCGATTACGAATTAACCAGCATTGTGTTTAGTATTAAACAAATATCAGAATATGCACACACTTTTGATGTCGCAATAAGTCCAAAGTACGGTGTGTATTCTAAGAATTTGAATCGTTCAGTCATTGGCCCATGTCAGCTGGGAATGTTGATTTTGTATCGGGTGGGGCGTTTCATTTTCGGTTTCGAATCGTATATTGATTGTCTTGTCCAAATTGGAGCTACAGTACGCATTTGAATCGACATCCAAATTCTGTGGTCAACTACATGTCATCATGTGAGTGGTTAATACTAACAATGGACTACTTAATGCTATAGGCCTACTACTAACTAGTTTTACTTTACTATTAGTAAACTCCCTTTATTATGCTTCAAAACCTCCAAGAGTCTCGTAATTGTTAATGCAATTTCAAAGTTCAGCAATAGTTGGATAGGTGGGTCCCTGACTAAAATTGACTTGAGAATCAGTTACTTGGCCTACCACTGAGTAACTGGTTCTCAAATCAGGGACATGGCCATGTATCTGACTTCAAATTTCTTTCTTTAAGTTTGTAATTAAGATGTATACAGATGTTTACCCATGGTCTTGGCTAGTATGATTACCTCAGCAGTGCATGTAGTTTTTATAAGTTAATTCTGTATAAATCTGTAGTGATGAAATTTTGATAGGACCAAAAAAGACCAATCGATTAGAATTTGAAGTTAAGGGATGCATTAGCTAAAATTAATATTGGCCCTAGGTCTTGACTAGGATTATTCCCATCCGCAGATTAAGATTACATGCTTCCTTTAGCGTACGCTATGCCACTGCTGGTCTTCTTCTAAAAATTAAGACACCCTTGCTATAGATATCGATTTGGATGCCTACGTAAAGTAAGCATTGGTATCTCTTTTAAGTTGTTAACAGCAAGTCTGTGAGTTCATTGGCCTGCATGTAAGCATTGGTATCTCTTTTAAGTTGTTAACAGCAAGTCTGTGAGTTCATTGGCCTGCATGTCCAGAATAAAAAAGTTAGTTGAGATATGGTACAAGAAGATAATGTCAGCTTACTATTGGAGACCCATGTCTCTGAAGTAACATATTGCTGTGACAGCATTTTAACTTAGAGTCAGAAAAATGCAATCGCATGTCGTTGGTCATCATGAAAATCCTGAAAATTGGGAAAACTAGTTTAGATGCCCTTCTTGAAATTCTAGATGAACATTCATTTATGCAAAAACACTTTTAGATTACATGCAAGGCAATATTTTCTGGAATTACTTCATTTTTGAAACACTGAGAACAATTTATATTTGGCTCAAACAGACATACTTGGAATGATAGTGTCTACCTTCCATAGTGTTTATAATGCTGGCTTTCACGCTACACAAAGTTAGCTCTGACACTTAACCACAATTGTAAATAAATGTCCTTTTTGGTTGAGTCTTGGTCTTGATACCAAACTGTGTTCTGGCTATGCAAATGTTTTAATCCACCAGTGTCTTCTTGGTTACCAGGGGTTCACTATTGAGGTTCCTTTCAGAACGGAATTTTTCAATTTTTTTTCAATTCTCGCACTAACATGGGCATGGCAGCATGGTAGTCAGGATTATGAATCTCATGGAAAATTGTCACCATGTTTATGTGAACCATATTGCTATTTCTTTAACTTTTGTTTCAGGACCTGCATTTTGAGAACTTTGACTAACAAATGTGGCCAGTAGTTATTGGTGTTCTGAGGAAGTATGCTCCTTACGTGACATTTCCCGCTGCTCTCGTCATTGGTGTCATTGGATACAACATCGAGAACTACGTGCGCAAAGACGGGACACCGATCAAGAAACAGAGCATTCAAGAGGAGAGAGCTGATCGGATTTTACAACGAGACAAGTGTGTAGATTGCAACGACATTTCTAGCTTGAAAGAAGACAAACCGAAACGGGGAAATACAATTTTTCATAAGAACGCCTAGAGTGGATCAAGCTGAGTTGATTTGAAACTAATATGGCTGGTGTTGATGTCGGACAGGCTGGAGCATCCACATTCAGCTGTTGGAAGTTTGAACGTGGAGAATGGAAGTCTGCTTCGCTGACTATTGATAAAATGGTGGTACAGTGTACATGCCATAATGATGATTTGTACATAATGTCTCGGAATATCCGTTATTTCATTACAGATGTTGACGACTTATTTGAGAAAAGTGAAGTTGGCAAGGCCATTCAGATGTCTTACGTTGCCGGTAACTCCTATCTGCGATTATTTCTAATGATAAGAAATGATGAATTCCAGTCGGTTGTCAGTTTGTTGACAGAAGTTCACAATCGAAAGCCTATTGACCATCAAATTCAGGTGGACTTGCTATTACGTGGGTACGTGAACAACGTGTCCATGACGCAGCGCTATTATGCTGAGCTTGACGAGGAAGCGTTCATCATGTATCGTCATGAGACCGATGCCAAGCCTATGAAAATATTTTTCTTTTACAGCGAGGCGTTCGAAAATGTTGTTGAACGCATTTGTCTTATAAAGACGGATATCCTCAAGATTGATTATTACGGGCAACAAGCGGCACTTCAATTGCAGGTGGAGACTGAGGCATGGAAAACAGCGTTACCCTTGATTAAACCATTGCCAAAGTTCAACTTTCTTTATCAACGTGGAATACCTAATGATATACCAGAGGCACAGGGACTCACTAGCATTCCAATCCCCAACATGGAAGTTAAGTACACAGAAACAGAAAACTACCAAGATTCGCTGNTTACATACACGAGTGGAGTCAGTCAAGTCTAATGACCTTAATGTCTACCCTGGTGACAGTGAATAATAGTTGTAACATGCAGATTTCAAAGGAGGCTGCATGAAGATGAATCGCGCTTTGGCCCAGCTGCCAAGACAGAAAATTAATGGTTGGTGGAACTTGTGTTATGCAACGATTGCCCAACTACCAGAATAGTTATACACTCAGGTGTCATCAGGGAACAATTCTCCCGTAAACTTTACCATGCAGGTGGACAGCAAGCTCTACATTCTTTATCTAGATAACTCTTTATGGATTGGCGCTGCTATATATGTTTGTGTGAGGGAAGATGTTGTTTTAGGCAACAGATATAAAATCATCAATTAAATTTATTACTGGATTTTCACTTGTACTCATTAGCACCGGACATTTGCATACAAAATCACATCTCCAGAGTGTGTACACATTATGTAATGTACATTAAATGAATCAGGGCTTGGAATTTTCCGCGGAAACGCGGATTTCCGCTTTTTTCAAATGTTCTGTCCGCGTATTTTATAATATTTCCGCGTAAAAAAAAATCTGATTTGATATAAATTTCCGCGGCAAATTCCTTTCTTACCGCGGCGTTGCAGACGACATTCACCTTGAAAAGCAGAAGTTGCTCTTTATGTTTCGGAGGAACGTGAATTGTCAACATTGCCGGGGCATCTGGGACAGCGTGGTGGGATTCTCAATGGCGTCTCGTGTTATTGTTAAGTGCGGCGACAAATACTACCGCTCTGCAGCCAAAAATGAGTGGGTTGGGAGTGGACGAGCGAGCTAAAAGGACGCAGACGCATGCTACTGATGGTGGTAACGCTTTTTTTTGTCCCGATTTTTGTCGGGGAAAGGTTCACATTGATCATTTCAAGGCTGGTTAGCAGGCATGATTTGAGCCGTAAAAGTTTCAAAGTTTCCGCGTTTTTTGTCATTGGTCATTCCAAGCCCTGATGAATAAATTACAGGTCAGTGTCAACACTGTACTGAACAGATGGATAGTTCAGACTTCTGACTAATGCTATTAAGCCATGCGCATCATAGTTACAGTTGTGAAGTCCTTCAAGGGGATGCCCCTGGCAAAGTGTACCATAACAAAAAATTCAGGTATTGAACCTGAATATTGCTATGAGATGAGCTAGAGTTCATTCATCCATCTCAGGGGGGGTGGGGAGTCTGCCATCCTGCCTCTCAATTCACAGCATAGGTCTTGCTCAACTTGGTTGAAATGTTTCCAACACGTCACCATGAGAATTCCAAATCTTGTAGTCATTGGTGACATATTCTGAAACTGAATGCAAAGTATTTTTGATATAATAGTGATCAGAATTCTAGCATTAAATTGCCACATTTTTGGGGGAAATAAAAACTGATAATGGTTCAAAAGTAAACATGGGACTTCTCCAAAAAGAATTTAGCGGCAATGACCTGCTGACTCACAAGTAATTTGCAATCTCGTGCATTATTTGGGGGTTGCTTTGAAGGTATTACTTTGGTTTCCTATAAAGAAATGAGAAAATTATGAGATTTAACAGCCATGAGCATAGGAATAGATCATAGTCCTGGGCCAACAAGAACCAAGTGATTTTCATACAGTCTGGCTTACATTATAGTGAGGTTGTCAAGGTATTTGTGTTGACCCAGTTGGATTTTAGACAACTCCCAATGTATCTGATATCTAATTAAAAGCCTTCACCACATGTGATTATCACAAATAATTTTGAAATCAAAGTTGCTATTTAAAGGTATTAAGGACATTGAAGACATTTCAATAAAACATTTACAGCTCATACATTTAGTAAATCTTGACTTTGCCAGAAGTCATGACACACGGATAACCTGACAAAATGTTTAGTGTAAGTAAAATATCACCATCTTCAGATCTAAGAGTTGCATAAAATATAGTGCTCAAAGTTAATTGACCATACACGCTTTGAGGGCTGTTCCAGTAAAATCTGTATGGGAGGGGGGGAAGGCACCTTTTTTCACACCCACCACCCATATTTTTCATTTATTTCTTCAGTCTACCACCCGTAATTTTTTATAAGTTTGAAATGCAACCACCCGTTATTTTTTTTTTGTTCTTGTGGTTGACTGCATAGGCGCTTGAGTTTATCTGTTCCTCCATCACCACTAACGTCATTCATTACTAAGAAAACATATGTTTCATATATATGTTTATTAGCCATCGAGAAATTCGAGCACCTGTGGTTAAATGGTGTTATGGGCATGCCGATGAGGAGATCGGAGGGAGTGAAAAAGTCGGAGCTCTTTGCAAGTTGCATTTTTGTTTCAGTTTTTGATTCTGTGCAGATTGTTTATAAAATTTAATAAAATTACCCACCATCAAACATTTATGGCCCAATGAAACAACAACGACCTGTAAATTTTAATTTTTTTGAAGTACAACCACCAGCCATTTTGAATTTAAATCAAACGCAACCACCCATAAATTTTTATTTCAGTTGCCTTCCCCCCCTCCCACACAGTTTTTGCTAGAACAGCCCTGAGGGATTCTCCGCAATGACCGTACTCATCTAGACCGCAACGTTTGTCACAACCAGGACAAGACAGAAGGCAAGAAACAGCACCAAGTACCTGTAGTGATCTTGACCTTTGTAGGGGGTGCCACGCTGACTGATTTCTGGTCAATACCACATCCTGTTTGAGTGTAATCAGTCATCTTAAAAAATACCTACAAGATACAGAACCTACATCATGCAAATGTTACAAGTGATATGACATTGTATTCATAATAAAAATTATTCACAAGCCCACAAATACGCAGTAGATTTAGGGAACTTAGTCGAGTCCCTATTTGGGACTGTTTCATGCAACGGGCACAGAGCAGCTCTACTAAGATGGCTTAGTTTAGAATCAACCTGAAAATTTAATCTGGGACTATCACCAGTAGCCATTGGTGATTTGCGATTGTTTTCTCTAATGTTTTACCTGAGCATAGGAGTTTTGGCCCACACAAAAAGAATCTTCTGAGGGAAACCCATGAGACTTGTCTGGGTTATACTCATCAAAGTGTATGGTGGCCTTTAACACACACTCAAAGCTCTTTGGAAACTTCTGACCTGTTTGTACCGCAAAAATGAACATTTGTCACAATCAGGACTTTAAAGAACAATATCTGGCAAAATAAATCCATACATACAAACTACCATGCAGTACGGAGGACAACATTCAGCTTTCTTTCATGTATTCAAAATAGTGGAATACTTTCCAGGGATTTCTATAAATTCTTTGCGACCATCACGCCATCAGATTGTCATCTTTGTGTGGTGGAATTATGATATGATTCGCACAAAAATGTCCAATATCTCAAAATGTCCGTGAACTTGACCCATCTTGGACACCAGAATTAAAAAATGAGTCATGCAAAAGATTTCCGTTTTCTCACAATGCTAATGGGTTGTATGAATTAGTAACATGCAGCTAATAATTGAACTTTGACCCATATGCTGCTATATGCCATTATTACTTTACCTATTGTCCAACAGAGGGTTCTTACATCAATTGGTGACTGGCTGACTGTACCACTGGATGGGTTAGCCTCTATTTGTTTAATTGCTCCTCTAGAAAACAAAAAGAAACATTCATGTGGGATGCCTCACAACCAGGACAGCCAGGACCACACGGGAGGTCTCATAATCAGTGTTCTTTAATCATTCTTTTGAGCATGTGTTTTTTACAATCATCAAAACTGAAAAAGAAGAGAATTGAAAGAACTGCATTCGTGATAACAGAAAATTTATGAGAAATAAAGATTGGCTTTCTTGAAATCACATTTTACATTGGTTTATATGGAAATTGAATTTACAAATTAGCAAGCTCATGTTGGTTGAAAAAGAAAAATAGTTCATTTTCCAAAAATGATTAACCGACACTAATTGAGGGTCATTTAATTATATGTCATTTAATTATATGTAATTACAATGTTGTGTGGCCAATGGTTAAACACAACGAAAGACTGAATGAAGATTTTTTAAATACACTCGGCAACTTGTCAGTTAATGATTATCAATATTAATATAAGGATATTAATGACCAATTAGAATAATGATGATTAGAAGAAATTACCATCATGATCTCCAGTGGTTCTCAACTGTTGTTGTTATATATGCGGACCAGAATTTTCCTGTGGAACTACTAAAACATTAACATAGACTGAAACATGAAGTTTTATAATTTCTTTTTTAATTAAAATACTGGGCAAACTTTGACAATACGTAAATTAGCACTAGAAAAGAGTTTAGTGAATGCAACTAACCTGTGAAAAAATGGCATGTTTACATAACAGTGAGAGAAAGAGTTTTTCACCGTCTCATTCAGTTTCAGTTCCAGTAAGATTTCAACTTTTGTTTCACCCTGTAATGGAAAACAATTCATTTTGCCACTATGCCTACTGATGAAATATAAAAGACCAAAGTCATCACTTTCTTTTCAACAGCATGACCAAATAAGAGAATGCTGTCCTGGTTACTCATGCCAATATTTAACAGTTGACAGGATACAGGCTTAGTACCTTTTATTAAAGGACATATTTTAAAGCAAATTTTTTTTCTGAATTATTTCGTAAGCATCAAGTTTATACGGTGAATTATAGTCCAAAAATCGAGACAACATTGTATCTGGCAACAAACATTTTCCGACATAGCCGTGACATGACGAAGTATGCCTTGTCACTAGATGGCGACGGAGTAGTTAGTGGACAGCGCTCAACATTATTGTGAGGGCATACGGTGAGATTTCACAGCAATTATGCATTCTTTGGGATCATCATGTCATCAATTTGTCACTGTTGTGTGGTGGCATATTGAAGTGATTCACAGAAAGTTCAATATCTCAAAATGTCCATGAATGAAAGAAATTGCGTTTTGTCCCTGTCAGTTCTCGGGACCATCTTGCACACTAGGGTTAGCAACTGGATCACGCGAAACGATGCTTTTGTGCTCACACGACACCAAAGAAACGTAACTAGAATGTTGCATAATGCTCCAGTGTGAAATTGTTCTTTGCCAGCAAGTGATGCAGAAGCAGAAGACAGTAGTCACATGAGCAGACGTCATTAAGTCTCCTAATTCTACAGAGGATTCTACATTAGGTGTTGTCTACAATTACTGGTTTCTTCAAAGCAAACAAAAGGCATGGTGTATGAGGGGTGAAAGACTAGTGTACTTTTGAAACTTTTTGAAAATGTCAGTGAAAATCATCGGACAGAAAGAGAGGAAAATCAAATTTTTTAGAAAATTAGTACTTTTCATGAAGAAGAAGGAATAGTCCTGCCAGCCAAAAGTGTGTGTTTTGTATGCTTTTTAAATTTTTGGTAATTATTGAAACCCCTTACCTTCATCTGATAATATCCTTTGATTGGCAACTGTGGTAGCTTGGCAGTGTAGTTACAGAGTATAATGTCCTCACCAGATGGAGTGAATCTCATCTTCCTCAGTCCCAGCACAGGCTTGGCACCAACAGACACTGTGTCTTGAACAAACAAAAGAGAAACGGTGTTTTGTGCTCATTAATCCTCAAACTTCTGTCTATAATAATCTGGATTTACATGCTTATGAAAGTATCATTCTGCCATGATGTTAAACAGTGCGAAAAATAAGGTCGTGACGCCTGTTGAGTATTAAAGTGAATTGCTAACAAGACGCCTTGATCAAGGGTGTGTAACGTAGGTGCAAGAATACGAATCGTGTGTAAGATCGGCAATACCATGCAAAATCACGTGTCAAGGGAAGGGTGAGTGCTTCACAACGCAAGAATACTAAGAACCTTACTAGTGTACCCTAACAAAACAGCAGCCACTTAAGTGTTTGGTTGGTGACCTGGAGAGTTGAATTATGGGATAAAATTCCCGCATAAGCAATTATTTCTCATTGCAAGTGCTTTGGGGGTGTCTTAAGTCTACGGAATGCAGCTCTGTTAGCAAGCATGGAGTGGATGCAGAGAGAGGTCAATGCAAAAAAAACAAAACAATAACTTGACTATAATAGGGCCGTCCCCTATTATACGGCGATAGAACTCTCCTTTGTCCCGGAGATAAGAAAGAGCGTGACCTCATTTTGAAAATCAGACACATTTTCGTGTCTCTCATTGATGACGTAAGGCAAAGAACATTACACATCCACCAGTATTTGTCCAGTTCGTCAAACTTTCTCACGTCGGAGTTGCAGCCCACAGCACAGCAGTAATACTTCATTGGCATTGGAAGGACGAATAGAGTAAATTAATGCAACTTGTAAAGAATCGGACAACTAACATGTGAAAGTCCAACGGCACGAAAACGAGGCAGAAAATGTGTCTGATGGCATTGTGGGTAAATACAGCGAGTGTCCCTGTGTAATCCACGGCAGCCCAAATGACACAAAGGTCATGTGCCAGCCAACTGTAGCCTCAAGATGCAATAAACTCCAAGTTCTTCCTTAGCCAAAAATTGCTTCTGACTTGAATTTAATGATTAGTTCTAGCCCAATTTGATAACATCAGGTGGTCTAAATTCAAAAATATTTTTGAGAAAAGGCAAATTAGTGCCCATAAACCCTCAACAATAATTCCGGAGACTTTTTATACTTTCGACTGATTTTTCAAAGAGAAATGATTGCTCAATTCTGCAACATTTTAAAGCCTGCACATCAGTAACGATATCTATAACTTAAAAGTTCGAAAAATACAAGATTTTGTAATAGTCGGCAGCCATAATTTATCCTGGATAGAAACTTACCAGCTTTAAGAAAGTCTGCATCAGCACTCTGCGTACACGGGTGAACAACAAGATGGCTGACAGGTACCGGATGGGCTCCGACTGACCGCAGGTTAAAAGACACTTCTGGCAACACTCCCTCGAGATCAGCCTTACACGTCACAATCCCAAACACGTCCCATTTGTCTTGGAGGTTCTTCTTGTCATACTGAACAACACAATGACAAATATGAAGGCACAGCAGCAGCAGCCTCTTATTCACGAGGTACAGCACATGGCGGAAATTGACAACTCATTTTATTTAGGATCAGTCAGTGTATTTAGTTACATATCCATAAAATTATAGATTTTAATAAAGTAAAAGTAATTTTCTAAAAGTAGACAGACTGCAGAATTTTATTTTTTTACTCAATATCAATATGCAATTAACTGAGTCATGTGACCAAGTATTTTTAATGAAATTCAACAAAAAATAAACTAAGGCTCATTCATAGCAAAACAACTGCTTCAGTAACATGACAAAATTTCATTTGATACTAATATTCAAGATGAAAACTCAAAAACACTGTTAATCTTCTAAATTGTCATTTTACGTAAATTTTGAGCTTTTCCAAAAAAATCATAGATTAAAGAACTTTTTTTTGTTAGCCAAATACCACGTTTTGGAGAACAGAGTATAAAGTATGGTATCTTGAAATTTTCATACGAATCCGATAAATTTCTGAGTGCACTTGAAGCTTAAGAAGTTAGCTACATTTTAGCAAGTGCGTGAAAATAAGATTTTGAGCAATCCCACATTGACAGGTGGGTAAGGTTTGTTGGAAAGCCTTTACTAGCTGTTGATAAGTGAAATGCCTACTTGCACAGCTCTTATCTGTTCTGTTACAGCCAAATGTAACGTGCCCTTGGGTTTCGCATTAACCACCCTCCAGGCAGGTTGCTGTAAAGTAAACAATAGTTGCTAACATAAACAAATTATAGGCACAATTGTTGAATGATGAAAGCTAAGAGCATAATTATTTGATTAAAACATGACGGAATTTAAATGACCCACCTGTGAGCCTATCGAAAATGATACAGGCATACCAGAAGGGGATATGCCGGTATTAACAGGGATCTGGGTGGTCCCAGGGAAAGCAGGGTTAATGTTAAATTCACTGTGGATTTGTAAATTTTTACCATGTTGATTTTATTTTTACTAGCAAGATATTGAATAAGTTCGATTTGAACTGCTTTTTAAGCTTGATATTATGTATACACTAAATTATACAACATCTCATTGCAAAAACTAACATCATAAAAACAACCTTTGGCATGTTATGAGAAATTCTTTCCTCCGACAATTTTCCCTAACGGTCCACTATGCATACTAATTTCCTCACAAAAAGCTAATACAGGGCTTCACAAACAATCAATCTAAATTGTCACATCCCAAAATACCACAGTGCAATCTCTGATATTTACCCACAATGCTACAAACCAGTAGATCACTCGTTCCACTGTAATGCGCTGCTGCCATGTAAATTACTAATTTATGCCATAATTATTTGAACATTGATTACCATAAGGCCTAGAAAGTTTTACTGTTGCACAGTGGGGTGTAGTGCCAACAGTATTGACAAGTTGAGTGAGGCGCAATAAATCACTCTTTCTTTGTCTTACTCCCCTCTAATGACTGTTAACAGCCTTTCAAAAAGCATTTCAATAATAATCTGCATTTTTCTACCTCTGTGAAATACGAGTGGAATCCAGGATGTGGGTACTGACAGAAACACGAATAATAAAAGTTATGCTAATTTACAGTTGAATGAGCGATTTCAATACCTTAAAACTTGGGTTGACACCACTGGGTCTGTATGAGAGAACGTGTCGAACATTGTCAGTGCTGACATCTACTGGACGCCCAAACGGGGCAGCTTGCGTTAAGTATAGAAACAGCTCCATGAACCTAGGATGGGTCTAAAAACAGAAGTGTGTTGATCAGGCAAGAATACCAAATTTAAGAATTGCATATATTAGCTGTTAAAGCCAACAATAATTCAAGCCATGACACAATATACAGAGGACTGCTCTCAAATCAGAAAAAGATGGCGCAATTCCCAGGCGACAGTGCAATTGAATGGAAAAAGAAAACCAAGAATCAAAATAACTCTGGACAGTCATAACTCTTGTAAATAAGCACAAGCACCAGTAGTTCCAGAGCAGACAGTGTGACCTAATGAGATAAGTCTGCTTCTTTTGCTTAAGGTCATGGGTCCAAGTCCGACTGGGGCACACTGCTAGACCCTTGGGTCCAGTCCCTAGCTTTTCAACTTGGTTTAAACTATATACTAACAAAGCACAAAAATAGTTCCAGGTGTTCAGAGCAATGGGTCCACCTGAGCAACCCGTGCACGTGTGGTACAACATGCACCTGACAATCTGCAATTATTGTTTATATTATAATTCCAATTTTATTATGTTCTGAATGACTTGCAGAAATAGTGTCCTGTGGTACTGAGTCTGTAAAAACTAAACACGTTGGAAGATATATACAATTCTCCAGATTTTATTCATTAACCAAAATAAGGTGAAAAGATGGAAATGTCTTGCTAATATTAAAGAAACATAGCTTCGAGTACAGAGGATATTTCAAATACAGTTGCTGACACAATGGGCAGACATATTAAGTAATCAGGTTATCAGTTGACGAAGGCTATCTGACAAAATGTACAAGCAACAATCTCTCCAATCATTACATACTAACCTCCTCAACTATAGTTGATAGTCTTCCCATGAAGTCTGCCATACCCATTAATAACGAAATTCCAGCAGGAATACCACCTCTGAAACATGATGTAATTGTTTGGTAAACAGAGAACAATGTATAGCATAGTTATTTGAGTTAACGGTTTTCGTGACACAATCCAAGTCAAAAGTATTCAAAGAAAAGGACCTGGAATTACCCCGTCCCATCATGACAGGTGGGCAGTGGAGACAGATTTGCCATCAGAGTAGTCTTCCGTCATGTAGACTGAGAAGAAAAGGAAATTTAGAGGAAAGTTTGAAAAGTGGCTACGGCAATCTGTAATTAGAGTTTTGTCATCCTAATAGTGATCACCATTCACTTTGGCTGTTAACATTGTCTCATTGTTTCTTTGCTGCGAATGATGAATTTAGAAAGTGAAGAAAGTCTAGACATGAGACTGCACAATTAAGGACAAAGACACTTGTCCGTGCTTTTTTACGATTATTCATGACACACAAAAATTTTTGCTTTATTCCGCAAAACATTTTCAAAACTCACACACAGATGAGTGATGGTCTGTTTGCAGATCCTTGATCCACCAGAGGGAGACAGCAGTATATCAGACCAAACTGAAACAAAGAGCATGAATATATAAGAAACTGGAAGGTTCACATCTCAGCTATTACAAAATAACACTGGAGCTGAACAATTAACTAAATTTTGGTATGTGTAAAATCTAATCGACACAGAGCCAAATACAAGCATTTAGTTCAGCACATTGTGAATTTCACTACAAAACAACTTTTTCTCATTCAGTGTTCATCTCAGACACTGGGGGAGGAGAAATTGCAACAAGATTCATAGTTGAATATTCCTTAAAACCAATTGTCTGTTATCAGATATGCAAGTCATTAAGCCCGCCCTGAAATAGCAAAGCACCACTCTCATTCTAAGGTATTTACCCACAATGCAACACGTGTCAAGCTTTCATCCTGCTTCTTGACATACAAATGTATGAGTCACCAACTCAGATCCTAATCATTAAGTGATTCACTTGTGTAATGCAGGCAAACTTGCATTACTGCATTTTGAACTGTAGTGCTGACACCGAGAAATCGGCAAAAGGCCAATTTGAGTGCTGGATGCACAATGTATTGATCATGTCTTGTTAATTAGTTCAGGAGTACCTGACGTCTGTCACAAAATGCATTTTCCAGAGGAGAGTTAGATATTCAGGAAGGGCAAATTATCTACCAGCATTTTCGCACGAGTTACATTTAAAAATTATACCCACTCACCCTGATCACCTGCAGTCACCACATGACCATACCTTTTGTGTTTCGAACATAATAAACCTAATTTGGTGGGAATAATTACAGGTGCAGTACTTTCTAACAAAGATTTACAAGCTCAATTAACTCGGGCGTGTCTTTATGAATAAGCTTGACTTGCTGCTTGGCTGGGGCATACCTTGTTATCCCCAGAATTCCCTTAATGTCCTACCAGGCCAAGAGGGATAAAGCACCCTGCTTATCCTAGTCTTGAAGTACCAAGGTCTGTAAATGCTATTCTCATGTTATGTAAAAGGAATACAATCTCAATGAAACTAATATTTTTTTATTTTTCATCTCATTGAGGGCTTTTTGTGATTCAAAAATAAAACTCATGATTATTTGCTCAGGAATTCAGAACGGATTTGGAACTTGTAATTTCAAAGTTTATGTTAGTAGGATTGGGCAACCCGAAGATTGGTGTCATAAATGCTACAATGGAGTCAATCAGTTGTAAAAAAAGAGGTCAGCAGCAGGGCTGCTTACTTAATTCTAACCTATTGAGAACAACAAGTAACAGCAAACTAGAGAAAGTTGTCATGATTTACAACGAAGAGGATGTAATTTCCGATAACCCTTTTTATTTAGAGATTAAAATTATACTAGTACAATAGAAAGCACTTGATATCCTTGAGGTTATCTGTAAGCTTATTACAGAGTCTTTGCATTAGTCAAATATTGATATAAATGAATACTCACTCGGCCAATGAAAGTAATTTATTTTCCGACAGTAAAAAGCTAGTAGAATTTGAGTTTTGACTTCATACAAATGTGCTATTAATTTATTTTATTTATTTATATTTTAAATGATGGTGACCTCTTCAGTGATAGCACTGCTCTCCAAGAGGGACCTGAACTAGTTTTTTTTTATAAAATCAAGCAAATTTAAAATACATTCATTGCAAAATGTCAGTATTAATAAGCCCATTCATGCGAGTAAAAATTTTGGGGGAAAATTGAAGAATTACACAACTTTCATAGGACTTATTGTCTAGGTAAACAAGAATGTTCAAGTTAGTCTATTAAAACTAATTCTTTTTCAAGAAAACCATTTGGATACTAAGAAGCACATTTCCCTTATGCCATAAATACAGAGCCGTCACTCAAATAGCGCGGAAGGTGCTAAGGTCATCTGAATGGGGTCACCACCGACTGTTTTGTCAGTGCTGAAGCACTGGCAAGTTGAAATTGATTATTGTGTATTGCGGGGATTCTAACCGCAAATGAATTTTTCATCGTTCACATTTTTAGCCAGGCAAAGAGATTGTTACTTAATTTTTCATCATTTTTTGAAAGGCAAATGAAGCCAACGTTTGACAAAATCAAGGCGTCGTGGCCTCTGTAAATATTGGCAATAAGTAGGTCCAATAACATCTCACAGAACAGCATGTTCTATTGAAATGTTTGGGCATTACCATCAACTCACTTGTTCAATAACCACAACAGGCCAGAGAGTACCTTTAACAGTGACTATTTCAAACACAGGTTTGTGATTGTAGCGTGCGCAGGAATCCCGACGGGCGTTGAACTGAAAAAATAAATCACACATCAAAACACAAAGAGACGCACACATACACTATTATTACTATTATAAATTAACACAGCTAAAAATTAAAATATTCTTACAAGCTCGACTGTAATTTTTAATCTGATTGCAACACTGATAACTACTACCGCCTGTATCCTAAATCTAGTTTCACCTTCTGAATAGAGATCCAGTCGTAAACATGGACCAATGTGGTTGGTCAAAGCTGTACATAAAATGCTGGAGTTCTAGCTAACCACATGCAATTGCACTACTTTGAACTTGTAATTTGATCTCCTGCCACTGCACTAGAAGGCTCCAGACATCCGATTTCTTAAACTCCCATATTAACCGAGAGAACACAATCTACTGTTGAGTCAGTATTCCCTATATGTGTGTAAATAGGCTCATGCATCATTTCCTGAAATAATGTGTATTTTTCGAATAAATTTTTGCATGAGTGTTCTGCAATATAGATATGTATCCTATGCTCTAGTTGTAAGCCCAGACAACCAACTTGTCAACAATAACAAGTTCAAAATTGGGCGTTTCAATGTCAGTGTCTTTCGTTCAGTACAAATGCTTTTTCATTTAACTGCAGAATACACATCAACATGGGCCGTTTTGTAACAACTAAGTTAAGCTTTGTCCACATCTTATTAAACAAAGCTGCTCTGGAGCTGCAACCCTCACCCCTGAATATGGTAGACACGTGTGCCTAATGTAAGCTTCCATGGCACATCGGCCTAAATATGCACATTCATAAATTGTGACCAATCTTACATGACTTATCGAGTTATTCAAGCCCAGCTGGTCCACCAACACTTCCTCCATGTATTTCACTGTGGGTACTGGCACATAGTTTTCACCTTCAACCTTCTGGGCTTGACATTCAACAGTTGGGAAAGTCCTGCAACAATTGAAATACTCAAAATGAAATTAACATGGCCATTGACTCATGTATGTGGTGTTCAAGACTCATTTTATCCAATGGATAGCCATTTTCCAATGGTGGAAAAATTTTAAATAAACTCCGTCACTCATTTGATAAACTATTTTGGTGGGCAATCGCTCAGCGCCATCTATAGTTTATGTGTGATGCTGGTGGCCAAAGCCAGGTGATTCCGCAGCATTTTTATTATTTTTTTTTTTTGGAAAAAAACACAATGAAAGAGTGACTTCCAAATGGAAGGGGCTAACGATACAAGCCCTTTTTGAGTCCACCCTATCAATTGGCAGATATCTGCTGTCTCATAATAATTGAGTGCCCACCCCGCCCAGGCTGATGTTGATTAAATACAAATTATAGAGCCCACCAGCACAATCCAGAGAATATATTCAGGGCTTGGAGCATTGTAGATAGTACCACCATCTCAGCTGGCAGTAGACAGTGGCCATCCCATAGCTAGGCCCTCCATATGCCACAAATTTTGTTGAGAATTATGCCTCTCACTGATTAAATTATCATCAAAGTCATGTTGCTATAAGTAGCCCTAATTATTGCACATAGAGGGACACCTTAGGAGGTCATTGATGTCTTTAATTCCATCTAACTCGAATAAATACACCCCGATAAACAAACTTTTCTTCGAACAATCCTTCGTTCAGTAGCCCGCCCAAATCGGCAGCAGGCCATTTTTACACTGCTCATGCCAGGGTACGTCAGTGAAACTGCTGAGTGAGTATGTAACCAGGTAAGTAAAACGTTTGTTTCACATCAGAACACGGGGCGTGCACTGTACTACCACAACTTCAACTTACAACTACAAGTCAGCGGATCATAACGACATAACAGGACTGGGACTCAAATTCTCATTTCAGTTATTCACAACAATCGTTGCTAGGGAAACAGGAACTCACTTTGCAAAGAGAAGTCGTCCTGGACTTTGCGTCGTTCCATCTCCAATAGGGAAAGACAGAATCCACACTGCTCTAACGCTCATTGTGGCTAAAACCTTGAAACAAATTCAAACACTTCCTACTTTCAGCGCCATTTTGTTTGTTTATGCTAGCACGTGACTAGACAATCCGTAACCTAAAAATAGAGCGAGGAATCCCCAGGATGAGCACCCTCGCATAGGCCCGGCGTCGTGATTTGCGACCACAACTCGGAGGCATCGGTGAACATTATAGGGCAAACAAGGTGCACTTATTCGAGCGTAGCTTGGAACAGAGAGAGGTAATTTTAGTAAATATTCAGAATTCGAATATTTTGGACAAACTACTGAGCCAGTAACACCCGACCCGGCGCTATCGGCGAAGGCGGGTCCGTCCTACGTCGGTCCATCACCTTTCAAGACTCAGACATAAAAAGGCCGACCACTTACCACGGACAGATTTCACGGACCATGATAACTATAGTTGGATAGAATTTGAATGAAAGTCACTGACCAGTCATCAAAAGGCAAATTGCCGGCGCTACACGTACTGAACCGAACTCAAGCTGTCGAAGAAAGGATGTTTTCAGTTGTTGCTGAATTCAAAAGAGTTCATGTCTGTCTTGAAAAACGAAAATCGATTCTCTCAAGTAAAATCGGTGGATTTCCTAATATTCACCGAGTTTCTTTACCAACTTTTTTGAGACAGTGGGATACTGACCGGGCCAACCCGGCTGCGACTAACTACTATTCAAATCTGAACAACTTATTCAGCTAAACCTGCACATTCAAAACATGCAAATGTGTGAACGGCAAGGAACGGAAGACGATATTCTCGCACTAATCCACGATTCACCTTCTACCGAGCTTTGCCAGTTGAGTGGCCGCCGGCTCCAGCCTCTTTCCATGATGAAATCTTTCAAAAATCAGAATAAATAAATAAAACATTGAACTACAAATTATAAGAAATAACCAGAAATATGTCTAAATTTGTTCTGGGAAATTAGGAGAAGTGGAATCCGTCGTGGAATTTCAAAGATCGATGTCCATGGATTTCAGTAAGAGTATTTATAGATCCACAATTTCAAAGATCGATGTCCATGGATTTAAAGTATTTATAGATCCACAAGTATTCATTTTTCTGACTCATGACTTTTTAATCAACGAAAACTTTGCACACGTCCTGTCTCAGTCGGTGCACTACGGCAAAGATTTACAGTGATCTTTGACTACCGTGAAAGGTTTTGAGAGGGGAGTCTTGGGATTTCAACGAATTCTTCACCAGGTGTCGCTATTGTCGATCAGCGCCATATTGGACGAAAGCCGTGCGCTGGTTTTAAAACTCTGAATTGAATGTGGTAAGCAAGAACAAAACGTACTGCAAGCCATTTAGCCGTTACACTACAGGTGACCTGACATTAATACGATTGTTTTAAACATGATTTTGCTCTTAATTTGAATGATCTCCCTAGTGGACATGACTCCAGTCTCTGATTCGACGATGCCGTCGGACCTGGCACTGGACCTATCTATCGCAGTATCGGCTATCTATTCGGGCACTCATCGGATATAGCGCCTTTTTATAGCGGTCCCTGATTTAGAGAACCAGTTTCATCCACTAAGTAACGGGCCCCTTATTCAGTGATTGCCTGGTTTCCTAAATCAGGAACTGCTATATCTGACCAGTGCCGCAACTCACTGTTGCTCTTGGTTGTCCGCTTCTTTCGAGCTCATTCAAGAAGTGAATAAGTGGCCCGTGGCGTTAGCGGCGTTATTCAGTGATTGCCTAGTTCTCCAAAGTCAGGGACAACTATATCTGACCTGTGCCATGTTTTATTTGTCCGGGTCATGTGTTTATAATCTGATGTTCCTGTACTATTTAAAAAGCAATAGTTCATATTCCAGCCATAATTTCCGAAGTGCTCATCGCGATGCACCAAAGAAAGTTGGCTAATAATCGGATAGGTGGGTCCCTGATTTAAAATTGATTTGAGAACCAGTTACTGGCACTGAATAACTCCCGTTGTTTTGTATAGTAACTGGTTCTCAAATCACTTTTAAATCAGGGACCCATCTATCCGACTGTTACTGAAAGTTGACCACCCATTCATAACACATTGCAGAGTTCAGATTTGATTGACAAAACATTTGCCCAAGATCCCCTTAAAATGTGCAATGTATGAGTAAAACGTGGGTACTGGCAGTAATAGGAAATGGAAAAAGGTAATAGTTGGATAGGTGGGCACCTGATTAAAATTGATTTGAGAACCAGCTGCAAGCTCTAAATAATGGGCGTTATTCAGTGGGAGTAACTGGTTCTCAAATCAGTTACTCATGTATCTGACTATTACTGAAAAAGGCACGGTTATTGTCAACATCTTTGCTTCCTAATAGTTTATCTGTCCAAACCCAGTGGCTGTAGATAAAAACGTATTTTTAATTATATGATTAGCTGGTTACCATCAGGAATACGGCTTCTTGCCTAAGTTTGCTTGTGTATTGATTAGCCCTCTTCAGGTGTCATATTACAGAAGACACTATTGTTCTGTAAAACACTCCAATTTTGAACACTGTAGATGGTAAACAGTCTTCAGCCTCTGAGAGCACATGCAGTTTCACTATTAAGCAAAGACTAACAGCATGGAATATTATGTTTGTCTAACTGTTCTTCACTTTTCTTTCAGGTGTTCTGATATAGTAAAATGGCAAGTCGTCGAGAAATAGACGAATTAAGGCCTCTGATTGACAAGGTTATTCACAAGTTTCTGGGCTTCCAAGAACCATCTCTTGTTGTAGCGTCACTGACGTGCATAGAAAAAGGATATGACAAGAAGAAAACGATTAGTAAGTTTTAACCAAGGTTCTGTTCCATAAGTATCCTGTGAGTTTAGCGAGGTAGTGCAAGATCGCAAAGACGAAAATGACTTGACACAAGTGTCTCGCCAATGACTAGCATTATGGAACAAGGCCCTGTTTCTCTTGGCATGTGGGTTGCTTAGGCTTTGATTTTGATTGCGGTAATGCTATTGGTTTCAGTTTGTTCCTATTATCGACCCTTGATTTAGTTTGTCTAGAGTTACAAAATATTGTTTTGGTATTTGCAGGGAAGTTGGAGACGATCTTGGACGATAAAGCGGAGAAATATGCGGACAAGCTGTTTGAGGTGTTGGAGGGTTACCAGAGTAACAGTAGACTGTCAAAGAACAGAAAGAGAAGAGTGAGTCTTTTTAGAGTCCCAACTCGCACAATGTTTGCACTCAATTCCGCGAGTTTCTTTAGGCAACACATATTGAATATTCTGTTAATGATGTCATACAGTAAAATCTGATTTAGGATACAGTGTGTCAGACAAGTGAACTCTGATTTCTTATTTTTTTCTGTACAAGACATGTGACACCAAATCGATGCTTTTCCGTGTCCCAAGTCACGTGTCACTGCTAAAAACAGACAATAGTGTGAAAAATTGTGGGTATTCACAACAATATGAGAAACTAATGTGGATATCATTTTGGTCCGAAATTGGTAATATTTTACCATAGTTGCTGCTAGCTTTTTTCTGAATCGAAATAGCCTTGAATTATGTTTTATATTGCATTGCAAGGTATTCATATTTTGACTTTTTAAGGCTTAAATGTTGTTTGATGGCCTTGGCAGTTATAGTTTGACACATGCTGAGCCTTAACTTTTAATATGGTAGTTCTGTTTCTTTACAAACATCCTGTAGTGAGTGGGCTGCTTGGTTTCTATTGTGCAGTCAAATTGCACTCAGTTTGATGCATTGTGTAATTTATTACTTTTGTAACCTAAACTTGGAACCTAATGCTGCCATTTCGCTTTCTCAACTATTGAGTAAAACATTAATCTCCTCATTTTCTGTGTTCAAATCTTTTCTATGATGTCTTACAATTTGTAAACAGTTAGAAATTTAGTGTATGTAAATTTGATTCATAAGGTAAAAGACAAATTTCTAACAACTGTCCGTCATTCGTATGACTGATTGGAATGACTGAAACTTTGAGATTTTGTTTTTACAGGATAAAGAAGATGACAATGATGATCGAACAGAACGCAAGAAGTCTCGCCGATTTGACGAAGCTCCACCTGTCAACATCCCAGAACCTGGTCAGCCCAGTCCGGGTATGCTCACAGCAGACAAGGTAGTTGGGTTTAGCAAACACGGCAGACATTCTTGGGCTATGGCAAAGCTATTTTACTGTTAATTGCGACTACATCTGAATTTAGGCATAAATGCCTATACTTATAGTAAACTTGACAAATTTGTTGTCCGCACAACAATTGACAGAACACTTGAGTAAAACCAAGATGCCATGTAAGTGAAGGTTGGCTCATCTGTTACACAATAATCGCGTAATATTGATTTGCTTTCAATTTTCACCATTGACTTTTGAATTGGAATGCACTTAGAGTGGACAAGAAGTCATTCACATCCAGTTTAATCCATGCTCATAAACAAGGATCTCCTGTGGGCACGGATTAGTGAAGTGAAACATTTGAGCAAAAAGTTGTTTGAAAAAATGCATAATTTCAGATAACTTTGTGTGCATAGTTAAGCCCATGTGCCCAAGTGAGAATTTACACCTGTATCTAGAATTAAATGCATTCACCGAGCCACTCTTAAAATGCCCAATTTCAGACATATTCACTTGCTAGGTAATACTCACCTTTACCTGTAAGTGAAACAACTGGAGCAAAGAATTTTTTTTGATAAAAATGCGTTATTTCAGATATATATGTATGTACGTGTACGGTTTCTGCATGTGTGGTACATTCTGGCAATTTTGGGCGCAGTTTTGCCGTTTTCAAAATCTTTAATCATAATGTTGTTATGTCTCATTTCAGATCAAAGAGATGATGGACAGTGCCCAAAGAATGATTCAGGAAAGGAAAACACAACTCAATATTCCTGTGAGTAACTACACTTTTGTTGATCAGGTAGCATAGCTTTTGGTCGTGGGAGTCTTCTTTGAGATCATCTAAAACAGATGTCTCGTGCTCATCTGGGTTTACATCGAGGGTGCTTTGTCATGGAAACTTGGAGTATATTTGGGTGTGGGCATTAAGACGATGACAATTCAAAACAAAACTTGGGAATTCTAGGACTGGCATTTACCCAAGCAGTTGATTTGCTGAAACAAATGCGTTCACCACTTTTGCTCTCAAAAGAAGGGCCATTTCACATCTTCAATAAAAGTCGGTGTTTTCTATCCATATATGACAGGGTGTGGCTGAAACTGACTATATGTTGCCCAAAGTTGAGCGGGTTATGTATGTTTTGGAAGCAGAAATTCTCATTTGACCATTGTTCATGAAGACACTTACTTTTAAATCTCATCGTATTGGGCTCTCAGCTGAGTATGGACCTTAAAAAGGGAAAATATGGATATTTGGGGGCTGGGCATAAGGGTGAACACAGGCGTTAGCCTGGACAAGTACAGCATACGGGTATTTGGTGTTAGTTAAAAACCGATACAACTAAATGACACTAACATCGTGCGTATTGTGTATTCAGCAGTATTTTGTGTAAAAATAAATTACGTTTCCATACTTGATGATTTGACAAATAGAATGAAAAGTTACTGGCCAAACTTGCCTCACTCGAGCACAAGTTGACAATCTCCCTTTCTGGTCTGCAAGCTCATTAATGATGTGGTTTTTTCATTTATTTAACGCAATTTTGTTCTTGTGAACCGCATCTCTTTTCTCATAAACTGCAATTCTAATCTAAACTCCGTTCTTTTCTTATGAACCATATTCCTTTTCATATCTGACTGAAGGTATGCGCTGCACGTGATTGACTCTATCTAGGTTTGCTTTTTGCTATGTATCTGGGAAACATTTGGGTTTATGGGAATAGACGTTCCTTGGGAAGACTAGAGATGCTGCACATGAGTAAAGAACTCGAGAGAAAAGAAATGAATTTTTAAAAAGTCACTTTGTTAATGAGAATGTCCTGGCCGTCAGTGGACTTTTCCATTTCGTAATTGTTTGTCAAATCCCCTTAGTTTGTACACAATTCTCTTTGTTCTAGGCCCACCCTGCTTCGTCACTGCGAGCCAGTCATCCAGACATGCTAAAAACCGATGCAGTTGAGAAGGCGAAGCGAGCTGCCGAACTACAGGCGAGAATACAGGCGTCCATGTCCAATGCTGGACTGCTAGGTTCAAGGTCCGGGTTGGGGGCTGGAACGGGGGGTCTAGGGGTAGATATGGATGCACTCCTACCCTCCAAAGATGACCAGTAAGATGTGTTTCTTTGTATTGTATTTCCTCCTTTTGTAAACAGAGGAAACCTAACCGTCATGTGATATGGATATTCGGTAGTAAAACTTTCGCTGTTAGTTAGTTCCCCAAGTAAGACTCACTGTACTGATGAATTCGCTTCATATGTCGTGAAAATCTCTTACAATTTGACTTCTTCGGCTGCATTTCTGTTAGGGAGAGTGGCCACAACCAGCTGCTGCTCTTGGTTATACTCCCACCACTTTGTGCGTGGCGGTCTTAGTGTTGTCCTTGGTTGTGGGGGCTTACAGTTTTATTATGCGCCCACATATTTATATGTGGACGCATTATGCCGTCATCTCCGTCCGGGCGGCGTCCGGCGTCTGGCGTCCGGCGTCCGCTGCTCTATCTCCAAAACCCTTTGACATACGTTCATGAAATTTGGCACATATGTTCCATTCATGAATGGGACGGCATGTGCGAACTTTCGGACGGATCCGACTACCGGTGTGCCCCCTAGTGGCAATTTTAGTTTTTTACGCTTACCTTTGTATCTTCAAAAGTCCTGAACGGATTTTCATGAAATTTGGTATGTAGGCACCTATTAGTGAGATGACGCTATCCTACTGTTTTCAGATGGATTCGACGTAGTTTGCGCCACCTAGTGGCCATTTTTACTGTTTTCGAGTCTGTATTTTTGCGTCCACCCCTCTATCAACCAAACCGCTCAAAGGATGATTGTGAAAATTGGCGTGTATGTGCTTACTATAAGGAAGACAGCTGACAATGATTTTCAGACGATTTGGACTACTGTGGCGCCTCCTAGTGGCAGTTTTGTTTTTTTGCGCCCATGGCTGTATCTCCCAAACCGTTTGCAGGATCTTTACTAAATTTAGCAAGTGTATTTATGTGATGTTGACAACGGACGATGACGACTTTAGGATGATTCTGACTACCGGTATGCCTCTAGTGGCAATTTTAGTATTTGCCTCTAGTGGCAATTTTAGTATTTTACATTGACCTCTGTATTTTCATAGGTCTTCAGGTGTATACTTTGTGTTACTTCGTGACTATGAAGGAAAAGTTCCAAGTAGAAATTTGTTTCTGGCATTCTAATGCTGTGCTCGTATGTTGGTAAATTTGTTTTTAATTCTTTCTGTGGTGCTTTAAGCAACTGGTGTATAGGATGTGCTTGTATTATGAAGATTACTCACATTTTGCCCCTAGCCTATTGAGGAGACAATGACCATGCCTTTCCATTTTGCAAAGTACAACATACTACATATATGCCCTCTACTGGCCACTTTATGGTACCAATAAACAACCCTAGAAGGATACCGTATGCGGTGCAATTGTGGGCGCATTTCAACGCTCTGCGTTGCTCTTGTATTGCTCTTATGATACATATAATTGCGCATTTTAAAGGGTATGCAAGTAAGTTGTCAACAGAGGTCTCTGTGTTCACTTGTGTCTGATTTGTCCACTGTCATCTATTGCATGATTCTTTCAAATCTACCATTGCAACTGATTTGGTTGTCCACTGAACATTGCAGTTGTCTTAGGACCTAGTATGAATGTGTTTATCTGACACATACACAGTCTAGTTTCCTTGTGCCAGACTTGTCTATGGACTCCTTTCAAGCATGTCTAGTTCTAACTTCTTATTCGCAGATTCCATCAGTAATACTTTTAAAACTAGAAGGGTTGATTTTTTGTTGGCAGGTTCAGCGTGTTGTATGTAATGTAGCTTTTAAAAGAGCCTCAATCAAGTTACTAGGAATTTCCGAATTTTCTCTGGGTATCTTTTCCAAAATAGCACTTTATTTGAAACATCCTAACATAAAGTCTGTCCGTCAAGTAAAATGCTGGCTTGATGTTGGAAGACAGAACTAAGTCTGCTGCCGGCACAAGTAGGTTCATTGTTGACTCTTGTGACTGAGGCTTATTAAGATCGTATTACTTACTTATGTGTTCAGGAAGGCTGGTGCAGGGTCAAAACCCACTCCTCTGATTCTCGACGAATATGGTCGCACTATTGATGCCACTACAGGAGAAGCAGTCACACTATCTCATCACATGCCAACCCTCAAGGTTTGAATTTATCTAGAGGCTTACTGTACGAGATCTGTAAAGGAACACTTGTTCAGTTGTTCAGTTGTTTATTGTTTTTGCGAGATGATTCCAGAAAAATCATTTGCTGACAGCGATTGTCTTAAGGTATGGTCCTGGACTTGTTCTTGTATTCTAAGCAGTGGTTCATGCTTGATTCCAAAACTGGGAGTCCAAATTTAAAAAAAAAGCATTCAAACCCAGAACGCTGCGTGCAGGTCTTACAAAGATTTGGCGACTTGTTGCCAACGTCGTCACTCAAGAAAAACGTCAAATTGAAATCGATTCCAACAAAGTGAAATTCATGTTGTGTTTTCACTCAGTAAAAAAATCTCATCAATGAGGCAAAGTCTTCTTGGCTGCACACAAATATTTGTCTGATAATTTCTAAAAAATTAAAAAGTCACATGGACGGCAAAGTCAGCTCAACAGTACGCAAATCTTGTCTGATAGGGTAGGGCAGTGCCACCTGTTGTTCGCTAGGGAAACGGAACCTCTGTGTTTTGATCTGCTCTCATTGCGTATCATAACGAACACCTTGGCCAGTACTTGATGACAATGTCACTCCAAACAGATTTAAAGTCGAGCCTTGAATTAGAGAGTGTTTAGATTAATTGATACTGAAAAATGTTCAGATAATGGCCACCACTAGCAGTCCTTTCTGTTGCTGTTTTTCTAAAATGTTCTAAATTATGTCAATCTATAAATCTATCTGACAGGCCAACATCAGAGCTAAGAGACGAGAGCAGTTCAAGATTGTACAAGAGAAACCACCTGAAGAAATCAGTGAATCCAAATTTTTCGATCCTCGTGTGAGGTAAGAAAAATGCTAAGTCTAAATTCAGTTTTTTGATGATGCTTGTTTTATGCTTACCAGTAAATAACACGTGTAGTCAATCTGTACTTTGATGTGCAGTCGTACTGTTTTTTCATTTTTTATCTGTATTTAAAATGTTGCTTAACTTTAAATGGTGTCGACTACAAGAAGGGCTGTTGAGCGTCATTATCATATTCACACTTCAATAATACCTGACCTCATCGGCTTATTTGTATATAAGGCCACCCAGTTGCAAAACCATGTTCCATGAACCATAATAGTCACTGAACATATAGGATGTGGAAACTTCCCTTTCATTTTTAATGCAGGTTTCAATTTATGGGCTTATGAAATATGTTTAAGAAGCCACTTGTAGCAAAATCTGGCACTGTCATTAGAATCTTCAATTTTCAAGTCTGCCTCAAAAGTCATTGACATTTGTCGTGGTGTTTACAGTATCAAAGAGGCTGGACGCCATAAGCGTGGCTTCCGATTCCACGAGCGAGGCAAGTTCCAGGAGCTGGCGTCCAGGCTGCGCACCAAGGCACAGCTTGACAGACTGCAGAGTGAGATAGCTCAGGTGGCCAAAAGGACAGGCATAGCCTCTGCGGCAAAACTAGCCACGATACAGCCCCGGGCCGCGGCCATGGTTGGTGACGGAGAGACGCCGGACGTGGAGTGGTGGGATAGCCTAATTCTCAAGAGTGAGAGGTACGCCATGATTACGTGGGGAGGGGGGTATTAAGGAAAAGAGGGGCCTTAATAGAGTGTGGTTGGGCAGTGTTATGCTAAGTAATTATAGGTGCAAGCAGGATGTTGAGGGTGGATGAGGCAGGGAAGAATGTAGCAGTGACTGGAAACACGAGAGTTTTGCATACACGAAGGATTTTGAAGCTGTCTTGGATTTTTATAGAAAAAATGTTTTAGTAAGGAGTGCTAATCAGTATCACTACTTTTTGTCAATTTTTCCAAGTAGCTTGAGGGGTTTTGTTTTGGATTGAAATTGGACACAGGGTGGAGTAGTATTAACCATCTTTGAAATGACATCAAACCACTGCTTACGGTCTGGGAAGCGAATGGTCTGATGGGTTGGTGAATGTCAACAATCCTTCATAAGTTGGTGCATGGACATAATGTGAGTAGATTGTGGCTGTTGCTTTTTACTCATGGTTGTTCTTTTTAGTTATGATATCCTTGATACGAGCTCTGATGGTGATAGACTGGACGTTTTAGAAGGCATCACGCACTATGTAGAACATCCCATACAGATGAGACCTCCAGGTATGTGGCTATTGGGCTGGTAGATCGGTACAAATGAGACTTCCAGGTATGTAGTTTACAGACTAGTAGATCAATACAGATGAGTCCTCCAGGTATGTGGCTATTGAGCTAGTAGGTCAGCATGGCCCATTAAAACTGCAATAAACCTGCCTTCTGTAAAAACATCACAGTGATTTAGTTCACTTACCATAAAAACTCTCAACTTGTTCCTTAGATTAGAGATTATTTTGGGATTGGGAAAAATTGACAGTTCATTGTTGCTTTAAACCAAGCTTGGAAATTTGATTTGTTTTGACTGTTCGTTTTAAGTGTCGAGCATGGTCTCGGGCATTAGTGAACTGTCTTAAATTCCTTCTCATCTGTGTAAGGACCAAACTGACATCAGTTTTATTTGCGGTAAGTGGTGTAAATCAAAATGTTATAATAATTTGTTTCATGGAAGGCAAGTTTACCTCCTCTTCTCACACTGTCTCTTTTGTTGTACTTTATCAGTTAAATATAAAAGTAGGTTAAAATTGATTATATCCATGGGTTTTTTTTGCAAAACTGATGTGTGTTGAGGCCCTTGGCAGTGCCATCTGGGAAAATCATTGTTTTGTTTCCTGTTTTGGGGATTGCTTTACTTTTCTACTAAGCAATTTTATGAGATCATCAAGTTTGAGATAGATAGGTATCGACAGAATGTTTTCTTGGATATTTTGCAGGTGTGTGTGCAGGAAGTACATATTTTACATGCTCCTGCAGTCATTGACTTGGCTGTGGTTTTAGTTCATTTCATTTGTGAATTGTCTTCCAGCCGAACCAACGAAAAAAGCGGAAATAGCCATCATGTTGACTAAAAAAGAACGTAAGAAACTGCGGCGGCAGAACAGGCAGGAAGCACAAAAGGAACTGACAGAGAAAGTGCGTCTAGGCTTGATGCCACCCCCGGAGCCAAAAGGTAAGAAGGGTGATAAAAACCGGTGTGGCAGGAAAAGTTATAAATGAAAATCACAGGGCTTGGAATTTTCCGCGGAAACGGGGATTTCCGCTTTTTTCAAATGTTCTGTCCGCGCATTCTATCATATTTCTGCGTAAAGAAATCGGATTCGATATAAAATTTCCGCGGCAAATTCCTTTCTTACCGCGGCGTTGAAGACGACGTTCACCTCGAAAAGCGGAAGTTGCTCTTTGTGTTTCGGAGGAACGTAAATTGTCGACATTGCCGGGGCATCTGGGATAGCGTGGTGGGATTTTCAATGGCATCTCGTGTTATTGTAAACCGCGGCGACAAATACTACGGCTCTGCAGCCAAAAATGTGTGGGGGTCGGAGTGGATGGACGAGCTAAAAGGACGCAGACGCATGCTACTGATGGTGGTAACGTTTTTTTTTTTTTTTTTTTTTGTCCTCGCGACTTCTGTCGGGGAAAGGTTCACATGGACCATTTCAAGGCTGGGTAGCGCGCATGATTTGGGCCGTAAAAGTTTCCGCGTTATTTGTCATTGGTCATTCCAAGCCCTGAAGACTTGCATTAATCGGGTTGATGCATTGTAATAGTTGTTCTGCAATAGGGTTTTTGCAAGACTTTGTTCCATCTGTCTTGTTTTTTCTCACAAATTTTGAAATATTATGCTCATTAGTATGAAGTACTTGACTCATTCACTGCCAGTGTGCAACTTCAGACGTGCCTGAATGTTAAAGTCACCTCTTGGCGACTTAGGTGCTTGTCCCTGGTTTATGTATTTTTAGCCATGCAAACGGGGTTGCTAATAGCAGTTTGTGACATCTTCAACTACTTTATGTCGGTCTTTTGTTTGGTAGAAAATATTGTTGGAAAGCGATTTTTCCTCCAAATTTAGAGCAAGTTGTTGGTGCTGATTTTTCTTGACTGCTGGGATCAAAACTAGGGCAACACGTTCAGTATTCATTGCTCTCACACACATGTGCACTGGCCATTCACAACACTTCTCACAAAGTCATGAAATAAATACGCTTCTCGAAAGCCTTTGCAGTAAGCAGTTTACTTATTTTTGTCTGCTGTATTTAATTAAGGTCTAAAGCACTTCACAAGCCATTTAATAATTGCCTGAGAAAATAGTTCTTCTAATGTTTGGTAAGAACTAAGAAAATAGCGTAATTGTTTTTGGTGTTTGGTTTTTGTCTTGAAAATCGATGCAATAATGCATGTCTTGTGTTTTTTCAAGAAAGACGTCTATTGATGGCAACTGAAAGGTGCAGGGATTCTTCTTCTTTGTTCCAGCATCACCTGATACCAACCAAAATGGGTTGGGGTCATTTTCTCTTTTTTCTCAGTGTCACTTGATGGCCACTGAAATGGGCCAGGATACGTTTCTTTGGACAGTAAAGGACTCGAAAAGGAGTGGGGTGCATACCAGATCAAAATTACTGCTTCGTTTTGAAACCAGCAACACAGCATTAACTAAAACTTTTCATTTAACAAAACATTTCAAAAGTAAAAATCTAAATGAACACTTCGTGTAAATGTTCCCTGAAATGACAAAGCGGAATTTAAATTGGCATTTTATGTTCCTCTCACCTGCAGTACGAATGGCCAACTTGATGAGAGTACTGGGTACAGAGGCTGTGCAAGACCCGACCAAGGTGGAGGCTCATGTCAGGGCTCAGATGGCCAAGCGACAAAGGTTTGTATTGCCAGTACAGTGTTGTACTTTAATTGTTGAATACGTTTTTAGGAAGTGGTGCTGAACCTTGAACAAATGTCAAACAATTTTTCAAATGTCTTTAATGTTCTGGAAGATGTCAGTTCATAGAAGTCTACTTTAGATTTAGATTTCGATTGTCACAGTAAATTGCTCTTCATCTTTGTTGAAAAACTTTGAAGTCCAAGTATGGGTAGGTGGTGGACTCTTTTCAATGGATATGTGTTATTTGAAATTCTGGTCATTTTTTCTACTGACAGGGCGCATCAAGAAGCTAACGAAGCCCGCAAATTGACAAAAGAACAAAAACGTGACAAGAAAATGAAGAAGTTTAAAGAGGATACATCTCTGGGAGTTCACATATCGGTTTACAGGTATGGTAGATAAAGATGCTACGTCTCCTTAAAACCGTGAATATTTGAATTTGTAGCAAGCACCACTTTTTGACTTCCTGGAGAACTGTGTGTACAAGTATAATCAGGAAAGAAACAATTTATAAATAAAATGCGGTTTTAAAGAAAACACCACAAGTGATACACTTAAAAACAAATGTGAATTTATATAGATAACCTTAGTAATTCCAAATATTACACAATCATTACTTGATAGTGACATGAACAAATGGTGAAAACTGTGTCTTGTGTTACTAGGGTAACAATGATATATTACCATACTCATTTACATAAAAATAGTCTCGCAAAACGAGACTTTCGCGAGATTGTAATGGTAACTGGTTCTGAGATGGTTTCCTTCACACTAGAAGACCCGAGGTTGTTTGCATATTCAAAATTTATTGAGACATAGCATCTTTAAGTTTCATTTTTTTTTTTCACTTGGAAAAGAAAAGTGCAGGTATTATGCCTAGTTGTTACAGAATTGCATTGTCATTGTCACATTGCCAATACCTCCTTAAAAGGGAATGAAACAATTTGCGATGTTTAGTAAAAATACAGATCCAGATTCTTAGTTTTCTTGGAAATGTATATACCCCGTGTTAATTACAGTTCCCCTGGTGTGTAATTCGTATGCACGGAACTATAGACAGTGATAGAAATGGCCTGGCAAAGGGACCGCATTTTGGTTATGCATTCAATTCCATTGAGGTAATACCCCTGCTCCCTATTGAATACAAGGCTGTGCAGGTCATTGGGTTTACTCAGTGGAAGTAAATCCATTCAGTTCCATTGAGGTTAATACCCCTACTCTCTATTGAACACAAGGCTGTACAGGTCATTGGGTTTACTCAGTGGAAGTAAATAAAGAACCAAACCGAATGTAGGCCTTTTTTCGGGACATTTACATTCGCATCCTATTGCTTCACAGATGCACATCTAATAAATACTCGCCACAAAAACACTTATTATTGCAAGAAAATGTCTCTCCAAGATAACCAGGGATCTGCATGCTTATTTAAGGTAACATCGAAAACAGTTGCTTTCCCCTTTAATATCCACCGTTGTTGAGTGTGAATGTCTTGTTTCAGAATTCGAGAATTAAGGAATCCATCAAAAAAGTTTAAAATAGAAACCAATGCGAAACAGCTGTTCATGACAGGCATCGTGGTGATCTTCAAAGACTGCAATGTTGTGGTGGTTGAAGGTGGTATGTACTTTACACGTCTTATTCCATGGGCTTTTGGTTTTTAGCATTTGAATATTGTAAACAGAGAGTGGTCCATCTGATGTATATATGGAGCTTGTGCCTGTGTGTGATAAACTGTATTTATCTGTATATTAGATATCATGGAGTAATTAAGTTTCTCTATTGATTTTTGGCCATTAAAATGAGCCCGTTTTTGTTATTGGTTCGCTTGGTCCATGGTTGCACTTCACAATGAAAAATAATGATTTGGTTTTGAAATTTAATCCATTCCTTCCAATTTATCAAGCCAAAGCAGGTTGGTTAATAACATTTCAGATTTCCTCAAGGTCCAATGTCAATGACTACTTAGTAGTACTTAGTCTTAGGGAACTTATTGTTGTCACTTTGGTTTTGCAATGTCACCCTCTAAAAACATCTCAACTTTGACACAAGAGTTTGAATAGAGAAACAAATGAACAGTGTAGTGGCTGCAGATGTGTGACTTGTCATCAATATGGCTTTGTTTCATCCAGGTCCCAAACAACAAAAGAAGTTCCGGCGTCTTATGCTGCACAGGATAAAGTGGGAAGAGGATAAAGTGTCTAAGGGAAAGGATGATGGTAAGAGGGTGCACCTGGGTCAGGGGTCATGATATGGTGAACATGGGTCAGGGGTCATGGTATGGTGAACATGGGTCAGAGGTCGTGTTATGATGCTCATGGGTTAGGGGTCATGGTATGGGGCTCATGGGTCAGAGGTCGTGTTGTGGTGCACATGGGTCAGGGGTCATGGTATGGGGCTCATGGGTCAGAGATGCTACTTTTGCACTGTTTCATCAATAAATGAATTAGTTGTGGTCTCACAGTTTGGTGGTCACTGTCAGCAGTTTCACGTGTAGTCAGCAAAATCGACATCATTCAAGTGGGAACCATGTTCATTTGATCTGAAATTTCTGATCACTAATCTTCTCCATTTTGAAGTAAGTCTTTATGATCATGTTTCCTTGTGTCTGGATGTAAACTGAATTTCTGTGTTCTTGTGATTGAGAATATGACTTGTACTGCAACATACTATTACACTGTCAAATTGCATTACAACGAACCCACCTGGGACTGGCAAAATTGTCGCTGCAACTGATGTTTGTTGTAACCATATCTAGTTGAATAGTAATACTACTACGGCTTTGGAACTTTGGGAGGATTGAAACATCAGAAGTGAGTGAATGTAAAACCAGCCAGCATGGTTTCTATCAGGAAAGTTCATTGAAAGAATGATTGTTACAATCACTACAATCAACCTTTCATGGTTTGCTAGAATGCTATTGTGAAAATGATCAAAAGTGTAGTTGCAGTATTGACCTTGACCTTGTAGATGACGATGACGACTCAGATGGTGATTCAGCACCCAACAACTCATGCGTTCTTGTCTGGGAGGGCACCACACAGACCAGGTCATTCTCGGAGATCAAGTTTAAGAACTGTCCAACTGAGGTATTTGCCAGGGAACAGTTCCGCAAGGCAGGCGTGGAACAATATTGGAACCTAGCCTACAGTGGTGCCGTACTTGAACAGACAGTTGATGATGACTAAGGGTTAGTGAATCATGGAGTGAGCGATTCTGTCAGCCAGGCCATGCGTGTACTTACTGCTGACGAAGTCTAGAGGAACGTAATGGCTGCATGGGTGTTTCCCTCAGCCTAACTGCTTGTACAGGCCTGTTGATATTGAATTCATAGTGACAGGAGGGGGGAGGGGAATCGAGCAGCTGGTTGTAACTGTTGCCATCATTTCATGTCTGAATGTAAGGTAGTAAATGAGTGGAAATAGACAGAGGGTCTTGTCCACCACTTAATATGATATAGCGTGCATCACATTTCCCGACTATCGTCTTGTAGTGACACCTAGTATCTGCGCCTTGTGTGTGCTGTTATAATACATAACTTTTCATTATGCTTCAGTACAAGCCAAAACAAAAAATAACATGTTTCCTTGTCATAACATTCAATTCAACCTGCAGATCGTTTAGCGTTTAATTGCGTCTGAAAATGTCACCTCACAACAGCTGTAATTACAGAGTAACTGAACACGTTGACCTTATTTCCTGTGTACACAGTGCAATGAGAGACATGATGTTGACAACTTGGTTATCGTTATTCTTAATGATGTTTTACCAAAGTACTTAGATTTTTGATGCCATGGTGATTTCACCTCACCTTGCAATCACTCAAAAGTTTTGTTTTTTCAACAGCTCCTAGCGGACTTGGTTTAACTCTAGTGTAAGACAGCCTCCTGTGTACAACTCTGTCCCTAACAAAACCGGTAACCAAGTTCTGCAATACATGCACATGGTCAGTGTTGTATTTGTAAACATTTTAACGTGAATGTACATGGTTTTGCATAAACATTATAACTAAGTTTTTTGTGTGAAAAAATATCAAGATAACCCTCCATGCCTTTCTTGTAACCAAACTATACAAGTACTTTTTGTTAGGTGTATGTTCATTCCAAATTATTTTTGGACTCTCTCACGTAGTCTTAAGTTCATCTTTTGTTGGATTATGTTTTTAATTAGGTTGTTACTTTCTGATTGAAACAAAACAAGTCCTGGCATTTTCATTAATAAAGATGACACCAGGAAGACATCATTAGGTTGAGAAGAGCAGTAGCGTAATGATAAGATCTCACGAGAGTATTGTAGATATGACATGAAATGTCTAAAGGCATGCAGCCCCCCAAACCTCTGATCTCTGTCAATGTTGTATTAGAAATAAATGGAATCTTCCATGCGTAAATAAATACTAATTTGTAAAATTTATTGTTTATCTTCTCATCTCATGGTTGCCAACATATTTAGCACGTAATCTGCAGAAATCGGTGTGTTGCAAGTGAAAACTTTACCGATTTCAAAAATTTTCATAAAGTTTCAATCAAAAATGGTGTGATACTCTCAAAAATAACAATTTCAGTTTCAAATCGTGTTCAACTAAAAATCGACATTTATAACTCTGCTAATCACTTCAATGTTGCAATCATCACGATTGACTTCTTTCCATGGCCCAGCAAATCTCTGTACCTTGTAATTTCCAATCCATGCCAATGTGGGCACATAGGTTCTAATGGCTAGTCAGTGAATTCCTTTTCCTGTTTTCTAAATGCAATCTAATTGGAATATCTTCCCCAGAAATTTCGCTCTTGACCTAACTTCACAAGCAGATCCCACAATGCAAAGCCAAGCAGAGTGTTTTTCAGTGGACATTCATTCACAATTGAACAATCACAAAAGGGAATATCCGACACAAATTACTTTATACATTCATTGGTGCTCTGGCTACATCTGATTGATCGATTTGACAGACTAGATTAGTTTCGTAATTTTCCAGAGATTTATGTCTCAACCTTTATCGACTTGGCACTTTAAAAACTGATTTTTGAAGAAAAATAAATGCTCACTATCCATGACGTCTTAAAACTTGCAAGAAGTGATTTTTAACCCCTAAAAGTACGTACAAAACAGAACAATCTGTTACGGTTGGCAGCCCTGTCATCCTCGTTCACAGCATGACTATCAAAAATTATGACTGCATTTAGTCAAATGTTGGAATTCTGTGCATTGAACTCTTAACCAATGTTTCTCATGATGAGAATAATTAAACGTATGTTAATATATGTGTGGTTTCAAAACCACGACATGTAACAAAGCTACACAACTATTCTCCATTTTCTGAAAAACTTTAAATGCAACATGCAATGTCATTTGATGACCTAAAAACTGTATTCACAGAAAGTGAACTAATACAAATTTCATTCAAAAATTGAAAAAAGATGATCATTGTTGATACAAAACAGGTGAATCAAATTCCATCACAACTGCACAAATTATTATTGTGAACATGACATAACTGTTTCAACAGTTACAGGCCCTGGAAGCCCAAATTGTATGAACGTTATCTACTCCCCACGCCTCTAATCCGCAGCAACATGATTTAGCATGCTCATAAAACAATCGAGGAAACCACTCCAGGTCCTAATATTTTCAAATTGTAAAACATGGAAGACAAAGCAACATTAAGCAGATACTGTTTATATACACACTACACTTTGGCAGGTACATGTTAGTCACTAAACGTACTGATTTAAGCATGTTGAGCGCAGACATTACATTAGACCTTGGATTTCTTCCGTCTCGGGGTCAAGGTCAATGTCGTAGAAACATGGACGAGTGGGAAGACCTGGCATGGTGCTCATCTGTAAAAGAAATCGACAGACACATGACGTTATGGATAAAAAATATTTTAAAATTATGAAACCTGTTAGCGCTTCAAAACTACCTTTCAAAGGCAGTAGTGTTGGACACAAAATATTTTGACAAAATTTATATTTATTTAGGGTTATTAGTTGAGTTCTGCAGAAAATTGTGCTGAGATAAGTTTCAAATGATTTTCAAAGAATATGTACTAGATGACATTTGTCAAGACTTGTTGCAAAAAAATGAACACACTGGATAGGTTCAACTTTGTACACTTACCGTTCCAAGCAGGGGATACAAGAAGCCTGCTCCCACGCTGGCACGTACTTCACGGATGGGAACGGTAAACCCAGTAGGGACACCGATGAGTGAGGCGTCATGGGAAAGTGATAAATGCGTCTTAGCCATACAGATTGGAAGATCGTTGAAACCCTGGAAAAGACAATTTGACAATAAACGGAATGAATGAGACATACTGTAGTTACCGGAATTTATCAGGCATTTGATGTAACTTTTCAGGAGCAAAGACGAGGATTCTTGAGGTAACATAAACCTGGAGCAGATCACGTACTCAAATGCCATCGAAGATGGTGGGTTGAGTTTACACAAGATCACACTACCAAACTATGAGTCAGGGACCCATTTTGACAAAAGTCGTACGGCCCAGTTTGCTATCCACGCAAGCACTTGAAGTCAGAAATTTTGATCGGGCAAAAAATGCACTACCTCAAAGAGGTGGGAAAATTGTCAAACTCGCGTCAAGTCACATTAGGTTTAATTTTGTCCATATGACCACTTAAATTAGTTACACCTGGAGTAACTTGAGCCAGTTTTAAGTGTCCACCTGGACACAGCTGTAAAGTTTTATGAGCGCACAGCTCATCAACTGTTATTAATCACAACCACTTTACAGTGCTCATTGAGTGTGAGCACATACTAGGGCAGTGATGCTTCCTTCATAAAAATATACCACCTTCACAATCAGGTGCCAACAAACCTTATCGACTGCCAGGCACATGATCCGATAAAAACTTTGCTCCTGGGATGCAGTTACTTGGATCAATTTGATCGTGTGCGACTAGATGTTTAAGTAGTATGTACTTGTACACCAGCAGTAGTCACCAACGTGAACAAACATGCACACGCAACCAGGGCACTCAAACATGCACACGTAACCAGGGCACTCAAACATGCACACACAACCAGGGCACTCAAACATGCACACATAACCAGGGCACTCAAACATGCACACATAACCAGGGCACTCAAACATGCACACATAACCAGGGCACTAACAATTTGCTAAGCATATCACAGTCTTATAGTCTGTCAGACCAATTAGGATTTAACTGAAAGCAAGGCAATTAATTCATTGCTACAATTAATAAATTTTATATCACTCTGAAATAACAAAGTACAGAGTGTTCGTTAACAGTGTTACCATAACTTAAAACAATATTACCAACTTGTGAACATAAGTTATATGCACGAACCACAAGCAAAATTTATTTGAGAATTTCAGTTGAAATGCCTTGAAACGACTTACCTGTCGTTTGTACAAATCTATCTGTTTCTGAGCGAGCTCAGAAATCTCAATACCATCTGCACCATAAACCTTTTTGGCAATGATTTCGATCTTTTCTTCAATTGGCAACTGAAACAATTTTGAGAGTTTAAGGAAGAGCAAATGTCCCTTAAACAAAACTTACGAGTTGACTTACCGAGGAAAAGTGCATTCAAAACAAACAGGACAAACTGAGAAACTACATCAATGTTAAATTGGATTGCAAAAAAGCAACAGTCAACTTACTCAGACAGTTTTCTAAATAAAAGATAATTAGGTGACTCGAGAATCAAGGAACCAGAATTTTGTGAACTCAATAATTATTATAAGGCAAAAATTTTCAAGGAAACTAGACACTGAATAAACAAAGAAATAACAAATGTGGACCTGAAATATTTCACAAAGTACTGGTGTATGATCACGCATCAAGACTTGCTACACTAGCTGACTAGGAGGATAACAGTGATGACAAAAATGCAATTTCACTGAGGGCTTCATGTCTACCATATCCAATAATGTAACAGCTCGTGTTAGAGGTCATACAGCAAACATTGAAATGTGCACCGCAAACTGTAAGCTTCTAAGAATGCTTATGATCACTAGATGGTGCAGAAAATGTCAAACCCGTCCAAAACTGGAAGGGTGTCACCATCTCCCTAATAGAAACGAATTTGGTAAATACCATGGGAATCCGTCAAGGATATTCGAAGACAGAGGCAAAAGAAAAATCAGACTTGCCACTGGAGGCACGGTGGAAATCGCAAGAAGTTGTCATCTGTAGCTACGTTCATAAGTATAATAGCCAAATTTCACAAAGATCCTTAAAGGTGTTTAGAATATATAGTGACGGATGGTGCAGAATACGTCGAACCCGACTGAAAATGGGATTCCAAAGGTGTTGCCATCTGCTCAATAGATTTGCTAAATTTCATGAAAACTGGCCATGGAAAACCAAAGATACAAAAGCAAACTTAAAAAAATCAAATTGTCATTAAAAGGCACATTGTTAGTCGGATCTGTCCGTAAGAAGTCGTCATCAGCTCTCAGGCTCTTAGGAATAAACCTGTTAAATTTTCCAATGATCTTGCAAAGGGTTTAGGAGATACAGTCACAGATGCAGGGGCCATAGTAGTTGGACCTGTCCAAAAACATCAGTTGTGACCCTGTCAGTAGGATCACATCTGCCGATTTCCATAATGACCATCCGTAATCAGCTTCACATAAACACATCTGCCAAATCTCACTACGATTCTGCAAGGGTTTTAGGCAAAACTGCAGCAGATGCAGGATGCTGGACGTCCAGGCAGAGATCAGCAATATGCACCAACATATTGATACGTGGGCACAAAAAAGTACACACCTTCACATCGTACAAAAACTTGAAGCAGCTTTCCTGTTGACAAGCTCTTTCCACAGCCTCACCCAAACCCTTGGCTCCAGCGCCACCTTCAGCCCAGTGCTTGCATATGACGGCATCAAATGCGCCACCCTGACGGGCTAGACGCTGACACAACTCCAGCTCTGAAGGAGCGTCAGTGCTAGAAACCAAACAGCAGAGGCATGTCATAACTACAGTACATACCAAAAGCACTCAGACAAAATGACCCAGTATTACCCGTCATGACGGCTGTACGGAAGCCAAATTCATCCTCAGAGTAGTCTCCCCTGATGACTGAGAATGAAAGGGAATTAACAGGAAAATTAGTGACGTGGCTAAGCCACTCTGTAATTGACCTATTGCCAGGATTTCGAGTGACGGCTTAACTGACCAATCAGAATGCAGCATTCTTGACCCACCTTCGTTTCCAACCCGTCATTTTACCAGACAAACAACAAGTTGTTAGGTAAAACTTGTTTGTTTGTCGACTTTTCGTAAGGGGAGGAGCTTGCGACAGGTCAATTAGAATTTTTCCGCTCTAATGGTTATTAACAGTCATTTTTGCTGTTAATACGATTAGCCATCATGACGAGAAACATTATTTTGTCTGATTACTTTTGTCTGGTACTGTATCAAGATACAAGAAGAAAAATGGATAAGTATTAAGATTAAAAAACTTAGTCAGCTTTAACCATTGGTTGACAAACAAGGAAAATTAGATGCATATACGGAAACTAACTGCAAATACTGTTTCCAACAAAGTAATGACAGCTCTCTCATAAAAAGTATACTGCACTCGTATTAATTATTACCACATTAATTAATAGACAAAATAGAAGGTAAGCGATGAAATAAGCTAACAGCAATGAGCAATTCAAACTACTCTGGTGATGCAGCCAACCTTTGCAGCCATGTTTTTACCTGAATGTATTGATGGCAACAACGACTGGTACACCAAACAAGTTGGCATTCTGAATCTGTTTGACCATGTTGGCACAACCCTTCTCAAGCAGGTCCAAGTTCTATAGAAGAAAAAAATCATTCTTAGTAGTAAACCATGAAAAGTGCATACTAGAGCATCTTGAGATGGTAAAACACTAATTAATAATTAAAATAAAAAGTTAACACGATAAATACTGCAAAAGATAACATAATATAGATATTAGGAATCATACACATGTTTGTCAAATTCCTCACTCAAAGTGAATTTTTGAATATAGATGGAATGACAGGACTGTTTGTATTGTGTAAATGACACAATTGTCAAAAGCTGAGGTGGTCACTGAACTTTGACTCAACTACAATGAATCAAAGACAAAAGTTGATTATTCCCACCAAAAGAGGGCCCCACTCACCTCTTCCATGTAGGCAGCAGGAAGTGGAAGACCAGCAGTCACCTTTGGTCCTCCACCGTGCATCTTTAGCGCTCGAATGGTGGCTACTAGTACCACCGCATTGGGAATGAGGCCAGAGTAACGACATTTGATGTCGAAGAATTTTTCCATACCAATGTCAGCCCCAAAACCAGCCTCAGTGACTGAAATGACACGGGAGGGAGTGTAAGACAAATCAATTTGTTTTGTTTTTACATTCTTGTAAAATCATAAACATACAAAATGAGCAATTTCCACAATGTCAGTCAATTTATCCAAGAGGCTCTTTCCTTCATAATAAGTTTACATGGGTTCCACAGCTCATTCCAAAATTTATGCCAATGCAATAGCTAAGAAACTGGGAAAACAGGTAACCGTGACAGCAATACTTACACTGATCCAAAAATTAAAGGTAAATCCATTACCAAAGAGATTCCTTTGAGAGCAAAAGCACCGATACAAGTTAAAAATTTATCTAATCAACCCTTCCCATGGAAAGCTCTCAGGGTAAATTTCACTCATCAGCTATTGTACCATCAAAGCATACTTTGTATATAATAACTAGCATGACTGTCAGTGAGGTAATGTGTCGATGCCTTGCTCTCAAACATAAATCAAAAAAGACAAAACGGTAACTAGGTAAAACCTCACCAACTTTGAACATTCTTTGTAAAAGATTAACATCACATACCATACAATTGCATTACCATTTTCATGTTCTATACCATAAGTTATACCATCAAAAACGTTTTGAGAAATTGTGGACATCCACAACGTTTGAAGCCTGTGAATAATAAATGGTCAATTTTGGTATTTATTGTTTATGTCCCTATTACTAGACAGACAATACACAATCATCAACTTACCCACGTAACCATTTTCGCCAACAAGTTTCAGACCAATCTTATCAGCAATGATGGACGAATTCCCATGGGCAATGTTGGCAAAGGGTCCAGCATGTACAAAAACAGGTGTTCCCTCCAGCGTTTGCATAAGATTGGGACGAATGGCATCTTTCATCAGCACTGCCAGAGCGCCACCTACACCCTGATGTTAAAACCATATTGGTAAGGAAAAAGAAAGACAAAGGATACTTTAAAAGATAATGCTTTTATTTTTGATTGAATCAATAAATATCAGTTGTTGCAAACAATGGGTGCACAAACAGAATTCCAACAAAACGCAAAAGTTACGACTTCACATTTGACTCTGCTGCAATTGTGCAAAATCGATATTCTTTTTAGGAGTTGTATTGGCAATGTGCACAACAGTACTGTTGTCGACTATTTGAGTCTGTTATCAATTTACTAAAGCTATTCAAAATCCAGCCAAACCACGGATAAATGTCTAGTAAAGAGTCTTGACAATTTCTTACATACAAAACACTACAAGGTCAATCAACACTCACCAAGTCATCTGCTGTGACAGGGTTTCCCTTGTGGTCACTCCCAACCACCATGTTGCCGAGTCTTTCTCTCATGTCCTTCAGGTCAGAGGTCAGCGCAAGACAGGCCATGATCTCGCTAGCCACCGTGATGTCAAACTGGGTCTGAAATAGTAAAATAGACTTTCTCATCACAAACATAACAAACTTGATTCAAAAAGGTAAAGAGGGCTTTCCCATCTCAAACATGTCAAACTGGGTCTGAAAAATAATGAATGGGTTCTCCTCTCAAACACGCCAAACTGGGTTTGCACAGTGAAGAAGGCTTTCTAATCTCAAACTGGATTATCTCATTCAGTCCAGCCTGAACGACTATACAAGACCCATGTCTTTTTTTGAAGTAAAATGATTGGAATGAAAATACCCATCCAATAGTAATACTAACAAAATAACATTATAATAGTCTCCAATTCTTGTAACTCCGGACTACCCACCTGCACAACAGAGGCTTTAAAATTATTACACAAAAAATGGGCTAAAAATTTTTTTGAAATACAGCATTTCTTTTCTTCTGTGACCTTCTAACCCAGTTTCCCACTTTACGCCCTCTTGTAAAGCACTGTTACCCCTGTAGAGGTCACCCTCATTCTAAATATATTGCAATCATCCTAGTCTCTTCCAGCTCCGTGAGCAATAATGAACGGTCAGTTTTCTCCAAGCCCAGAAACCACTCCTCACTTCACTTAGGAACAAGCTGAGATCAACTTTAGGGTTATAAGTGTTCTACATTGAAAGTTAGTCTCTTCGATGGAATGGGTACATAGCCACTTTGACAAAATGTAAGACTCTGGGGTTAGCTGCCAGTAACAGCTGATAACCATATGAGACAGAAGAGTTGTTGGACAGTAACAATATCAACTTTAACAATGACCTCAAAGTCCAACGTGGCTACTTGTTTTGCTTCATGTGAGGTGGAACTCTTTAAGTTTTGACTTTTTACTACAACCTGAATGTGATGCAACCAGGCAAAGAATGGAGTTCATTTACTACGTCAACAAGAACAATCGCCAATGCTAACTTGATTTCTTTAGTGTGTGATTTCAGTTTGACCTAAATAAAGCAGCATAGCTCTTTGTTTCAACTGGTTTGAGTTGAAACAAGGCACTGGGCAGGTTGTGAAATGTTGCCAAGGACTATGCCGCAAATCGTACCTCTCTCGTCTTCCCCTTCTCGGTTGGTGATTGTCCAATGGTGATCTTTCTCAGGAAACGATCATTGGTATCCATAACTGAAAAACACAGGGTACAAGATACTCTATATCAAACTAAAAATATTTGTCCCAGGGTGAGCAAAATGTCCCCCCCCCCGCCTCGCGATGCACAATTTTTTATGACTTTAATTTTGAGTGGCAATGAATTTTTTGTGCAGTGATAAACCAGATGAACATCTCTGCATCATTTCTTTTCCAAGGACACCACAGAATCATAGGAACAGCACCGAGGCTTTCTAAGTAACATGACATTTGGTGAACATTAAATATTTGTCAGAAATTAAGGCAGATCACACATCACAAATAGCTTTTTTGACAGTATATGAACCATCAAATTCGCTTAAATGAACTTGACGGTGAGTGCTATATCAGAACAGTCAAAAATGAGGCATCGCTGTTCCTTATTTCGCACAGTTATTTCCTTATCAGCAGCCTCAATTTCATTGAGTAGCAAATATTTGAAGTGTGTCTTGGAGTTTTTGTCAAGAAATTGAGCGGGAATTTAAGGCTGCTGTCATGTAACTAACGAAATACTTTCCACGTGCAGGACACAATCCACTACATAGCATCCAACATGCTTCACCACCAGGTGTCACTTTTAAAGAAAAGCCCATTACCTCTCTGCCAAGTGATTGTCGATGGGTCAAGATCCAGTCGAGCAAATCTAGTAATCTCTTCAGCAGTCAGTTCATCAGGATTCTCTGTTGTTATTCCAAGTTTCTAAATTGCGCAAACAACCAACTTAACAAGAGGCGACCATTAGTGTTTGAATGAAATCAGTGAACGTCCACATTACATTACAGTAAGCATCAACAAACAAATGAGTTAGATTTACCTAAAACAGGACTAATGGTACTTAATTCTTCATTTTCACCAACATGAAAGCTGCATTTCACTAACATTTTAAGCTGCTTAAAAAACAAAAAAAAAAACCGAAGTAGGCCCTTTTACTCTCATACCATGGCAGGATTCTATTTCCAGTACCAACTCAAATTGCATGCAATGCGGAAATGCATCACTTTTGAATTCACAACTTCAGTGTTGGGTGAATACTAGGTAAAACAGTGCATGAAAGACATGTTTGCAAGTCTACAACATTTTAAACTAATGACACTTCCCAACCTTAAGTTAAATAGTGTACATTGGTTTCAATCAGCGCTGAGAGAAGAAAAATAATGATAGCCAGTGCTTGTGACAAAACAAAGCTGAATGTAAAACACCTAACAAATTTAGTGGTTCAAAAAGAAATGTGCTAAAAACAGGATTGTGGAAAGTGAGAAAAGAAACAACTTAGTGAGTTAAGAAATGTGTTGGTAAGAAAAGAACTGTGTTATTTGTGAATGCTTCCTTCAGTGGCAAGTGGGGAATGAAAAATTTTGTGCCAAGGAGCAACATCTCGTGAATAATCACAAGAAAGCCTTAAATGCAAATAAACTGTATCAAACAACAAGCAATTTCCTTCAACTAGTCACGTATCTCTAACCTTCAGCCTCTTGAGCTGAATCTGGGAAAACTGTCTCTTTCCCTTCTTTGTCGGGACTAGCCGTCCATAAAGAGCCTGGTCCGTCTGTGTGGACTCGTGGAACATTCTGGCATCGATGGCAGCCGCCAAAAGGTTGTTGGCAGCGGTGATGGCATGGATATCTCCAGTTAGATGAAGGTTAAACTCGTCCATGGGAATGACCTGGGAGTAACCACCGCCGGCAGCGCCACCTAGGAGGAGAAAGGTAGCAGCTTAAGATGTGGAATTTCGTGGCCAAATAATAGTTATATAGGAACCTATAAAAATATCCAAATTTGAAACGTCTTATCTCAGAAATGGTTGGTCAGATTCACATGAAATTTTCACATAAATTACCCTTAATGCACAGTTCTCTCATAACACAACAAGGAATTGTTTTTAAAATGCTCCACGTTTGCACAATATGCTGAAAATTGAACTTCTGTGGTTTTTATGAAAAAAGCGGCATATAACAAAAACAAAATGAATATTGATTAAAACAGTAACAGCGTGCTTGAGACTTTAATCTAAAATCATGTTTTCATGGCTCTTTTGCTATGAAAAATGTACTTTCTTTTCTTGCTAAATTTCACTAAAAAGACAGAGCCACGTGACCCAATTAATGCCAGATAGGAATAAAAGTAAAGAAATCAAACTTCAGAGGCTTACTACTTAAACAAATATGAAATAACATAAAATTTTCCGCAGTTAAGTGCTATAGCTTTGTAGATATTTGACTTAATTCAGATTTGTTGATAAGATCCTACGCAATCTTACGGTAGAACCAACACTGAACAGTATTAGTAGAACAAGTGTTCATAACAGAACAGTATGTCACAACTGCAGTTTCTTATTTAATTACATTCCATTTTATCAGTTGGCTACGTGAAGAAAATGAGAGACAGTTACGATCTTAAAACTTAGCAAATGCAAATCTCACCTTTAATCCCAAATGTTGGGCCTTGGGACGGTTGTCGAACACAAGCGAACACATTCTTGTGAAGATGAGCTCCGAGGGCCTGAACCAAGCCAATACTAGTGGTACTCTTGCCCTCACCAAGAGGGGTCGGGGTAATGCTGGGGTAAGAAATTGGGACACGTTAACTACACATAATACAGTTACTACCCAACTTATTTTGCAGATAAATATTTGTCAAAATTATAATTGTTTTCCAGTTTCAAAGGCTACTACTCAGCTGCAAGTGATGGGAACTTTACCAAATGTTGTTTTGGGACATCTACACAGAAAAAATCAAACTAATAATAGACAAAAAATTCCTTAATCTTTGTTTTTGTGAGAATTTTTGACAAGCTAAAATTTCAACTTTTTCTTCATTTTGCATGCTGAAAAGGTGTCAGAGGAATAACGATAAACTTAGTAATCATTAAGACCCATGGGATAAACATGAAGAGACTAATTTATAATATTATTGTACTTTTCATTTTCTTCTCAAAATGCTGAGTAAAAAAACTGGTTATGTCAATTGCCCAAATTTCAGAGCCTAAAAATCAAACAACAGGATTGTTTTCATGTCTCAAGATTTCCTTTAACTAATATCTGCATACTATATCTTCAATATAAATCATTAAGGGACGACAACGCAGAATTCATGTGCAAACCTTCGGAAAAATAGCAACATTTTGTCACCAATTAAATTTGAAGAACTGTCCCATTTGTAAAAAATAATCTCTGTAAAACATTATGCTTCTCACCCTGTGACCACCACGTATCGTCCATCGCGCTGTCCCGCACAGCGGTCCAGAACCCTGAGGGACACTTTGGCCTTCTTTTTCCCATACAAGTCGACTTCCTCAGACAGCAAGCCTATCTCCGAGGCCAGGTCAGCAATGTTCTTGGGAGTTTGGGACATAGCAATGTCAAGGTCACTAGAGGCAAAAATGTATAGTGAGTTTCAACTAAAGCCTAAATTCATGGCAAGCCTATGCAATCACAAAAACTTCAAAAATAATTGATAAATTAATAGCATCGTTTACTTAAAGTATAGCATAAAGAAAACTCACAGGCATTGGGCAGTTTCATATTAAACTCCATGTCTTCACTGACAACTTTAACATGACACTGAAAATCTGGTTGGGGTATGGCGGACATTTAGCTAAATTCAGACTTTTTGCAATTTTTAAAATTTTGACATAGTAACTCTGCAACAAATTGTTCTGAACAGTTATGGTCCAAGTTTAAAGTCATTTAACAGATACAATTCCAGAGCAAGAACCATAACAAAATAACTGATTCATGAGCAAAAGTGTTCATAGTCGTGGTGTGATTTGTTATGGCAGTGAATTTTGGCATGACAAGCAATTTGACAAATTTAATAAATACATGGCACTTGGCAGAATTTTTCTCAGTAAATTAGAACACTAGATGATTGGCACCTGTTCACTGTGCCCCACTAGTTACCAAGGTTTTACATACACAAACCCACACAGTATGGACAGGAGTTTTCGAACATGTTCATAAAGGGCTCCGCTATTCAGAATGTGTAGGTGGTAATAAAACAATGACCTCAGCCAGGACCATAAACCCTTTATTAAGCTGTGTTTACTAACACAGTCCAACTGGGACAAAGAGCATGGTTCACAAAGAGCAGGGTTCACAAAGAGCAGGGTTCACAATGAACTGTGTTCTCTTACCTTGTATATAAATTTCAAAAGGCCTACTGTGTGTGAACGACACCCACGATACAAAACCATCTGCAAAACTCTAAGCCACTATTTGGACTAGTTACAGCCTCCGAGCTCAAAACAACCTGTGGAGTTTTAATTTTCAGTTATAGAGAACTCTGTAGTTACCTTGGAACAGGGGTCTTGAGCAACAGGGGGAGACACTTCAAGCTCCACTGATCTGTCTAGAAACAAAGCAATGAAATAATAAGTACCATACTCCTGAAATACCAGATAGCAGCGAAACACAAATTTTTGTAAATACTGCATCAGGGATGGGTACCATAGGTGCAAAAACTTTACTTTCCAAAAATGCAAGATTACAAAGATTAAAAGAGATTTTTATCACACTAGCTCTTGAAATTCTTGAGTCTTTGTAAAGCAGCAATGGCCTGGGCTCACACCCATCAAACTTAAATTGAACTGTGACTGATAAATTAATTTGACTCGAGTCGGGACTGACAACTGATCGACAGCATAGTACTTATTGAGCTAAATTCCACATTTTGTGTAATGTGACCGATTAGTTGTTGGGTCTCCAGTAAGGTGGCGTTCTAGGGCCATGTGTCAAGGCAAGTAACTTCTTTGAATGCTATCAATTCCTAAATTAACTGAAAGTTTCCATTTGATTTCAATGTTGATTCGCCCACTTTTTTAATCAATTACGTACAAGGGGACCAGTAACTTGCAACAAAAATTCTGTCATCAGGATTTCAATGTTTCTGATTTACGTAATACACATCCAATTCGTTTGGTAAGACTGAAAACTCACACACCAAAAGTATGCAGAGTTGGGTTCCTAAGACCAATAACTTAGAAATTTAACTATTAAAACTGAGGCTTTTATATGAAATTCCAAGCTTGTAATTGGTAAATGCAGTTTATTGATTAAATAAATGCACCAACAATAATAATATCAAAGCAATAAGCTACCCGATTAATCTGTAAAGCAAAAGCACTTACAACAACATAATTGCACCATACAACCATCATACTACAGTGGACTCGCAAAAAAGCTGTCAGAAGGAGGCCAGATTCCTTCTACAATGTGTCACTCTGTGTACGCGATATCTCAGCAAGCGTCCATGTGTTTTTCAGATGTCAACCTTATGACTGAATAGTGTGTCATTTTGTAAAATAAAACAAAGCTGACATCCTGGGAGCCACAAGCTTAGTTGACCAATACATGATATTTAATAAGACCCGTTTCATCCTTATACATTTTCCTTGTTTGTTAACATTTAAAATAATAGTTAACATTTCATTAAAATATGTGCAATATTAGATACGAGTTCATGCTGCCAAAATGTTATCATTATATAATATCATTTAATATACGTTTAAGTAGAATAATAACAATTATACCAATAGGTAAATATTCAGTTAAAAAACAAATATTGCAATTACAGCCTCGACAGAAAAAAATCAGAAAGAAGCAAACAAGTGAACCTTTGGCCCCTTTATCACATCAGAAAAATGCAAATTCTAAAAAAATTTAAATTAAGGTAAACAATCAACAAATCAAACAATCTAAAAACATTCCCTTGCACGAATTTAAGTAACATTCCTGAGCACGCTATATTTTTGCGATGATCATAATGCCATTATATAATACCATTATATAATACCGTTGTATAATTGCACGTATAATTGCACTCTAGAATTAGTCTTGTTTAATATTCTAACAGTGTGCTTGTTGTTAGCTAATAATACAAAAGCCAGTCATAGGAGAAACACGTTTTAAGGAAAATAAGCTGTCACTGAATTGTAATGTTGAGGATGGTAAACAATCAACAAATCAAACAATCCAAAAAATTCCCTTGCACAAATTTAAGTAAAATTCCTGAGTACGCTATATTTGTGGGTTGATCATAATACCGGTATACAATTGCACGTATAATTTCACTCTAAAATTAGTCTAATTAAATATTTTAACAACAGTATGCTTATTGTCAGCAAACAATATAAAAGCCATTCATCAGAGAAACAGGGTTTAAGAAAAATAAGCTGCCACTGAGTTATAATGTTATAATGTTGAGGAAATTGCATAAGGCATTCATATTAAGTGTTACATTATTGTAACCCTAATATGAAACTACAGGGTCTGTTTCATGACAAGTGACTTAAGATAGCAATTAAGTGTTACGCTCCCACTTAATAATTTCTGAATAAAGGATTTTAGCCAAATAATAATGAGTGTATCACAGTCTAGAACTAATTTACAAAAATTATTTCAGTAACTAGGATTGATGCGTAAAGACATCGCATTTTTGCTCACAGGTGAAATTCAATTATTTTTTAGAAATAGTTGTGAGGAATGTAAGACAAAATTTCTAACTTAGGTCTTAAGTCACTTTTCATGAAACAGGCCTCAACATTACATGACCTGTAATCAACATTAAACTTTTACTGTGATTTTGATTTTGCTGTTAATAGCACTCGAATGCCCTGCACTGTTTATCGCCGGAAAATGCTTCTCGTCATGAAAACCAAGGGAAAATACAGTCCGGCGATGCCAAACCGACCCATTCTGATCTGAAAAAGCAATACAAAAATACAGAGACTCACTAAAATGAAAGCCCACCATGCATTTTGTATTGACTTTTCAGATGAGAAAGGCTCAGACGTGTAGGATTAGTCGAAGAAATGTTAGGAAGAAGTGAAAGAACTGAGACAACTCAAGAAATAATTGGCACAATGCCATTTCTAGTGGTTAAATAAAAGGTAGACCCCAGGCCTTCCACAACTAAGCTTTTCCTGGGGGGAAACGATTCCAGGGCCTCGCCTCTGAATTCCACCAACGACCTGTCAACCCCAATGTGGATAACAATCATTACCCAAAGACTGCATGCCATTGCCTTCATTTGAATGTCTGGCCAAGAAAACTTTTAACAAAACCCCTTAAATGCAGTGCGGCATTTCTCAGACATTGCAGCCCTCCAAAACAAACAAACCCGCCACAAAAATTAAGGTGTGTTTTCTCAAGTTATCCACCCCTTTCAAATGGGATAAAATTTTCCAGCAGTTTCAAAGGAATGACATATTGGGAGGCATCCCAGATAAGGAGAAAAGAACATAATCACACAGGCAGAACCTCTACAACACCAGCGACATACCTTGGACTTCTCCAACATGTGCTTGGCACCATCCAGTGTGTTCTTCATCAGCATGGCCACCGTCATAGGACCCACACCCCCGGGAACAGGAGTGATCCAAGATGCGTTAGCCTTAGCCTCCTCGTAAGCTACATCACCAACAAGGCGCTTACCACTCTTTTTAGTAGCATCTACAAGTATAATGACCGAGAATCAACACATTCGTACTAAACTGAACACATAGAAACCACAACCATTTTTTAAAAGAATGTGCTGTGTTAATGAATAAATTAAGGTAAAACATCTTTTTTCCTAATTTTAATTTTGCAACTTACTTTTTAATTTTAATTTTTTTAAAAACACGCATTCTCCTTGAAAAATATGTAGTCAAATTAAGTGGTAATAAACTCCCATTACGTTGAACAAACTAAGTTTTGATTCAGATGGCCTAACCATTTAGAACTGGTCTCAACTTATTCCTTAGGGACCGTTGACAAAACTGCTTTTCTCGCTCCCCCCTCCCTCCCCTGAAAGCAAACAAAATGGCAACGTTTTATAAGATCAGTTCTACCTTTTTTGTACCAAGTGTGCTTCAAAGTTAAATGTCACTCTTGGTGTGTACAGTGATGTGGTATAAAAATAAAACATCATTTTCAAACAATTTGTTTTTGCCTGGATGGATCTTGATGACATTTCTATAAATGGTTGTTTGTTGAAAATTAGTGATTAAAAACACTGTATTCTGATATCTGACATGACCATTATTATGACGTCAAAAGCATATGCTAGCCACTCCCCACTAAATTGTAAAGGTAATAAAATGTGAACGGTCCCTGCCAACTCCATATATATTTTCAATGGACAAAATTTTTGATCTTATGCATAAGCTGTGGCAGTTCGCTGTTGCTAGAGACCATATTCGGTGAAATAAACAACATCCTTGTAAAGCCTTCTCTCAAGCAACAATGAACCGTCATTTCTTTCAAACCCCACAAATCACTAAATAAGAAGCTGCTATCTACTTTGACTAAGGAACATTTTGAGACCAATTTCATTATGGTGAGTAATTAAAAGTTAGTTTTTGAGATGCAAGATGGGTCAACAACCATCACAAAAAACATATTGAAACATTTCATTTTTCAAATAGTCTGAAAAACACTTAAAAAGTGGATCACGACAATATTATTTCTACACTGCCCTCAATGTCTGTAGCCCTACCTGGTATTGAGTTGATGCCACAGTCAATCACGACCGCACCTGGCTTGACCCAATCACCTTTGACCATCTCTGGTTGACCAATGGCAACAACCAAGATGTCTGCAGAGGCACACTGAATTAAAAAAGTACACTCTCAATATCTACATCCAAATACCATCATTGGACTACCGAGCACTCTCAAAGTTTCATTCCTACAGTTCAACGTGCCTATTCCTCTCACAACCAACTCTGAGCTCACTCAAAACCTCAATTTAACACTATTTCACTTAAGTGTGTCACTACAAAATCTTCAAACAACCTTGGTTCTCTCACAATGAAACCTGGCACAGAGCTATTTGGCAAGTATACGACCACTGTAATGATAACAATATTGCAGCATTGGCTTCTCATCAGTGTAATGATAAAGTATTACAATATTACACAACTGGCTTCACACCAATGTAATGATAAAGTTATTACAATATTACATTATTGGTTTGTCGTCATTGCAGTACTACAATAATGGATTTTTGGCTTCTCATATGAGTAATGATAAAGTATTGTCAGTAATATCACATTATTGGTTTCTCATCAGCTCAATGATAAATAATATATAGCCATCATTAAATTCACATCATTGTCAGTAGTGATAAGTATTACAATAATAGATTATTAGCTTCTCATCAGTGTAATGATAAAGTGCTACAGTATTGCATTAATGATAAAGAAAAATAATACCGCAATATTGGCTTCTCCTGCTGTTCTCAAACATAAACTTAATACAGTACACTTTACATATTTCATAAAACCATATCAACTCAGAAGTATTGAGATTTCCTGTCCAAGACCCACTTTGTCCAGAGCATGTAACAAATGGGATTTTAGTGTTGTTCTAACAAAATTGGTGATACAGTTAGACTGACTCGGAAGACTAATGGGACAGTATTTTCAGTTTCAATATGGACGGGACCACCTTGAAAAGAGGGAAAACGCGTGAAGAATTGTCATATCCCTTTTCCTTTCTGCGATCTGAAATTTCATTTTTTTCAACGTTTGCAAAGTTACTCTCTTCTCATGTGTAACTCGGATGTTTTCATTTAGGTTACCATAGAAAAACGTCCAAATTTTGTCAACTTCTGAACTAAAAAAATGGCTGATCGAATTCATACGAAAATTTCAGATGCCTTGCGCACTATTAACGCCATCAGGAATTGTTTTTAAAATATTCCACCTTTGCACGAGGGGCTACTTTTATGAATTCCATAAAAAAACTCTAAAAGTTCTGTAAGGTGGAAACGAAAAGATATTTTAGAACAGCGTGACAGTGTTTTTGAGATCTCATCGTGAACATTTAATATAGCCAGACACACATGGCATTACATGTTGACGGAGTGAACTATGTTTACAATTCTGGGCCACCTGCGCAACTCAAATTCTGACATCACTATCATCCCTCACCTGCTGAGCAAGACTCCGAGTCTTGGAGTGACACACCGTAACCGTGGCATTGTGACATCGTAGCAAGTCCGACATAGGTGCACCGACAATCTTACTGCGTCCGAGAACGGTCGCCTGCGCCCCTTGAATGTCTACGCCTGTTCTCTTAATCAACTCCAGACAGCCCATGGGGGTGCAGGGAGGTACACAACCTTTGAAGTCACCACGGGACAACTTACCAGCATTCTCAGTGTGAAGCCTGCAGGTAAATGAGGCAGAATATTGATGTAGCCAGTGAATAGCATTTTTCAATAAAACTGGGAATCAGTCAATTGTTCAATTAAGTCATCTGTAATCACTATCCGACAATTGCTGAATCCTATCATGGTAAGGAATATTACGAGACCGATTTTATGAGAGTAAAGGGACTAATTCAATTTTTGTTTAAGCTAGCTAAACTCGGTGAAATCCAGCTGTAAATCTAAGCCTAGAAGCACCATGCAACTGAACCTTGGCCTAGCGTGTAAAATATACTCTATAAGTAAAATCTCGTATCTCCTCATTGTCATCATCATCACCATTATGATCATTTTAATGTAAACTAAACCACAAAAAACATGCAATCAACATTGATAACAATCACAAGTACTCAGACAAACTAAAAGATTCACTCAGTCATTACGGCACATTACCCATCAACATCCTTGCTGGGTTTGATGGAGTTGGTGACCAGATTGGCATCAACAGGGTTGCTGCAGTCCAGGGGAAGCTGCACGATGATACCGTGAACGGACGGGTCTTGGTTGAGTCGTTCCACTGTTGCCAGGATCTAAAAATGAGACGGTTATATTGGAACTGAAAGGTTTGAAAGTCCAATTCGCCACCACTGCTTTATTTTTAAGTCAAAAACACTATCCTGAAGAATACACATCCAACAGGTACAAAGTTGGTCTTTTTTGCATCGTACACAAGTTAGAGGAGACATCAGGCACTCGGCCAGTTTTTCAAAAACTTATACTTCATCAACAGATTTGTACAAGTACCGCAAGAATCATCAATGCTCAATATCAAGAACATTTATTAATTAGTTATTTTATATGGCACAACCAATTAATGAATTAGTGGGGGGTCCCAAAAAATAAAACACTGTAAGTACTCTTTGAAGGGTGGTAGATAATTAGCATGAGGGACCACTTAACAATGGATTAGATTGATATCTGAATTTGGAAACTACTCTCATCTGGAGTTGACACTGAACAGAAATGTTATTTGTAAAATCTCCAGGCTTGAGAAAGATTGAAAAGTCATCGTTGAAGACTTCATTAGAATTTCTAAAGTGTCCTCTAATGAGACAAAAGCAACATGGTTTCCACAATAGATGGTTACACTGGGATATTCCTGGACTGTGCCCTTGCACCATTAGCGCACAAAATATAAAAAGGCGCAAGTACATTGCAGCATTGCGCCCCCCAGACGCATCTTTTAAAATGCAATATTCTTCCAAAAATGCAAGATTCTAGTCAACTAACAGCCAATTGGGTAAAACACGACTGTTCATATTTCGAATGCCCTTGGGGTTTCTGTTTCACATATTACCACACTATGTCTACTGGGGACACCTTTTTGAAAATAGGCACACTTTTTATCATCATGTGCACTCAAAGGGCACATGTTCAAACCTGGTCACGAATATCCCTGGTTACAAAAGAGTAGAGCTAATACGCTTTCAAGGGAGAGACTACAGACTAAAGATTACATGCTAACCAGTACTGACCTCATTCTGTGTTGTGTCCTGGGGCAGCTGGACATGTTGTGCATTGATTCCAACATCAGCGGCTGCCTTAACCTTCATGCGTATGTACACATTGGAGTCCTCCCGTCCGCCAACTTGCACAATGGACAGTCCTGGCTGGAACGACGGGTAACGTTCTCGAATGCTGTCGATTTCATCTTTTATTTGCTGACGAATGTCACTACAAAAAAAATTCAGTTTTAACAGACATAGCACGGTGTTCTTCTGAGTTCTCAAAAGCTACTGTATGCTTAAAGGGTGTCTATACGATGTCGTATCATGATTTGGTACAGAAGTAGTGAGATCTAACGAGCGAAACTCGACAGATTATCATTGACACGGTCCGTATGATCAAATTATGTTGAACAAATTGTCTCCCAGTCTTGGTACCTATGCATGTTTCATTCCATGTATTTTAAAATGAACAACTTCTTATGGGGGTATATAATTAATTCATTGTCTATGTTACGTGTACACAGTGACCACCATCTCTAGCTGACTAGAGATGGTGTAGCTCCTATAAGAGCTCCACACGCCGGAAGCTTTTCGGCTAATTATGCCTCACACTGACTAAAACATCAAAGTCACGTTGTTATAAATACCTTTTGCGCATAGAGAGACAGCTTAGGAGGTCATCGGTGAATTTAATTCCTTCCAACTCGAAAAATACTTCCGTTATCAAACTTTTTCTTCAAGCAGTCCCTCATTCAGTTCCCCAAATCAGAAACTTCCCATTTTTAACACTGCACGCGGCAGGTGGAATGACGTCATATCCCCTGGGGTGCGCAGTGTAAAAAAGGACAGTTACCGATTTTGGAAACTGAACAAAGGACTGCTCGAAGAAAAAGTTTGATAACGGGAGAATTTTTTCAAGTTGGAAGGAATTAAATACATCGACAGCCTCCTTATGGTGTCCCTCTACAGCTATTACGGCGTTCTCCTGTTCAGTGACTTGACCAGATGTAGAGGGTTGTGAGCCTGTGATAACATCCATCTCCTTTCTTAACTGCCAAGCACGGTAACACATTACCTAGGTGTGCACATGCACAGTGCTATTTGGGATTGTACTTGGGGCAAGTGAATTTGTTGTTTGGGCAAGTAAAAATTTCAACTACTTAAGTGGCTTAAAAAGTTAATGTTGAGCCCTGCACATTATTCTTTGTTGCATTAGTTAACTGATCTTATGGCCTGGTCATCCATTCAGCCAAATGTAGTTCCATAGGTGGCTTATCAGCCAATTATTCACGCATGCTGACTCACAATAGAAGCCTGATAAGAGTGAAGGTGGATAAATGTGGTGTTCCTACAATTTCTTGTGGTAGTGGATGTGTTCAGGACATGCAACTCAGCCCAGTCAGGCTAGATATGATCTTATTGGAGATTAGAGCCATTATCGAACAAAACAGAGTTGGCCCTCCAACCACCAATGCCAGAATGGAGTTAATCAGTCGTGTAAGACATTAGCTACAGGGGTCATCTTCCCAACTTGTTGTTGGGCTAGAACAAGGTACCTAAACTACACGGTCAACGGACTCATAAACACGGGCACGGACGCATGAACACGACTCACGGACCTGCAAACACCGTCCACTGACTCACAAACACGGGAACGGACTCACAAAACACGATCCATGCACCCAAATACACGGGACACGGACTCACATTCACGAGGAAACACGGTTAACGGACCGCCAAACACGGGTCACGGACTCATCGGCTTCCTGGGTCAGCTGACATCTTCATTTTGTCCGTGACCCGTGTTTGGCGGTCCGTTAACCGTGTTTCCTCGTGAATGTGAGTCCGTGTCCCGTGTATTTGGGTGCGTGGATCGTGTTTTTGAGTCCGTTCCCGTGTTTGTGAGTCAGTGGACGGTGTTTGCAGGTCCGTGAGTCGTGTTTATGAGTCCGTTGACCGTGTAGTTTAGGTACCTTGTAGAATCGAACAAGTTGGTAGCAACGGGAAAACACCGTAGATGAGCAAAAGGTGTTTATAACAACGTGACTTTAATGTTTTAGAGTCAGTGTGAGGCATCATTCGCTGAAAAGCTTCCGGCGTATGAAGTTCCTATATAGGAGCTACATCGTCTCTAGTCGGCAAGAGACGGTGGTCACTGTCTATGTAATTTGTTACGTGTAGTTTTGCAGTTTTTTCAAGTGTTTAAAATCCCCTCCAAAATTATAGCCAGATATTTCCTGAATCCTCTCTTCACCGATTACAAAAATGATTAACATATAGGGCTTAATGTATAGGTAACTCCGACCATAAGAACATCAAAATACTGGAAATAGTATTATGGTGTTGTGTATTTTTTGCGCCGTTTTTTTTTATTGCCAGACCTGGCAGGCTGCCCTGGCTGTCCGGGTTCAGACTCGACAATAAGGAAACAGTTTAAATGTTTAAAGAGTAGAAATCGCATATCACAGTCAGTAGACAGCATACAAACCCTGCAACCTCCTTGCCGCTCAAAACTTGCGCCATCAGTCAGAACTGTGGTTGAACAGCGTGCACACCTGGAGAAAACAGCAATGGCTGGCGTGGTACTTGACCCACTTAGTCACATGTTCAGTCATGTGACTCTGAAAAGGGCCAACTGAAAGATGGTTTGCTTCATCCGTCCACATAGTACATATAGCCGGCCATACATCTTTATTCATAGGCGNCTCAATAGGCTAGGGGCAAAATGTGAGTGATCTTCATAATACAAGCACATCCTATACACCAGTTGCTTAAAGCACCCCAGAAACATAGAATTAAAAACAAATTTACCAACATACGAGATTAGCACAGCATTAGAATGCCAGAAACAAATTTCTACTTGGAACTTTTCCTTCACAGTCACAAAGAAACACAAAGTATACACCTGAAGACCTATGAAAATACAGAGGTCAATGTAAAATACTAAAATTGCCACTACAGGCATACCGGTAGTCAGAATCATCCTAAAGTTGTCATCGTCCGTTGTCAACATCACATAAATACACTTGCTAAATTTAGTAAAGATCCTGCAAACGGTTTGGGAGATACAGCCATGGGCGCAAAAAAATAACTGCCACTAGGAGGCGCCACAGTAATCAAAGTAATGGGAAATTCAGCGTCAACCGTCCTCTTCATAGTAAGAACATACATGCCAATTTTCACAATCATACTTATAGCGGTTTGGTTGATAGAGGGCTGGACGCCAAAAAACAGACTCAAAAACAGTAAAAATGGCCACTGGGTGTCGCAAACTAGGTCGAATCCATCCGAAAACGGGAGGATAGCGTCATCGCACTAATAGGTGCCTACATACCAAATTTCATGAAAATCCGTTAAGGACTTGTGAAGATACAGAGGTAAACGTAAAAAAATAAAATTGCCACTAGGGGGCACACTGGTAGGCGGATCCGTCCAAAAGTCGTCATCGTCTGTTGTTAACATCATATAAATACACTTATTAAATTTCGTAAAGATCCTGCGAACGGTTTAGGAGATACAGCCATAGGCGCAAAAAAAAAACTGCCACTAGGAGGTGCCACAGTAGTCCAAATCGTCTGAAAATCATTGTCAGCTGTCTTTATAGTAAGCACATACACGCCAATTTTCACAATCATCCTTTGAGCGGTTTGGTTGATATAGGGGTGGACGCACAAAAACAGACTTGAAAACACTAAAAATGGCCACTAGGTGGTGCAAACTATGTCGAATCCATCTGAAAACGGGAGGATAGCGTCACCTCACTAATAGGTGCCTACATACCAAATTTCATGAAAATCCGTTCAGGACTTTTGAAGATACAAAGGTAAGCGTAAAAAAATTAACATTGCCACTAGGGGGCACACCAGTAGTCGGATCCGTCCAAAAGTCGTCATCTTTTGTTGTTAACATCATATAAATATACTTCCTCAATTTAGTAAAGATCCTGCGAACGGTTTAGGAGATACAGCCATAGGCGCAAAAAAAACAAAACTGCCACTAGGAGGTGCCACAGTAGTCGAAATCATCGTAAAATCATCGTCAACCATCCTCTACATAGTAAGCATATACATGCCAATTTTCACAATCATCCCTTGAGCGGTTTGGTTGATAGAGGGGTGGACGCATAAAAAACACTAAAAATGGCCACTAGGTGGTACAAACTATGTCGAATCCATCTGAAAACGGCAGGATAGCGTCATCTCACTAATAGGTGCCTACACACCAAATTTCATGAAAATCCGTTCAGGACTTGAAGATACAAAGGTAAGCGTAAAAAACTAAAATTGCCACTAGGGGGCACGCCGGTAGTCGGATCCGTCCGAAAGTTCGCACATGCCGTCCCATTCATGAATGGAACATATGTGCCAAATTTCATGAACGTATGTCAAAGGGTTTTGGAGATAAAGCAGCAGACGCCGGACGGACGCCGCCTGGACGGACGGACAGAGATGACAGCATAATGCGTCCACATATAAATATGTGGGCACATAAAAATAAAAAGGTGCAAGTACATTGCAGCATTGCACCCCTGTACCCATATTTTAAAACCCAATACTCTTCCAAAAATGCAAGATTCTAGTCAACTAACAACCAGTTGGGTAAAACCCGACTGTTCATATTTCGAATGCCCTTGGGGTTTCTGTTTCACATATTACCACACTATGTCTACTGGGGACACCTTTTTGAAAATAGGCACATTCTTTATCATCATGTGTACCCAAAGGGCACATGTTCAAACCTGGTCACGAATATCCCTGGTTACAAAAGAGTAGAGCTAATACGCTTTCAAAGGAGGGACTACAGACTAAAGGTTACATGCTAACCAGTACTGACCTCATTCTGTGTTGTGTCCTGGGGCAGCTGGACATGTTGCGCATTGATTCCAACATCAGCTGCTGCTTTCACCTTCATGCGTATGTACACATTGGAGTCCTCCCGTCCGCCAACTTGCACAATGGACAGTCCTGGCTGGAACGACGGGTAACGTTCTCGAATGCTGGCAATTTCATCTTTTATCTGCTGACGAATGTCACTACAAAAAAAACTTCAGTTTAAATAGACATAGCACGGTGTTCTTCTCAAAAGCTACTGTATGCTTAAAGGGTGTTTAGACGATGTCGTATCATGATTTGGTACAGAAGTAGTGAGATCTAACGAGTGAAACTCGACAGATTATCATTGATACGGTCCGTATGATCAAATTATGTTGGTTAAATTGTCTCCCAGTCTTGGTACCTAAATACATGTTTCATTCGATGTATTTTAAAATGAACAACTTCTTATGGAGGTATATAATTAATTCATTGTCTATGTTACGTGTACACAGTGACCACCGTCTCTAGCTGACTAGAGATGGTGTAGCTCCTATAAGAGCTCCATACGCCGGAAGCTTAATTATGCCTCACACTGACTAAAACATCAAAGTCACATTGTTATAAATACCTTTTGCGCATAGAGAGACAGCTTAGGAGGTCATCGATGAATTCAATTCCTTCCAACTCGAAAAATACTAATTTCCGTTATCAAACTTTTTCTTCAAGCAGTCCCTCATTCAAATCGGAAACTTCCCATTTTTAACACTGCACGCGCCAGTTGGTATGACGTCATATCCCCTGGGGTGCGCAGTGTAAAAAAGGACAGTTACCGATTTTGTAAACTGAACAAAGGATTGCTCGAAGAAAAAGTTTGATAACGGGAATATTTCTTCAAGTTGGAAGGAATTAAATATATCGACAGCCTCCTTATGGTGTCCCTCTATGCTATTACGGCGTTCTCCTGTTCAGTGACTTGACCAGATGTAGAGGGTTGTGAGCCTGTGATAACATCTATCTCCTTGCTTAACTGCCAAGCACAATCTTTTGTCTGACATGACAACAGGCAGGCAATTATCTACCAGGCTTATTACAGACCACGTATGAACACAGCCACACCTAGAGCGAATTGGTACGTTCGGAAAGAATAGATTGTAGTGACTTCAGTAGTTGGGTGATTTTGGCGGTTCAAAAACTAAACATGATCAGCATTTGACGAGGAATTCATAAATGGTATTGGTTTACGTTCAAATATGTTATAACTTAACTATAATTTTTAACAACTCAGCCCAGTCAGGCTAGATATGATCTTATTGGAGATTAGAGCGATTATCGAACCCTCCAACCATCAATGCCAGAATGGAGTTAATCAGTCCTATAACACATTGGCTACAGGGGTCATCTTCTCAACTTCTTGTTGGGCTAGAATCGAACAAGTTGGGAGCAACGGGAAAACACCGTAGATGAGCAAAAGGTGTTTATAACAACGTGACTTTAATGTTTTAGAGTCATTGTGAGACATCATTCGCTAAAAAGCTTCCAGCGTATGAAGATAGGCTAATATAGGGAGGACAATCAAAAAATAAGTCACGGTGCTCCATATCTGCCTCCGTGTAAAACCCACGTCGGTAAATTACCCGATTTCAGACTTCAAAATTAACTATAAGACAATTTTGTGTTACAAATCATTACCTTAGTCTTTATTTGTAAGTTTGTAATCTTTTTGTCTCAAATTATCGCTGATAAATCATTTTTTGTAAGCTTTTTTAGCGCACGATTTTCTGCCATGCGATCAACTTTCGAAAAAGTACCTCTTGTTCCTCCTATCCAAAAGAGCACTATACTCTCAAATACAAATATGAAATTTGGACAGGACGTAGTTTAGATGCGTGCGCGTCTCCTCAAGTTGTTTTCTCGAAGTCAAGGCCAAGTTTTCAATCGTTCGGAAGGCCTAATTTTGGTAGGTCGGGAGATTGATGTTTTTCCAGTTGCGCAATATACCCCCCCAAATTTTTAGATGAGGAATTTATCACTCTTTATTTCATTTTCAGAAATTCTGTCAAACTGCTGCGCATTGGCACTTTTCAAACAGCAGTCGTTAGTTCACTAAGTCGCCGCATGTCAGTGCGCCACCAGCGGCTACGTTGAAGTTCAATGGCATCACAACTTCCAAAGTCACCATTCGAAATAAAGTTGTTACAAAGTTTTTGTTGCGTAAATGATGAAATCCCTCATGTTAAGAGTGATTTGTTTTCCCAAATGGTCTTTTGTCTACTTTCTGATGTTTTTTGCCATGATACGATCTAATAGTACATGGGTGGCACCCATCACTGAAAAAAGTGGGGGAGCTATAGCCTCCCCCAGCCACTTGTCACTGTCAGGCAATGATGTGTTGCCCTTGTAATAGTATTCAGGGGCAGATCTAGGATTTTTAGATAGGAGGGGGGGGGCAGGGCAGAGTATTACGCAGGATTTTACCCGTTGGATATTTGCACCCTCAAACTACCAAATGAAATCTGGGAGTTTTAGGGGGGCCATGGGCTGGCCCCCTTGCCCCCCCAAATCCACCAATGTGATCTTGTAATTTGATGTGAAATTTCCTCCTAGCTCAGATGTATTTATTTCTGAGCTGATGTGGTGTCTTAACTCTTTACCTTTTCAGCTGTGTAATCCATTGTTTTCATCAAACATGATGAGCCTCATGTTCTATATGCTAACAACACACTTAAACAGCAATATCTCTGTAGAAATCGATCCAAATTTATAATACACACCACCATGTTTGTCTCAATGAGACGAATCTTTTTATATGAAGCACATGTATATTCTTTTATTTTTCACAAACATATGTAAAAAGGCAGATATTTTACGCATAATCGTGGTGTTCAATGGCTATTTTCTCGTTAACCGCTCATCCAATTTTTCTGATTTTTGCACCATTTCATTTCTCACATCAAGGGCTTTTTAAAAAATGTATGACACATGGGTATTGTAAAAAATTAAAAAAACCGTTGTCCTCCCTATATAGGAGCTACGTCGTCTCTAGTCCGCAAGAGACAGTGGTCACTGTCTATGTAATTTGTTACGTGTAGTTTTGCAGGTTTTTCAAGTGTTTAAAATCCCCTCCAAAATTATAGCCAGATATTTCCTGAATCCTCTCTTCACCGATTACAAAAATGATTAACATATAGAGCTTAATGTATAGGTAACTCCGACCATAAGAACATCAAAATATTACTGGAAATAGTATGGTGCTGCGTATTTTTGCGCCGTTTTTTTATTGCCAGACCTGGCAGGCTGCCCTGGCTGTCCGGGTTCAGACTCGACAATAAGGGAACAGTTGAAATGTTTAAAGATTAGAAATTGCATATCACAGCCAGTAGACAGCATACAAACCCTGCAACCTCCTTGCCGCTCAAAACTTGCGCCATCAGTCAGAACTGTGGTTGAACAGCGTGCACACCTGGAGAAAACAGCAATGGCTGGCGTGGTACTTTACTTGACCTACTTAGTCACATGTTCAGTCATGTGACTCTGAAAATGTCCAACTGAAAGGTGGTTTGCTTCTAATCCGTCTTCAGTAATACATATACATACCCGGCCATACATCTTTATTCATAGGCGGATTTAGGGGGGGG